>JAUMHP010000025.1:3694279-3704973 GCA_032361065.1 Enteromius trimaculatus
TCCCCCTCTAAAAATTGCTCGAGAGAAATTTTATGTTTATTGTCCCCCCCTACTGTTAAATGAGATTTACGCCCTTGTCATCAAGCTGCTCGGATACATCGTTTTCACTAAACAACTTACAGTGTTTTATGGCATTGCTTTATTTGGACAATATATTTACAATACACAGACAGCGGGGTAACTGTGAAACTCCATTTAAGACCAAAACTACTTGCTAGGTTTTGAAAAACATAAGCGTCTCATTATTTTTTCACAAAATGTCATGTCTAGTTTTTACAGCATTTTGCTATTTTGGGCTGATATCAAAGTGTCAAACCTATTAAAACAAAAAGCTAATTGTGGAGCAAATTAAAATATGAAAAACTAATATCCTGTTTATCCACCTATAACTGTTCAGTTCCTGAATTTCAGGCTATATTTGTTCAGACAGTCACTTCCTAATGGCATTTTAAAGATGGTGAGTGCCCACATTAATCCTGTCTACACTGTATAACTTTGGAAGTATGTGGGTCCGGTTAAAGGCAGACATTTTGCATTAATCTCTTGACTCCAACTATATTTTGGTTATATATTGCATGTTTAATGCACACTTACTAAAAGATATGTATATTTAATTCATAAAACGTCCCAGGTTCACTTCTCAAAATGGCATATTTTACTTTGACCTTCATTTAATGAGTGAAGAACGTTTAAAAGCTCTATGCCAGTGCATGTTTAGCAGAACTGGGCTCTCCTTTTGTTCTATTTATATGTGATTGTACAGACTTGATTAATCTGACCTTAAAGCAGTAGTGAATTTGTCAGATCCATAGCCTTGTGAGCAGCGGTCAGACTCACACACTATCTCCCCTCCCAAATTTTTCTGTCTCTTCTCCTACTATACTGTAAAATAGAAAAAACAAATAATACACACACAAACACACACTAATATAAAAACAAACACAAAAAAGCTGTATACTGTGGTAAAAATTAATCGTGCATCAGATACTAATGTTAATAGTGTATGGACAATCCCAAAAAAAAAAGAAAGAAAGAAAGAAAGAAAGAAAGAAAACAAAAGAAATTAATGAATTCAACAGCTTCGTTTAAACATGGTAAATGGAATTTGTAACATCTTATTTTCCAAATATCATATTTTAGAGATAATCTCGTTAAATAAAAAGTCCCAACATCAACTGGAAAAAAAGTGCTAGAAAACCAGGTCACTAAGTTATCAGCAGCACGCATCCCATTTCTGGAGGAAACATATCATTTTGAATTCTGGAAGTCTCTGACCAATTTATTTAATTGGTTTAATTGGTTTAATGTTTGCAAAGCAACTCAACCCACAAAATCTGAGAGCTGAATCTCCAATTTCAATTACTCAGGTCAATCTGTTAGTTTCTATTATATTGTATGATCATCACATGAAATCTTTGCTATGACAAAAAGTTACATTTTACCTCATTTTCAACCCACTGAGTGTGTGTATATGCTGTACACACTGCATATAAAAATTATACACATGTAATTAAACACAGTAATATATGCACATAAATACAGTAATTACACAAAAACCACTCCTGCTCAAACTGACTTGATCTGCTCTCCTATGGCACATTCACTATTATAAATGCTGTGTGAGCCTGCCATCAACCCCCTGCAGAGACTCTCTGGTGTAAAGCTTGAATCTTGTAACATCAACACGAAGACGCCTGCAGCTCAGAATAGCCCCTGCATCTCGCATTCTCCCAAATTTACAGTGTTTATCCGACAGCCAGTCATCATGGGAGGCAAACAAAAATAGAGCCACAAGGCTGAAATGGCTTATGAAACAGAGACACAGTGTGTTGTTATTTATGACGGAGTATCACCATGTTGCCAGGCAGCCCCTGCATTCTGTGAAGAGGCCTGATCTGTTCTCTCTTCATGCTGATAAAGAGTGATTAATGAAAGGGAGAGAGTCTGTATGCGGCAATGTGTCACTGTCTTGTCATGATCGGCCAAACACCCCCTCTATCACAGAATAGTCCGATACATAATGGTACTGTATTAATGACCGATTCAAACTCAAACAACTCTTATCATCAATAATAATAGTACTTGACGCATAATGTCTCCATAACTTATTTTATAAATCAATTTAATAATCAAAAATTTTGAGATTTAAATAGTGTAGTCAACGATTTCCAGATGTTTGGTGCTGTAGTTTGCACTGTAAATGGTGATAACATAAAACTGACGAATTTATACAAAATGCTACTAAAATTATAATACACCCTAATTAAAATTAAATTAAAATGAAATTCAGCAAACTGTCAAAATGAGAACGCAAAGACTGAGTGAACCATTTAGAATTAAGTAATTCATTAGAATGAGTCTTTTTACATATGAGAAAGAGAGTGAGAGTGAGAGCATTCACTAGAATGATTCAAATTTTCAGAGGGATGAGAAAGAGTGAGAGTGGAGCAATTGTAAAAAATAGTAATTTAGGATAAACTAAATTATTATTAAGAGTTTTCAATGCTACACGTGAGAGAAAGATTCATTTAAGATGAACCTGAATCACTAAAATGAATCAGTGCCAAATATGAGAGTTATTTTGCATGAACTGAATCACTACAATGATTCATAATTTTAAATGTGATATAGGATGAATTACTACTGGAATGCTATAAATGAGGGAGAAAGAGCCATTTCGGTGAACGATTCACTAGACTGAATCAGATTTAGTCACAAGCCAAAAGTATACTATCCACATTTTCAGGATCAGATCGCTCTAAAGGAAACAGTGGGTTTGAAGCAAGTGCTAGTTAGAGTAATGTATGACCAGTTGCTTTAATATTAACTGCCAAATATATTGCTGTGCGTGTAGGGTTAGCCGAATTAGATTACGTTACAAACGATGTTCTTAAACATGACATTTTGCTTCCCTTGTGACACCTCAGAGCAAATATAGAATAAATATTGATGTCAAAACAGACAGCTATGAGTTTGTCTAAAAGTGAGACCTGCAGTAACAGCATCTCTAAATTTAAAAACTGCAACTTCGCAGCGACAAAACAAGTCTTAAAGCCGTTCCTCAAGCAAGTTTTTCATGCATTTTTAATACAGCTAAACAAAAACGGCTGAAAATACCTACAAAAAATGCAGTCCTCAATCCCAGCATGCCCTAGTCCATCTATTTGTAAACCTGCTGAGGTGTAAATCACTCGGCGTATGGTTTATGTCAGGGCCTTAATATGGAACTGCAGTTTCTCAATTCCTCATTCCAGATTGACGGCTTCATGTTTAATAAATAAGGTATTATGTGATCTTATAAATAACTCATAACCATAACGTTGACATTCACCCCGGTCCCGCGGGTACGTATAGATCGGACGTTCGGTTTTGTGCAAATGTTGACTTGTGGAGGTTCTTTATGGGGCGAGAAATGTTGCTTTGTTGATTCTGAATTCTGCTGGAAGAATGCCTGGACTTTCTCTCCGCGGTGGCCTGCTTCCTCTCCTCTTTTCAGAAAGAGGCTGGCAGACAGGCGTGCTTGACACTTCAGAGAAATTCTTTCATTTGGAGGCAGTTTGTAGCTGGCAGTTGGGCTGTCAGTTGGGGATCGGTGACCTTGCTGAACGGGTTTGCAGGGGAAAAGGAGGGACAATGTTCCTGGCTTCTGCTGTGGCCTGTCAGACTGTTATCAATGCAATTGAGCAATGGACTGCAGGGAAACGGGCCTGAATAACACAGGAGGGGCCGAGATGGGCCATGGGGGAGGGACGGGGGTCTGCAGGTGATCATACCAGGCTGTGTTTTGTTGACTTTCTGGCTGTCAGCCACGGTAATGAAGTTAAATGAGCAAAACATGCCCACAGAGAAAGAGAGAGAGGGAAAGGATGATCACTAGGACCGAACAAAAAAGGAAGTGGACAACAGAAGCGAGATGGAGGAGAATGCAGTCAATCAATACCCCTTATACTCTCTTCCCTGCCTGTCTGTGCGCTTCTGCGTGTCATTTCTCTGAAAAGAAAAGTCACCTTTAGATGCTTAATGGGATATTTTAACAATAGCGATTTGCAGTGCTGGCAAAGACTCCCTTTTGTTGTGCAGTTATGTGACTTCAACCAGAAAATGTAGTCAGCCATTAGAAGAAGGGTTGTAGAAGCCATTAAAACAATTGCTTTCGACAATTACCTTAACATAAAAACCAGACCGTGCGCTTTTTTAAGCTCGCAATTTTGCATGTCAAATTATTAGATAACTGCAGACGCCTTCAACATTTTAAAAGCAGCCTGAACTGGGAGAAAAAAAGTAAAAACCATTCAAAATGGCATTAAATTATCATCTGTTTTAAGGTTTTATTATTTAGCGATTTAAGACTGAGTGTTTCATAGCCGAAAAGCTTCGACCAAATGGATGTGAAGTTGTGACATGTGGGTTGTGAATACATGGCAAGCCTGAACAAGAGAGCATTCAATTATTATCCATCGCAGGTCTGCAGTTGGTGTGAATGAATCAGAGAAAGTGCTTCAACTCCTCATAACAGAAAACAACCTTAACATTGTGACCACCACAAAAGTATTTCTTTGATCATTACGGTCCCAGAGGTTACTGGCCAATTATCGGACAGCACAAACAGCTCCCTGGGACACACGCACACACCTACACCTTTCTTTGTCTCTTTCTTGGTGGTAAGTGAAATTGACAGCTGCAAGAAGGAGGCGGCAAGAGGCTACAGGTTTTGTGCAATCTGATTGGCATTATTCCTCTCTCTCTCTCTTGCTCTGTCTGCATCGCTCACACCTCAACTTTGCTCCTCCGTCAGTTCTGCCTTAGATCCATGAGACGTCTGGGAACAGCTCATTTAGTTTTGATGAATCAGGATTTCATGCTTCCAGGGGAAAAACAAGCCTTTCATTATGATTTCTTGAAGGCCTATAAAGTTCCCATATCAAATATATAGAGAACCTGGACATGGATGTAAAACTAAAAACACACAGAACAGATCTCCAATGAACAAAAAGCACTGAAAATGAACCTACGTAGTTGTAGATACAGTATTTATTTTCTAAGTTTCTACAGTCTGGTCAAATGCTTGTACCTGGGACATGTTACAAGTTCCTAAAAATATATATTTAAAATGATTCCTTAAAGGAATACTGTAGTTCACCCAAAAATGAAAATATTGTCATCCTTTGCTCACCTTCATATAATTTCAAACCTGTATTAGTTATGAAGATATTTTGAAGAATGCTGGTAATCTAACAGTTGATGGTCCCCATTGACTTTCATATTATTTATTTTTTTATTAAAAAAAATGTGTTCAGCATAAGAAACTTTTCCTTTTTGGGTTAACTATTCCAAAATATGAAATATTTTGTCTCACAAAATGGATACATAAATGGATAAAAATTAATTTAAAAAAGAAAAGAGAAAAGAAGGAAAGAAAGAAAGATTCTCAGTTTTTAAATGCATGTATGTTTATGATGCAATATTACGGAGAGAAAAAAAAGTTTTATAACTTTTTTTTTCCAAGTTCATCATTCACCATTCACCTCTTTGCTTGACTACCCTTATTCATTTTGATGCCGTTAACATCTTTTTGACTATGGACATCATTAAACATGAGTGCAAAGTTTTTTATGGTAATTTGTCCAGACTGGCTAATTCACTTAAAACGAGGCTATATTAGCATACAGTAATTGAATGCCACGCCCCTTTCTGTGTTTCACAGACAGAGGTGATGAACTCTGAAGGACAGCTGTAGTATGACTGACAAGTTGAGATGAAAGAACCTACATCCACATCCTGACACGACCCCCCATGGTGGAGAGAAGCAAGTGTGTGCACTCAAAGGTTGAACGTAGCCAACGGTCTCCCTGGTCCTGCAGTCTTAATAATGTTATTCTATGGTTACCTTTCAAAGAGATCCCTCTTCCTCTCTCTCTCTCTCTCTCTCTCTCTCTCTCTCTCTCTCCAGCTCCATCTTTTGTTGGCAGGAGTTAGTGTTCTCCTCATGGGTCTCTTTGATGCTGGACACCTTTTGGCAGATGGATCCATCCTGCCTGGCATGATCGCTGCCGTATCTTATACCTCTCTTTCCATCCTAGTATTTTTTAAGATGAGAGGGATTTTGGTGACGGAAGGGGTGAACAGCAGAGGGAGTGTGAAGTAGCTTCACCCTCCCTTTAATGAGGCTAGGAGAAAAAAAATGGGCTTCTCGAATCAGATTCCTTCCTCCTGTGTGATGAGAATGAGGCCTGCCCTGGCCGATAACGAAACAAAAAATGAAGCTGCTCGCTGTGGAAGAGGAGCTATGAGCTCAGGTGGAGATGAAGATTTCTGAAATAGCACAAGCTTGATCATGCACCCTAGAACAAATACAGCCCTCTCTCTGACTCACGTCTGCCTTCAATCATGCTGCAAACTTTTACTTCTTTCACTCTTTTCAGACTCTTTAACCAGTATTGCCTCCTTGCTTCAAGCATTTAAATGGAAATTTTATATATAACATTTTATACAACACTTTTTCTGGTCCACAAATCTGATTGGCTGAGAAGCCTTCCCACCTATGATATAAACCATTTTAGTGTTGCCAAGTCAGCTGTTTTCCGTAAAATGTTTTCCGTAAAAATTCCATTCGCCAAGAGTCCAGGATCTGCTTCAGGAGATGTGTACAGTAGTACCTGGTACAGTAGATGTTCTCTCCTTCTGGTGTTAGGGGAGGGCTCTCTCCATGCTGATAACATATCACAGAAAGGAGATGGTGGAGACATGGAATTCACATTTCTGTAGTTTAGCTTAGAGTTGATGCTGAATGAGTCTTTGTAGAACGGCCCAAACGTGTCGTATATGATCTTGGAGATTTTCTGAGTAGGCAAGAATATCGTCAATGTAGACAATAACAAACTTGTTTAGCACGGAAAACATTAATCAGGGCTTGAAACACAGAGGGACTGTTGGCCAAACCAAAGGGCATCACCAAGTAATCATAATGTCCATTTGTGGTGGAAAAGGCTGTCTTCCGCTCATCCTCAGCACAAATACGAATGAGATTGTAGGAACACCGAAGATCCATCCTTTTTCTTAACGAAGAAGAAGCCCGCCGAGACAGGTGAGGTGGAGGGATGGATAAAGCCTTTGGCGAGCTCATTCTTGATGTACTGCTCCATGCTTTAGGTCTCAGGTTGGGACAATGGATACATCCGACCTGGGGGCTTGACACCAGACAAGAGGTCTATTGCGCAGTCAGTGTTACGATGAGGAGGTAGCTGCATGGCTTTGCTCTTGCTGAAGGTGATGTGTAAGTTGTGGTAGTGCTCGGGTAGGGTTTCCAAAGTAGTGGGCTCTGGCATGATGACTGGGACGTGAGAAGGGCCTTTCCGTGGATAACTCAAACAGCGTTAATTGGCAAGCTTGTGACCATTGTGATATTTCCTGTTCAGTCCATGAGATCCTAGGGTCGTGCAGAGTGAGCCATGGGTGAAAGAGAATCACAGGGTGACTGGGTGATTGAGTGGAATTGAAGGGTCTCCGTGTGTAGTGAACTAGTAACCAAAGTGAGCTCCTCTGTGAGGTAGTGAATTCTAGAGTTGGGGTACTCGGACTTGGACTCGGACTCGAGTGCAATTATGGATAAACTCTGACTTGTCACGCACTCGGGTGTATTTGCACTCAGACTTGTCATGGACTCTGACATTTTGGACTCTGGAATTCTGCCAAGTACAGTCGAGTCCACATCATGTATAACTTGATTGATGTACAAAATGAATGAATGAAAATAAAGAATATTGTCTGCCTTCTCGGCACCACACCAGCAGGCAGCAGTAACGTAACGTTAAACGTACTGTATGCAACGTAAATCATTATGAGACCCCATCGTGCACGCTTGACCCACAGAATGGTCACAGCACAAAAGCTTTGGTTTTAATTTTCTGACACTGAACTATAAAGGTGCATGGCTTTTAAAGGTTTTTCTTCCCATCCAGCCTGCGCCGCCAAGGTACGGAAGGCAAGGGAATAATCAGCCGCCGTTGAAGAGCCCTGACGAAGACTTAGCAGTTCCTCCTCAGCTTCCTTACCGTCCTCGGAGTGATCGAACACTTCCTTAAACTTGCGCAGAAAATGTTGGTAAGAGGGGAAAGACATCAACCGCCCCTCCCAAAGCGCAGTGGCCCAACTCAGCACTTTACCAGTGAGCAGTGAACAGATGAGAGAAACCTTGCTGTCGCCATAACATTGGGTTTGCTGGTTAATGAAAATTGCACATTGCAGAAGGATCCCTTTGCACTTGCCTGGGGAGCCGTCGTATTTTTCCAGCAAGGCCAGCCGAGTTGGAGTAGCTTGATCGGCGGGTGTCACGGGCGGCGGCCGTGGGCTGAACTGCATGGGGTTGGTTAACAGCAGAGGTGAGAGCCTGCGTAGATCGTACTAATTCCTCTGTCATAGTAGTCAGCTTGTCTAGTTGCTGATGATGTGGTGTGAGCATGGAAGCCTAACGTGATACTTCTGTGACTCAGTAGTACCGCCATAAAGGAAGATAAGACTTTGCAAGGAATATGTTAAAGTCTGTGCCTTATAAAGGCTAGAAAATGAGAAACACCTGTGGCGAATCAGCCAAGGTGCGTGGGTCTAAAGAGTTCGGGTAGGAACCTTAAAACTCAGACGAAGGTTCCCGCTGCTGTCGGTCTAAGAGAGCCACAGAAGCGCAATTGGTGACATCTATAGTGGTTAAACATGAGATATCATTTCTTTTGGGTTTATCTAACGGGCCTTTGTTTTATTAGTCTATAATTCTATAATTTGTTGTTGCAAATACTTGAGGAACCAAAGTCTTATGACTTTGACAACATGACAACAGTTTGGCAGCCAGGTGTGTAAATAAATAAGAAACAAGCAAGTAGTGTCTTAAAAACATATTGAATGCAGAACTACTTCCTTCCAACAGATTCAAATTCTGATGTAGATGGGTACTTGTGTGATATTGCTCATTTAAAAAATACAAAATAAGGTTGTCAACTGAACATTAATTTGCTTCTTCCATTTAGCAGTTCCAAAATTCTAAATTCTATCATCATTTACTCACCATCTGTGTTGGTAAAAAACAGTTTGTGTCTCCCACATGGACAAAAAAGAGAACCAAAAGTATTTGGTTACCAACATTCTTCAAAATATCCCTATCCCTTTACATTTCCACTTTCAAACTCCAACTACTATTTTGCATAATTCAAATATACACAATATATTATTATGTATGCCAATGCACAGTTTGTTCTCCATTTTTTGTTATTAAAATTTTTACACAGTATAAATACCTGATACAGTAAACTGGATGTCAATGTTGAGACAATCAACATGATATAGGTATATAACTAAGTATAATAAATTACCACTAAATATAATTCTGTGAAATGTCTGAAAGCCACCAGTGCAGAACTTTAAACATTGTGTCAAGTGGGGCTGGGCAATTATTTGAAAAGTAATCGAAATCGACTTTCAGAACCTATAATCGATAAATATTTCAACGTTGATTATTTCGATTACTTCCCCTTTAAAAATACTACCGCGTGTGAAGTCACGTGACCTGCTCCGTTACGTTACCCTGTGTTCACACCAGACACGACTTATAAATATATCATTACAAATATATGACTTATAAATAAATCATGTTATTCACGCGTAGTTGGCCGCTTGAACATTTTAAGTTTACTTGCTTCATTCGCTTCACAGCAAGCACAAAATCACGTCATGGGAGGGGCTTCTGCCAGGCACTTCCAGTCTCTGTACATCGCAAAGGATATGACTCCCTTGGCTATAGTGGAGCGAAGCGGGTTTACAGACCTCGTTAAAACTCTTGACAGAAGATACACTGTGCCATCGCGATCACATTTTTCCTGTGCTGCCAGACATACAAGACATAACCTGAAAAGTTTAACATGCTCGTGTTTCGAAGTAAGAAGAGTAAAATTCATGTTCATATATTGACATGACAAGATCACTAAAAACACCTCATGCAACTGTGTTTAGGAGAGTTCTATTTTCATTACAACTTGTGCTGTCAAAAGACACCTGGTGTTGTCAAAAGACACTTTGGTACCAAGACGGTACTAAAAAATTGAAATGTTACGGTACCAGGTTTTCTGAAGTAGTACCGAGCAACGGGGTGCACACTGCGCAGTTGCGTCTTCTTCATAAAAGCACAGAGAGATGGCTATTGATGAGGCAGCTCTGAATCTGCTCGTTGAAAAGAAAGGAGGAAAGAGCCACGTTTGGAAGTATTTTGTTTTTGAGGCTGATGACAAGCGCAACATCACTGATCACCAAAAACCCATCTGCAAGCGGTGTTATCGAAGTTTTATGTCAAAAGGAGGAAATACATCGAACCTTATAAAACACCTCAATCATTGCAATTTGCTTAGTTAATCATTACTGTGCGTTCACGCCGCCGGCAAGAGCATCAAAATTCGCCCTGGCTGCCCTGCCAACAAAGCTGTACAGAGATTTTTGGATGCTCTTGACACTCTGATGTAGATTGAATGCTTGTCTTGTATTTAAAGGGGCCGCAAAAAAAACAAGCTTGGTCCACACAGATGTTATAAGTTAACCTTGTGAAATATATTGATTGTGAAAGTAAGAAATTGATCAATGGAAAGAACTTTTTGTAGTACATGTTTTCTTTCAATTAAAAGCCATTTGCTGCAGCTCTCTACAACACATATTTTCCG
>JAUMHP010000025.1:3734824-3749080 GCA_032361065.1 Enteromius trimaculatus
ATGCAGTGTAGCTACACATAAAGAGTAAAATTAATGTTTTACACTGGATGTAAAACAATATGGTTTGTCAGGTATAATGAGTACAATTATGAGTACTTTGTTGTATCTTATAATGGTGATATTAAATTTGCCTGAACAAGCAAGCATTAACCATGGGATTAAAGCAAAACCTTTTACAGGGCAAATGTCTAATGGGTGTGCACTGGATTCAATGGTCTGACTTGGGTTATTATGTCCAAAATATTTAATTAAGTGTGATTACTTTCATAGATTTATGAGACAATACACATGACAAATCAATTGAGACATTACGAACAAATATCCTGGATTAAGCCATAAAGGTTAACTTTAACACCTAGTAATAATAAATTGCTTATGTATGACCTGGCTTTTATATGGTAGTAATCAATATACTCCAGATAGAAATAGTCAAAATGTATGAAGGTGACTGTGCATAATCACAATAATCACGGACTATTAAAGCATTAATAGCATATAGAAAGGTGTGAATAATGCAGCTGGATCCCTGTAATGACACAAAAGTATCCTTAATTTTAAAAGTATGATCACCTGGTACTTAACTCGTTCTTTACTGTGATAGCTGGCAGCCAAAACATCTACACATTTCTATGATTTTGCAACCACAAACGCCCACTTTGTAACATACACCGGATGTGTAAATGTAGAGTCAGCAAAAATGCCGTGCCTTTCCTGTATTACGGGTAAAGTTTTTGGCACACCACTCAAGGCTGGACTGCCAACATAAAATCTTTCTACCTACTAAAACACACAGAAAAAATGTCATTATCTGCAGAAAATTATACAACAATAAATAAATAAAAGCAGCAACATTACTTGGGTATAAGATTTCTGTGGTAATTTATTCACCCTCATCAATTTATTCACCATTGCGAATATTCGCCCAAAAAAGAGAATTTAGCAAAAGGTCCTGGCTGGTCTTTTATATATTTGAGATTTAAGATTTTTTGCACTATAAGATTCCAGATGTTCAATTAGCTTCATACCGGCAAAATGCTGTCATTTCCTAACAATACATCAATTGAAAGCTTATTCAGCTTTCAGATGATGTATAAAAAAAATGACCCTTATGACTGGTCAGATATAACAACAGCATGGAGTGGACTGTCTATCTTAAAAAAACACTAAATACCCCATAAAAGGCCATATGATGTTATGTTTGTGTTCCAAGGAAAAAGGTTATACAAGTTAGAAACAACACACAGTTTTTTTCCTATTTTTGTTTGTATTTGGTGTATTTTGAGTGTGTGTGTGTTAAGTGCTGGTTGTATATTTAAGCACCACAGAAGAATTGCCCCAAGGGGATTAATAAAGCTATAAACTAAAGTAAACTAAATAACTTCATGGACCAAAATCTTTACTTATTTACTCCTATGCCAACAGACAGCTCAGATCCATTGTCTTTCCAACCAATTTGACTCTTGTTTGTGAACTTCTCCTCTGACATTTTATTTTGATCCTCAGGCCCAGCACAACCTATAATTTGGCCTCTTAAACAGCAGCCTGATTGTTTGTCAGAGTGATGGGCTTAGCTGCTCTTTTCAGTTCTTCATCGGCTGTTGCATTAAAGATCTTCAAACCAGCAATTATCTTTTTTCCCTGTTTTTTTTTTACTTTTATTTTTTACTCGTCACACACTGAATAAAAGTGATGCTAATGTCAGGGGTATTTCAGCTAAACATGAAGCTGTGGCATTTTCTAGCAGGTTCACAGACTTCTGCTGAGTTTTAGCAGAGTTTTTGCTAGCTTTATTGCTATAAAAAGGCACAGGTGAACATTATGAATGTCAAGGGAAAGAAAAGGCACACCATTATTGACGCACGCTATGCCAACGATTGTATACATTAAAGTGAGTTAGCTAGATTCTTACATCTTTAAAAGAAAATAAAAGTCACACATGCCCATGCAAAAAACTTGCAAAGGTTGGTGGGTGTTTTTGCATGTTTCTTTGCAGTTGCTTGGATGTGTTCTCCTAATTGCTATGACATTCTGGGCCTTCCTTACTGACATTATTTACTCACATGCAAATATACTTTATATAAGCATATACCTATATAAACTAGATAATGTTAGATAAGATAGATAAGAAATATAAAGTAATCACAAATACTGGCTGTATAACAGTAGACAAAACTAGTGAATACTACAAAACCACAGACAAAGCTAATGAATCTGAAACCAGAGATTAAACAAGCCGAGAGAGAGAGAGAGAGAGAGAGAGAGAGAGAGAGAGAGAGAGAGAGAGAGAGAGAGAGAGAGAGAGAGAGAGAGAGGTGTTTGGCAGTCTTTTTCCCTTTTTACAGATGTCTGCTGCGTCGCAGCTATGGTTTCTGATGGCCGAGCGATGGTGGAGAAACAGTTTTAGAAGGAACCTGCAATTACTTCAAAGCTCTTAAGATTCCTTGGGCTTGAGTCAGTGTTTACTGTTGGAGTGCTCAATCCGCCTGCAAATTACGACTACTGGCGTTGGCATGAAATGCTCTACAGTCACGCACAAAGCAGGGAGTGTCTCAAAACGGGTACAGTGTGCCATATGTAAGAATCTGCTTTGATCACACAGGTGCACACAGAGTAACGTCTAGATATTTTCTCTTACTTGTTTTTCTTTCTCCATGACTAGTAGTCAACGATATTATTCGGCAGCTATACTGCATTATTTGGCAACTTGAAAGAAAAGCTGAGTAAAACAAGGATATGATTGGGACGTTGATCAAGTAAACATTTGGATGTAATCTCAGAGTTCCCACAAGCCATTAAAAGGTACATCACTTTTTATGTTCAACAAACTCTAACTGAAATAAATTAATAAATTGTGCTTGGTTGAAAGACCTTTAATGTTACATTTTCTATAACTGTTCAGACATTGCATCAAGTCGCAATGTTTTTTTAACTAACAACAGTTTGGACTTTCATAAAATCAGCAAGACATTATTTTCTTCATTTATTCTCTGAACATAATTAAAACATACTCATATATATATATATATATTTGTAGACACAGGAAGAATGTACACAAGGCCGATGGAGAGACACCACTTGAAGCAACTCGACCGTTGGGCAGTTAATTATACTCTGAATGTCGTCTTAATGAAGGGTGTTACAGTCATAGCCGTTGATGTCATACCACAGTCTCCTCCATAACACTCTTGTCAGATCCATTTGTCCATGTTTGCACAGCAATAGAAGGCGTGAACATACATTTTTTTTTCAACAAGCAAGTGAGTGAGTGGACATTGGAGTGCCAATGAGATTATGAGTGTTCTTGAGGTGGTATGGCACTGCAGTTGTCATCACATGACTCAACATACTGTGTTGGGCAAACAGTTTTCAAAATATTGCAGCCACACTAGGAAAAACTATCAAAGGAAGACAAGAAAGTCCTATGCATGCTTTCTCAAAGCAAAGAGCAACTTTCCAAAACATTCTCTGCTTATGTGTCGCTCAGTTCTCTGATTCCAAATAGTGCATAATCCTAGGAACAGTCAGTAAATGGCAATATTTTTAACAACATCACCTCAGCAGAAATGAAGTTCTTGATGTGACCTCTTCAGTCAGCCTGACATATCTCGACAGCGGTGCTAATACATGAGAGGATAGAGACTCCACATGCAGCGCAGAACACATAAACAAACAAGCAGCCAAAAGCTCTGTGCTGCTGCTGGCATAAAGCTGAATGGTGGGTGTAGGCCGCTGTTAAAGGGGCTTTATGTCACTCTGCTCTCTCCTAATCTGAGCTTTGCTGGAGCGGGGAGAGCCGGTCGGGGGTGGTGTTTCAGAGGAGACGTCAGGTGCTCAGATTGATACGCCTCTGAGGCGCTGAGAGATCACTGACAGGATGTGGGCACTCAACAACATGTTTCATGAGTCTCAGAAAGAAATTCTGAGAAATAAACAGAAAGAGAAATGGACTTAGAGTCTGCACAAGTGCAAATAAATGCTTAAAAGTGTCCAAACAGTTTCAGAAAGCAATTTGCCTGTCCACACTGCAATGCTGTGGCATCATACAAGCATCTATTTAATGTTTGAAATGCAGCTTTGTGCACCAATGAGTTTTCACTTTTATTGTGGCTACTGAAGGACAGAGCAACAGAAACCAATTACGGCAGACAAAAACTAAATACATGGATAACGACAGCTTTTGTTTATTGTTTTATACAACTAAAGGAATTTGTGTTAAAAAGTTAAACTCTGATTCAGATGGAACAAATACAAAAATGAAGAATGTAACTCAAGTATGTACTTCATTTGGATTTTTTTATATTCAGTTTTAAACACTAGTAATTATATAATGTATTTGACAATACAGTATATAAGATTTTTTGAAAATAGCAGATAAAGTCGTTCACCTGGCAAAATTATTTGTGATGTCCTTAGTCAAAAACACACTTGTGTTTTTTATGTGACACCTGTGTATGAACAGAATATGCATTCTAAGTGATACAGTATATAAATAAAAGGGTCCAATAGATGACAGATGAGCTAGAAAACTATAAAGAAAAAAATACAAATGTAAAATGAATATATTCCATGTCTAAGACTCCTGTATGTAAGTGCTTGACATGCACAAGAAACTGAGTCAATTAAATTCAGAGATCTTATAACACAGCACGCTGCAGATGAAGCACATCAGCTGGGGAAGCACAGCCCTTCTGATTTCACAGTTTGACTGCTACAGTAATACCGCTCTCAACAATTAACATATCAACAATTAATTAATCAATATCAAGTAAATAATATTAATTAATTCTGCTATTCAGGGCTGATGAAATCAAATGCCCCATGGTGAAGTTTTTAATACAAGGGTGTTGAGAAGGGTTATGTCATGCTAGTTATTTTATTGTGATTGTGAAAAGAACCACCTAAAGAGGTAGTCTGGGGTATAATTCACATCACAGTTTCCATCTTTACATTCTCTGGTCACGCTACACTACACACAGCCGCTGTTCACTGACGAGCTGCGCAAAATCATGTTTATTATCAGCAGCTCATCAGTGAATAACGGCTTTACTGACAAAACGCACAAACATATCGGTCAATTAGTAACGGTGCATCCCTACTAGATACTGCACATAACAGTGTAAAATCAAAAACTGAAATGCCTCATTTTGAACTGCAATGCCCCAATAATACAAAATTATTAACATACAACAACAGACATTAAAATTAATTAATTAACAAAATTAATTTAGGTATATACAGAAGTGCAATTTACAAATTTTTTACTGGGTTACATTTTCTTGTTTTTTGAGAATGGGATTATAATGTGCAAACTGTCCCTGTTGGCATTTATCTATCGTTTACCAAGTGACACATGAATTTGGGCCTAAATGCAGTACTATGGATATAACACAGAGTTGGACTGCACGCCTAGTTTTTGACAACAATCAACGACATAGAAATTATTTTCTCCCAAAGAATGTCATTTACCAGAAAATGCTAAAATATATATATGTTAAAATATAGATGTTTATATATATATCCACATCAACAGAAAAAAAACCCAAAATGAATTCCTTAGTGCTCCACCTTAGATTTACAAACCACAGTTTAGTTCTCAAGGTTTTAATGTCCGAGCCACACCTGAATAAATCCAATGTTGGCATAAATGTTAATAGTATGCCACGCCCTTTACTCGGACAATAACCTTCGGAAAAAAACATGGACTTCCAGATACATATTGACCTGTTTAGATACGATGTGAATATGTTGGTGAATATGGACAGTGTAAAAAAAATCCCCCCCAAAAAAGAATATTCTATTTAGGTAGTAATGCCTAACAATAAACGCCTAAATGATGTGTAAATAAACAATAAATCTGTCTATCAGAAAACCAGGACAGAGGTAGAGAAAGAAAGAAAAAATGAGTGACAATGTCTATGATCAAAATGAGTGAATCTTCACATACACGTTTATTTTTTTCTCAATTAAGCTCTATAATGTCCTTATGGACTACAAATTAAACATACAGAGAACAATCTTGGTAATTTGTGCCTATGTCAGAGTATGTGACATCAACCCATGCCCATGTCAAGAAAATCCATGGTCTAATTCAATGTGTGCTTAATGCAGCGGGGGGTTTCTATTGTGCTGACGCTAAAACAGATTCATTAAACCTCAAGCCTTCAATCATGTTTTGAATGTCTCTGTTCTTTCTTTCTTTCTGTTTCACACCCACTTTCCATTTCTCTTGGATATAGCCAATGCTTACCCCAGTTTAAAATCTAACCATGCCCAGGGCTGTTGAACAAAAGTGCATGACAATGTTTATTAACTGCTACACTAATGATCTTGATCTTGTATGCTGTTCATGTGCCATGGTAAAGAAAAAAACTAATCACAGACAGGGAAAAAAACATTTCCCCAGCCATTTTTTTAATTTGTGTTAATTGCAATAATAGTCAAGATTTTAATTGGCACAGACAGACTTGAAATTAATTGTTGGATAAGAGTTTAATGATGATGACGTTACATTTATTATTATTTTCATATTTTTGTTTTTAAATTGAAAACACAACACACTTTATATGCAAAATTTTTGTGAGACATCTTAAGATCTAATTGAAGGATCGAATGAAAGAATGGGAATAGGGGTAGAGAACATTAAAATGAGGGCGTCTCCTGCATAAATGAGGCTGGGGAATGAAAGAAAGCAGAAAGGCACAGACCTCAGGGCCAGCTTCACCCTGAACACACTCTGGCAACTGCCGCCACTGATGTTAAGAGCACACTTAAATTAAGAAGGAAAAGTACTCAGAAAATAATTAGAGTAAAACTAATTGGCCAACTAAGTATTTAAGTTTAAGTGGCATGAGGAAGGGCAGGGAGGCTGATGAATATCTGAGTTTTCCAAATCTCATACTCCTTCTACTGAGCTATGTGAAGATTATCCACAAGCTAATATGATTCTTTAGGATCTTAATGAAAAGTTTGTAACATAGATTGCTTAAAAAATTTTAAAGATGGTGTAAAAAAATGCTAATTTTCCCCGCCATAAACAGCTTTTTTGAAATCACTTTGTTCTGTGTACTTCCAATTTAAATCTTCACGAGCACCGCTGACCCCTCCCCTTTTTTCTGAAACGCTCTCGGAGGATCTTTTTTAGACGTATTCATAGGGAAACTTGCTAATTAGCACATTATTTGGAAAGGCTATTTGCAAAGATTAATTAAAAGACAGTTTACTCACTGCTACTGTAGGTGAGGCTGGATCAAGAATGATTCATGCGAACAGAAACGCATTTCGGTTGATCAAGGCCGTGTTTCCCTTCAGAACCAAACATAACGTTATTCCTCGGCGTCTTCAGTCATTCAGATGTTGGGGGTAAAAGACTACTGCTATGTTTATTAATACATTCAACAACAAAACACCTCAATCTCTTGGAGTATTGCTTGTCTCTGCGTCTGATGACGGCTCACTCAGGGTGGGTCTGAGGTACGACACCAGTTCAGTCTGTGTGACACGCTGCTGTCAATCAAATATTGAAGCCACACCGACATGCATTTGAAAATGGCTTCATTTCAGAAGGGGCAACTTATTCTTCTTTTAACTGAATAAAAATACTTGTGTATCTTTATCATTGTAGGGTGGTTGTGTACACACACTACCAACACACATTTCAGTCCAAACTGCTTGAAAAAGGGCATGTACCACCGTATGACCCCTTTAAGAAAATTGTATTAATCCATCAACAAATGCTGCTGATTCTGGACTTTTATCAATTCTTATACTCCTCGATCTTAGCACTGCTTTTGATACTGTCTCTCACAGCATACTACTGAACAGATTGGAAACTATTGGTATTACTGGAACAGCCCTTTCTTGGTTTCATTCTTATTTCTCAGATCGCACACAATTTGTCCAAATTAAACAATTTCAATCAACCACTTCTCCAGTTGTCACTGGTGTCCTACAGGGCTCTGTTTTGGGACCTCTCCTATTTCTTATCTATCTTCTCCCAATTTTTAGGAAATATGGAATAAAATTCCATTGTTACGCAGACGATATCCAAATTTATCTTTCATCTAAACCTTCCACGCGGTCTCTTCCTTCTACTCTTGTTGAGTGCCTTGAAGAGTTAAAGCTTTGGTTTTCAAGGAATTTTCTCAAGTAAATCTGAAATTCTTCTTGTGGGTACAAAATCAGTACTGCGAAAGGCTAACATTTCCCCTATTTTAATTGATATTTTTAACATTCCTCTGTCCAATCAGGTTAAGAGTTATCTTCGTCATTTGAAGCCCATATTAATAGTGTTACTCATTCAACTTAAGGTCTGCTTCTGCAGTTACACTTGTACTTCCACGTACAAGGACAGTTTCTATGGGTTTTTGAGTTTTTGATTATGCGGCACCTTTTCTGGAACAGACTTCCTGTCGAGGTTCGCGACAGTCCTAGTCTTCCAGTTTTTAAACTTGTTTGTTCAGACAGGCTTTTATGTAATTTTATGTCTACTTTTTAACCATTTAACTTATTTGTTTCATTTTTGACTGTAAGGTGTCCTTGAGTGCTATGAAAGGCACCGTTAAATAAAATGAATTATTATTATTATATAATGTGGCAGTCTGAAGGTACAATTGGGAGTGAATATACTGGGGAAAAAAAAACTTAAAAGAATCAGCACATTCAGTAAGACATTTTACAGTGTGTATTCGGCACAACAAATGAAAATGTAATAATATATAAAACCAAAGTTCTTCCGGTAATAAAGCAAGGATGCCATGGTTGATGACTCCCAACAATCTCATAAAGGTGATACAACCATGTTCATGTGAACAAACTATCTACAAAGTTGTGAAGCCGACAGTGCACGATTAATGACGTTTTTCATCCATCAAAAAAAATAAAAACAAAGAGTCAGAACACATTCGCTTAAACGAGTCATCAGCAATTAGAATATTTTTCTTTTACGGCCACACGTCACAAAGTAATATATTTGCATTATGTCCTCCCCACGTTCTACATCGCGAACAACTTGTTATGGCAAGGGGTGTTTCGTTTTCTGACACACACTGTAGCGGGAGACCATTCATAAAGGACTGCGCCATCTGACCAATCACAGCAGTGAGGGCTCACGGAAAGGAAGGGTTTAGACAAATTGATTCTTCTAACAGCTTCCCACGAGTCGTTTATGACTTATTTAGAAATGGAGTTAAATTAAATATATTTTTGGAGAAAACAAAAGTGTTTTTTGACCTTGCATACATGTAAACCTGTTTTAAGAGACTCATAAAGCAATATTAGCAACTTTTAAAATGGCATTATAGGGGCACTTTAAAACATTCAGCGGGGTTCCTTAAAAATTTAGTGAGTAAACCATTTAAACGTGTGCTTAACCATTTAAACTTAAATGATGCCCAAACGTCTGTTTAAAGCAGATGGGTAATTCATTCTTTGATTTGCTTAAATAAAGGCCTACTTTGAGAGCATGCTGACAAACATGTTTTTATTGCATTCTTTTCAATGTGCCAAGTTTAACATGGAAAGAACAGACCTAGCAATGTATCTGGTTGCAATGATCACTTCATATGCTTGCAGCTGATCTTTGTATTCATAGTAAAATCACTTAAATATGGTACACTGAGTGTGAATTTGTTGGTTAGTTACAGAAAAGCTAAAATAAGTGTGACTGACCAAATCGACTGGCTCGGTCTGACCCACCCCGAGCTCAAATGTCAACCTACGCCTGTAGTGTAGTTTAAGATGGGTTATATTTTGCATGTGAAAAAGCAGAGTGCTTTTTTGTTTCACTCTTAACATGAACAAACCTGTCATCTGTGATTTGTCTTGCCTTTTCATTTTATTTCTGGTGTGAATAGGCCTGTCGTCAGTGATTCGTTTTGCTTTTCATTTTACTCTTCATATGAATAGGCCCGAAGACAGTGTTTTTAAACCTGATTTTTAAAATAAACATATTTACAATGTAAGCATAACATACAAGTTGTAATTACAAGATTTGTTGCGCTTTGTTGCTGTTTTTCATGCTTTCCAATAAGCACCCATTGGAGATACAACAATCATGATAGAAACAGGCCTCTGTGTTTAGCTCTTGCTTTCATTCTTTCCCTTTCATTATTAATTAAAACAAAATCACTAATTCCACTATAGTGACTTTATTCAACAGCAACAGATTGGCCCTTTAACAACAGCCAAAAAGCAACTTGTAGACCTGGCACGTGACTCGCCAGAGTTGTCTAAAATAATCAACAGCAGTGGCGGTGGTATCCCTGAGGGCCAACGGAGCAATCCTCCTCCTTACCCGCTGCACAGGAAGTCAGGTCTCGGCTAGCAGCCCGTACAGCTCCAGTGGAGTGAGACTGATCAGGCTTGTCACGAACACAGAGCCTTAGCTCGCTTCACTGATGGCTGCGCAAACTAGGACAGCTGACATTTAGAGCTGAATGGTACCATGCTAAACCGAGCAACAAAAGAGCAGTGAACAGTGCTCAGTCCAAATCTACTGGATTGACCTGTATGTACTGATGGACCCTTGTGTTCTGAAGCCTAAAATGAATTTAGAAATTTATTTGAGCACTGATATCAGAGCATTCCTGTTTACATGTTACATGAGTTAGCGCTCCTACTTCAAACTCCCACAGTCGATCTAAAAGAAGACAGACAAAATAACAATAGCAAATCTTTTTGACCTTACCTGGAAAGAAACCATTCATACCTGGTAGGATTGCTACACTAGAACACTGATAATGCCTTCTATTTCTCACCACCAGTGCAGACTGCTCTCATGACAGGCGCCCGATGCCCTGAGGGACACAAGTGGGTTTGGCAAGGTAAACATGTCCAGCCTACTAAGATAAAACCAGTGAGATGGCACACTCCAGGCAACTATCATGCTACACGACACCATTCCTACCGATGCCTGAATGGCCTTGCTCCGCTAGCAGAGGACAAAGGCAAATCTGGAGAGGAGGGGAGGTCATGCGAGATTTGATGAAGATTTAAACAGTCAATATGTCATCTACTAGCCATTTGATAAAGGTGTGATAAAAGGCTGTGATGTTTGCTCACTATTAAACATGTTAAGAATTACATTGCCCTTTCTCCATCGCCAGCAAGTGTGATGGCGTGATGCAGTCGTATATTATATATAATTAAATCAATTCTCCTCTCTGCTTAGTACTGTCAAACGAAAGCCAATGACCACATTTACATAGACCAAGGCCCATTTACCAGTTGAGCCAGGTGTGTCCTTCTCCTGAAGGGGCAACGTCCTGTAGTGTTTAGCTTTAACCTGCCCAAACACACTTGCCTGCAAGATTTAAGGTGTGTTTAATTATGACTGGAGCTAAACTCTGCAGCATATTGGCCCTCCAGGAAGTAGAAATAGCTGAGCAATAGTATACTGTTTGTGAACATTCCAAAGCAGCTCATAACTGATGGAAACAATGTTTAGGCGAGTATTCAACTATTTGCTGCAAGCTATCCTTACATACACAACTATCACACAACAATAATGACAGTGATGAGAAAAGCAGTTGAAACAGCATCTGATCATAGAGCCATGGACATGTTTGACCCAACGATCCAGAAAAGATTCTCCATGTAAAACAATGATTCCCAAAGTACATCTACCTACGTCTTCAAAGACCAACAGTAGTTTGAACGCGTCAAAATGATGTCACACTTCATTCTTCGATTTTAGCTTTAAGTATAGCATAGTTCTTTATCAGACATTGAGCATTCACATGTACATACTAAGTTAAACAAATCTTAAACAAACCCCAGTATTCCAAATCTGACCTGAAATAACTTTACTCAGGAAGCAAAATTCTTCAACAACAACATACAGGTTTGATTTTTTGAATAGTCCAGTGAACCCCTTTGACCTTATCTGGCTACTTTTCAAAGCGAACCAAGAAAAGTTAGGTGCTAGTTTATAAAGCTTTTCCATTGTACAGAGGCAGATATTCCACTGGCCTTTCACAAGCACCTCTTACATAGCTAAATCTGGTCGTCAGTTGTTTCTGTGGAAAATGGTTTGTGCATGAAGCCATCTATGGCAAATTATGACAAACACTGTTGTGTTACAAAAAATCAAAAATCTCAGCAGAAAACATTAAAAGCACTGATGACAAAATATCGTAACATGCTTGAACCTGCTGATATCAAGGTAACAGAAAACTGGAAACCAAACATAGTTCCTAACCAAACCAAACTGAAATCAGTTTGAGAGGCCCAACTTTTTTTGCAGCTTTGTTTTGCACAGCTTGCAGTGAGAAGTAATACACAGCAGCTTAAACCATACATACACCACTCCTTCTTTGAATAAGAAGCCCTAAAATCATAAAATGAAATATAACAAGATATAAGGGTCTTGATATGTCAAGATTTACAAAAACATTGCTTGGAATAATGACCCCTACATTGGTGACCTTACAGACGGCCACTAACCTGTGGCTAAAATGGGTTTCAGTGCACTATGGTCCACTGGCAGTGAACTGTACATGTCAATGCATGAATGCAGTGTACTGCTGAGGGACTGAAACGCTGAGATGGTGATGCTGATGATGGCTGCTATTTTCCGTATGTTAACCATCATTTAGGCTCTCTTGGGGAGGACAAACATGGCTCCGACTGGAAAAGGCCATAGAGCAAGGCCCTCCCGGGGGCATACACGCCCTCTCACACACACGGGCACAAACATACAAACGTTGATGCGGCAGAGATGGGGAAATAGAAAATAAAAAAAAAGAAATGGGAGGAAGGGCAAGACACAGGGTGACTGGAAGGGGAGGCGAGAGAGAGAGGGCCTGCAGACACAACACAGCTCAGAGTTGATTGGGAGTGACAGGCTGCTGATTAGTCAACTCGCAGCCTACACACACGCATAAATAAGAACAGAGAAATGAACGCTCACACAAGAGCGACCTATTCTTACATGCACTTTTACATGTAGTGTTTTTTGAAGACATTTTCATGCACTGATAAACAAACAAACATCCTGTCTCCAAACAAATATATGGGGGTTTATGATCTTCCCAAGAGCGTGTATTGATGTATGTGTCTTACTTTGAGAAGATAGATGGGAATGTTGCTAAAATCCACAGGGAGTTTAAGAAGGAATCGAGCAGAAAACTCCCCCGTCTAAAAGAGAGAGAGAGAGAGAGTGAAGAAAAAAAACTCACCATCAAATAGTTAACAGACATGCACACACACATTCTGTAACATTCCTCACACAGTAACCTACTTGTTAAAGGAATAATTCTGTCGTTGTGTCTCATTCACGTTGTACCAAACCCACCTGACTTTATGTCTGCCATGAAACACAAAAGTTCAGCAATTCTGAAGAATCTCCCTTATCACCCTTTTTCATCAAATTAAAAAGAAAGGGGAATGAGGCTTTCATACTTAATAAAAGCAGCAAAAGACATATTAAATAGACTATTAGATGGATGGAAGACATACTATACACTTTCCTATTATGAATATGTATCACAAAGTCAGAATCCTCATAGATGAATCAATCAAAAGTAGTTTATAACAATTAACATAAAAACACAAAGTGTTTGTAAAATAGACTATTCTACTTATTCTTCATAAAACGTGTATCCTACACTGTGAATTGTAGGTTTATTTAGAGCACTGGTAATCTGGATTTGGTCATCTGAAAAGTTCTGGATCAAGGTGATTCAATCTTATCTTGCACAAAAGTAAAATGGATTGTTTGATTTGGGATAGCAAACCTGGATATTCTGATTCAGATTCAACGTTTTGATCAGTAATAAGATTCTAACTTTAGCCTGATAGCATTGAAATCGCACCTTGCTCCTTAATGCAAAATGTCATCAAAACCCAAGCCTCCTGAAGTCACGAACACGCAGCAAAAAAACAAATTACTTTCAGAACGTGAAGAGACTTTCCACCAGCACAGCAAAAAATCTTTCTGAAGACAATCACCTATTGCACCTTTAACATTTATTTAAGTCATTATTCACTGATAATCTGATTATTTACCATTAAAATTATGAACTTTCAACACTGAAATTACTATTGCTCATTTAAATATTTTTTAATTTTGTAACAATAACAATTTCCAGTTTATTACTATGACGTTTTTTTGAAATAATCTGCATTGTATAAGGTGCTTTATGAATAATTCTAACATGACTTGACTGCTGTCACTGCAAAACGGTAACACTTCAGAATAGGGGTCCAAAATAATGCATTAGTTAAGCATTAATTAATGGTTAATTTGTTTACAATTAA
>JAUMHP010000026.1:5544-19088 GCA_032361065.1 Enteromius trimaculatus
CTAACTCAGTTACTATTTGTGAGAAGTAACTAGTAACTATAACTAATTACTTTTTTAAAGGTACGTTCCCAACACTGTCCTGGACGTACTTCAGGAACTGCATTTGGAATAGGAGGACTGGAATGCGCAGGTGACTGGATTGGCACTCCCGGTCGAACTTTACGAACCAGATCTGAGATAGGCGGAATCTGCAGGGATCAGAACAGACATCAGGTTTAGGAACACCACCGACCTCCATTATAAGCCCGTGGTGCCCGGGAACTTGACGGGGCTGTGACGGTAGGCAATGCGATTGAATGCTGCGATGATGACAGTGTCTTCGAGTCAAGACCGTTCCGCGAGGTTATGGAATTCCGTCACAAAGTCTTTGAATGGCAGGTCTCGGAGGCTCAACACGGCGAGGTTAGCAGCGAACGCCATCTCCATTATTAGGTCGGTTGTTCTGTCACGATCTGATGCACTTCTCAGTGGAGAAGAAAGGCGGAGAGACGGGAAATCCAATAAACAAGGAACTTTTAATAACTAATTTGAAAAGGACACAGATTAAATACAGGTGCAATCAGGAAACACAAAACACCTGGGATACATGGTGTATATACTATTTTAGAAGTTTGGTGGATAAATTCATAAAGTTTTATAACTTCTGATTGATCTGTACTATGAAACATTCATTCCCACCATGGAATTACGGGTATTACAAGCTTCTATTACATACGTGGGGTAACGATTAAACTTCCCAATAACACGAATATGTGATATACATAGATACGTGATAACTCTTTAACTCTTTAACCTTTAACTCTTCATCCTTTAACTCTGATAACTCTAACCTTTGTGTGTGAGCACAAAGAGACTGCGCTTGGCTGGTGTGAACGTTTGAACTCAGGATGCGGGAGGTCAGCTGAGCCTTTTGGTGAACTCTTCCCAGCGTGTAAATTAGATGCGTGTTTATCTGATTCTGAATTTACGCTGGGTGCGGGGTCCCAGGTAAGCCTTCGGCAGCTGCTTTTGATCTTCTGCGAACGTTATCTGTCCCGTGTTGATTAGAATATATACAGTGTATATATATATATATATATAAAAGGTATTTTCATTATTGTTTATTTATAAACTTGAATGTGTTTCATGCACAGAAAGAGAGAAAGAGAGAGGAAGAGAGAGAAAAGAAAGAAATTGCAGTTATTAAAATAAGACAATAAGCGCTTCATTTCATTCACAATTTTTTAAACCCACAACACTTTCCACCAACTATGGCACAAAATCCTTTATGTCCAGAATCACAAAGAAGGTTGTCTGGATAAAAAATGCCATTAACTTAAATTAAAATTAAATGCTGTGAGGTCATTAGCTACGTTCACAATCTAATCATTCATCCATACTAATTGCGTCTATAAAAATGCAAATACTGTATCAGGTTACTTACAGTACATTTGGCAAGCACAGTTGAGCTCAGTCTTTAGGATGCTTTTCTTTCTTTACATCATGCTTTTCCATCAACTTCATACCAAGGCTGAAAACACTCTTTGCCGAATGATGGGAGACCCTAAGTACCCGCTGCTTTCCAAGGATGGAGATTTAATCATTGGAGCACTTTTTGCAATACGCAGTAAAGAGACATTGCCTTCATTAGATTTTGCACAAAAACCTAAGCCTCTGTCATGCTCCAGGTTTGTTACATTGTAGCATTATAAGAGACCATGTTTTTTAAAAATATATTATGTGTTATATTTTTTAATTTATTTTACAACAGCAAATTACACCATCTGGAATATCAATCTGTTTTAAGCATGACTCTGTTTTTCTGTTGTTGTTTTTTAAGCTGAATGCAAATAATTTAGTTTTCCATATTTTTATTTACCTGCTATTTATAATTGTTGTTTAATATTTTCACAGTGTGAATTTAAGAGATTTCCGGATGGCTCAAATTATGATTTTTGCTATTGAAGAAATTAACAGAAGTAAAAGTTTGCTCCCAAATGTTTCTATTGGATACAGCATTTATGATACCTGTGGTTCAAGTCTATCTACAATGAGTGCAACTATGGGACTGATGAATGGACCAGAGTTTGAAGCAGAATACAGTTGCAATAGACAGTCTCCTATACATGCTATCATAGGAGAAACAGAGACCTCTGCCACAGTGATTGTGTCTAGAACTACAGGACCTTTTAAAATTCCAGTGGTACGGAGTATAACCAGGAGTAGATTTAACAAAATCACAGCACTGATAATGGTTTCACAGATTATTATTATTTATTTATGTATTTCTATCTCTCTTAGGTAAGTCACTCAGCATCATGTGAATGTCTCAGCAACAGAAAAAACTATCCCTCATTCTTCAGGACTATTGCTAGTGATTACCACCTAGGCAGGGCACTTGCATATACAATAAAGCACTTAAGCTGGTCTTGGGTGGGAACTGTAAACAGTGACAATGACTACGGGAACAATATTATGTCTATATTTCTCAATATAGCTCAGAAGGAGGGAATTTGTGTGGAGTATTCAGTGAAATTCCACAAAACAGAGCCAGAAAAACTCAAAAAAGTGGTAGAAACTATTAAAAAAAGCACAGCAAAAGTGATTGTTGCTTTTGTTTCACTTGTTGAGATGGGCTTACTTATTGAGCAACTAAGTATTCAGAATATTACAGGCTTTCAGTTGGTTGGAGGGGGAGGATGGATAACTGCAAAGAGTTTGATCACTCCAAACAGCTTTCTTGTAATGGGAGGGTCATTGGGGTTTGCGTTTAGAAAAATCAATATCGAAGGGTTTGCAGACTATGTCGTTAAATCATTTTGGGACACAGCTTTTCCATGCTCAAAAACTGAGGGAAACTCTTCACAACATGCATCCATATGCAGTGGATATCAAGATCTACTTACACTAAAAAGCTACAATGAGGACGTGCCTGAACAAAGATATGCAAGCAATGTCTATAAAGCAGTTTATGCTGTGGCTCATTCCCTACACAGACTATTGAATTGCAAAGATCAATCAGGTTGTGAGAAACACCAGACAATACAACCAAAACAGGTAAAAATAAATACATAAATAAATAATAATAATATTTAAAAAAATATATCTGAGAGAAATACACAATATCAATTATAATGTACTAAAACATATTTCATTGGTAGGTGGTTGAAGCTCTGAAAAAAGTAAATTTCACTGTAAAATTTGGAGATCGTGTGTGGTTTGACAGCACCGGTGGCGCAGTAGCCCAGTATGAAGTGGTGAACTGGCAGCAGGACTCTACAACATCATTTCAGTTTAAACCAGTGGGTTACTTTGATGCCTCACTGCCACCTGATCAAAGCTTTATGCTTAACACTGAAAATATTATTTGGTCTGGTGGACAACTTGAGGTACATGTCAGTTTTAAAACATTCTGCACTTTATAACTGAAAACAATAACAACAGTAACACACATTTATATATAACTAATGTAAAGTCAATACAGACAAGTATGTATATTGTAATTTTATACATAGAAGCCAAGGTCTGTGTGCAGTGAGAGCTGTCCTCCAGGTACTAGGAAGGCTACACAGAAAGGAAGACCTGTCTGCTGTTATGACTGTATTCCATGTGCAGAAGGAGAAATCAGTAATGAGACAGGTAAACTTCAACCCATTTACAGTTAATACATTTTATTTCTTATTTATGTTTAATGAAATTGTTTCACTTTGTCTCTAACTAGGTATTATGACATCCTTTCTAGATTCAAATAACTGCAAGCAGTGTCCGGGGGAATACTGGTCTAATGCTGAGAAAAATAAATGTGTGTTAAAGGCTGTAGAGTTTCTGTCTTTTACAGAAGTTATGGGTATAGTGCTAGTGTTTTTCTCACTGTTTGGAGTAGGAATAACAGCACTGGTAGCCGTCCTGTTTTACAGCAAGAAGGACACCCCCATAGTAAAAGCCAACAACTCAGAACTGAGCTTCCTACTGCTCTTCTCACTGACTTTGTGTTTCCTCTGTTCACTTATTTTCATTGGTCGGCCAACTGAATGGTCCTGTATGTTGCGTCACACAGTGTTTGGGATCACTTTTGTCCTCTGTATCTCCTGTGTTCTGGGGAAAACACTAGTGGTCTTAATGGCCTTCAGGGCTTCACTTCCAGGAAGTAATGTCATGAAATGGTTTGGGCCTGCACAACAACGACTCAGTGTTCTTTCCTTTACACTTGTACAGGTTCTTATCTGTGTGATTTGGCTTACAATATCTCCTCCATTTCCCCACAAAAATATGAAATATTACAAGGAAAAGATCATTCTTGAGTGCAGTTTGGGTTCTACTATAGGTTTCTGGGCTGTGCTCAGTTATATTGGCCTACTGGCTGTTCTATGCTTCATTCTGGCTTTTCTGGCTCGCACACTGCCCAATAACTTTAATGAAGCCAAATTCATCACATTCAGTATGCTTATATTCTGTGCTGTATGGGTCACATTTATACCAGCTTATGTCAGTTCTCCTGGAAAATTTACTGTAGCTGTGGAGATATTTGCCATTTTAGCCTCAAGCTTTGGTTTATTACTTTGTATATTTGCACCTAAATTTTATATAATTCTGTTTAAGCCTGAACAAAATACAAAGCAGCATGTGATTGGAAGAATACCACCCTCTTCATACTGAGAAATAAAGTTCTACAATTCATCAAATTTAACTACACATGTAATACAAATGTACTGATTAAAGACAACACAGTTTTATTCGGAACACTTTATACATTTGGTAAACTGATAAAGCAATGTGATCTTGTGAGAATCTGAATGTATTTTTACATCAAGTTTGGTTCTACCATGTGCATTACTTATGTTTTAATTGACACTGTAATGTACAGCACTAACATACTGTAAGTGTCTTACAAATGAACTGATGTACAAATGCGTGCAGATCCTTATTGATAAGTACTAAATTTGTGGAATGTTCAATGTTCAATTTAATGACACTATGCTTTTAATCACATTAAAAGTGTCACGCCAGTGGCGTGCTCTGTTGATGTTATCCCCTGTCCTTGCATTCTATGTTTTGTTTTCATGTACCATGTGTTCGTGCCTTTTATGTTTACCTTGTTGTATCATTGTGTTATTCTGTGTTCAAGACTCCGTCCTGCTCTTTTAGTGTTTCACTCCCATCCAATCGTGTATGTCCCCTTTATCCTTGATTGTCTCCTGCATAATTCCTTGTCTCGTGTCATATCCAGTTGTCGCTCGTTGTAGTACGTCATGTCTCTTTTGTGATGTCTGCACAGGTTCTGCATGTTCTGTTGTTTTCTTTGAAATAAATGTTCACGTGTAATTGAGATCCTTTGCCTTCGAGATTCTTGTTCTGCGAGGAGAAGCAAAGCTGCGACGTCGCAGCAACGTTTCATGACAGAACGAGCGACCCAAACAAAGAGATGGCATTCACTGCGGGACTCATCGCGCTCGTCCACCGAGATCCGTCGTTCGAGGACTTTGCTGTCGGTGACTCAGTTCTCTCCGTGGCAATCACCCCAGGACTGCCGCCCAAATCACAAGCAGCCTGAGTGTTTCCCCGCTGCTAATGCGGAGATCTTTGTGGACGTCGATCCGCCATCACGGCCCCGTGCGCTGTCCTCTCCTGACGCGGACGTCGATCCGCCATTATGGCCCAGTGCGCCATCCTCTCCTGACACAGACGTCGATCTGCCTTAACTGCCCCGTGTGCCGTTGCCGCCTGTCGCGGACGTCGAACCACCATTACTGCCCTGTGAGTCACAATGGCCTGAGCCGTTTGAATCTTCTAATGACTGTGAGTTATTATGACCTGAGCCGTTTGAATCTTCTAATGACTGTGAGCTATCATGGCCAGAGCCCGCAGCGCTGCAAGAGCGCCCTCCAGAGTCTGCCACACTGCCAGAGCCACAGTCACAATCTGCCCATGAGTCGCCACGGCCTCCCAGGGCTCCTGATCCGCCACGGGCCTCCAAAGGCTCCTGATCCACCTCCCAAGGCTCTTGGTTCACCCTGGAGGGCTCCTCCACTGCCTGCTCCACCCTGGTGGTTGTTCCTTACCTTTTGTATCATTGTGGTATTCTGTGTTCAGGACTCCGCCCTGTTTCACTCACATCCAATTGTGTGTGTTCCCTTTATCCTTGATTGTCTCCTGCATAATTCCTTGTCTTGTGTCATATCACATGTAATCGAGATCCTTTGCCTTCGAGTTTCTTGTTCTGCGAGGAGAAGCAAAGCCGTGATGTCTCAGCAGCGTTTCATGACAAAAAGAATGTACTCATTTGACCCGAAAGAACATTGTGTTCTTTTCTGTAGGAATGCACAATAAAATAAAAATAAATAAAGAAAATCATGGTCTCTATCCATACATTAAACATTTTCTGTCATTCTCCACTTTGGAGGTATGGAAGGGTTTTTAGCCCCACCTGTCCCAAATCTTCCCCAACAACATTGTAGCAATCTGTAAGTAAGTCTAACTGTTTAAATTTATTGAAATAACATTACATTTTAAAACCTTAACTTCATATAACAGCATTAAAATCTTTTACACATGGAAGCTAAATAAAACTAATAAAACTAATAAAAGTGCAAATATATTATCATTTTGCATGAAATAACCCTTTGTTCAAACATAAAAGATAACAATAATAATAATGCATTTATGTTTGCATTTTACCTCTGATAAAGTCAATTTAGAAACAAAGAAAATAAAAACATAGACAGTGAGTGGATACTATTTTTCCACTCCAAGCCTTGAAACCTCAGCCTAAAAGAGTTACTCATCATCTCAATGTATTGGTCCTCTTCTGCAGAGCTTAAATCTACAGGTGCTGCAGATAGATAGTTCTCTTGTCTCACAGCGTTTACTGGGCGGCTGTGAGCAGATTCTGTCCTTCCTGTGGCAAATTGTTGAACCACAATAGTTTTTACAACTGCCGCGCTGAGGAGTCTGGGGGACCTCCAGGTGACTGTGCAGAATGTTCCGCCCAGTGTAAAAGTCCCGTGGACTTCTGCCACACCTTGTACTCCCGTGGTCCTCCCGAAGCAGACTGCTACCCCCGTAACAGGGCAGAGTGTGTCTTCCGCAGCTTCAGAGGGAGAGTTAGATGGTAAGGCAGAACTCACGCCGGGGGAATTGGTTTGGAAGTACCGCGTGTGCCCCTGGCCGATCCCTCATGGCTGAACGATTGCACGCTTTCTCAACGCTCACATTTCCCAGATCCCTTTGAGGAAGGACCTTCTTTCTCATGTGATGGGCACGATTTGGAACCTGCACGTCTGGTTCCTGGATGGGACGCGGCAGACCTCTCCGGCCTCTCTCCCACCATGATAGATACTATCACTCAGGCAAGAGCAGTGGTGCTTTCTTTCCTGCAGGATTGCAAGTTGGAGTGCAGGCTGTCCCCTTTGACTCTCAAAGTGTATGTTGCTCCATAGCAGCATATCACGATGCAGTGGAGGGTGCACCCCTTAGGAAGCACCAATCATCATAGGTTCATCAGAGGTGCACAACAGGTTACTCCCGCAAGACCACACCTCGTACCCTCTTGGAACCTTGTCGTTGCCCTACATGGCCTGCGGCAGGTCCCATTCGAGCCACTTCAGTCAGGGGATTTAAAATATCTCACGGTGACAACAGCACTCCTGACTGCATTGGCCTCTGTCAAGAGGGTGAGGGACCTACAAGTCTTCTCTGTCGACTAAGAGTGCCTAGAGTTCGGCCTGGCTGATTCTGATTTTATTTTGAGACCCAAGCCCGGCTACATGCCCAAGGTTCCTACCATGCCACTTCCTACACTGAACGCACTTGAAGCACTCCCCTTTAAGTAGGTGAACCTGAGTCTTTCTGCCCCGCAGTCGGCTCTAGAGTGGAGTAGCTCTCACCGTGCTCCTACTGGGTCTCCTTCGCCCAGTAGGTTGTGGCTACAAATCTCAGTCCACAGTCCAGAGTCAGTCAGAAGGCTGTGTTTCCCATCAATTATACCCATAATATTATCGATATGTTGAATTATTTTCCACATGCAGAAACTATTATTTGAAATCATGTGCTCTGCACCCCCAACTGTCTGCTTCAGTACAACTGGCAGCACTGCAGGGGCCTTACTTTACCCCCAGGGTGCTGGGAAGGTTACGTGCAGACTCGGCTGACAAACTTCAAAAAGTAAGCTCGTCTGTCGGCAGGGGGTCTCCATGTAACATGGCCTTAAGAGTCTTGGCCTGTATCATGGGTGTTCCCATATGTAACGTTGAAGTGATACGACTGAAAGGGTAATATCTAGGTTATGAACGTAATCCATGTTCCCTGAAGGAGGGAATGGAGATGTTACACTTTCATGCCACGTGCATTCGTGCCCTCTTATACTCACGTAGTGATGAGGTTCATACCATTAACATTTTTTTCACATTAATTAGGCCATTTCACTTTTTCCTAAACTAGTACTGCACATTTAATTTTAAATGTACACCATTCTTAAGAATCACAATCAACAGCAAAGCATGTGTTAAGCAGTATTTTATATACTCTATTCAGGTAAAACACATTAAAATGTAAAGAATAATACACTGAATTCAAAAACTCACCACACAGACATCATGTGGCTTTGACAATCAATGTATCTGGTCACATCATGGAGTACACATTACACTGAATATTAGGATGTGTCTTCAATGGCAGCAAAAACCTATTAAAGACAAATAATATATATAATATTTATTGTTCTTGGAGTGAAAAAGTGGGGTTTCAGCACATGCTAGAAAAGCTCTGTGCTAATCTATAGCACTTACCCCTAACATAGGTTTGGGACAGGATCCTTGAGTTATTCTCCTTGCTGATCAGGAACAAGAGGTGCAGCTCCGCTTGGAATTTGCGTTTGAGGAATCGGTACTATGACTGGAAATATAGAGGGTAAAAACAGATCAGATCAAAAAGAAAACCTCAAATTCTTCAAATCAAAGGTGCTAATATATTTTAAGGGTGCAGTGTGTAATATTTAAGAGAATTTATTGGCAGAAATGCAATATAACATACAAACTATGTTTTCAGAGGTGTGTAAAGTCCTTACATAAAAAGCTGTTATGATTTTATAACCTTAGAACAAGAAATTTTTATTTACATACACCTCAGGTCCCCTTACATGGAAGTCGCCATTTAGTGCCGCCATGTCAGTACTCGAACGACTGCTCCCTCTGCTAATTAGGCTTTACAGAACCTCCCTCTAGGAGGACCCAATCCACCAGATATTGGAGCTGACCCCCTCTTCGTCTCGAGTACAGTTACTCATTCACCCAATAAGTGTCCAGTAGTGGTGGTGATTCTGGGGCTGCATGGCCAGGGTCAGCCTCCTGGTGGACCAGTTTGAGGAGGGAGACATGGAAAGAGGGAAAGATATGTTAGTTAGCAGGAAGCTCTAGTTTGTAAGTTACCTCATTTATTCTTTTAAGAATCATGAAAGGGCCAACATACCTTCGGCTGAGCAACCTGCTGGGAGGATGTGGGCAAAGTCGTCTATTGACCTGGAGCTCCAGTGTTCTCACGACCTGCTGAAAACAGACGTGTGCATTGTCCCACACCCTCTCCCCACGACGGATACAGTCGTCCTGACCATGGGAACAATGGAGTTTGACACAGACATAAGGGTACATAATGTTTATTCAGAGGGCAATGTGGGGGTGGTGGCTCACGTTGTTCACATTGTAACTCCCCCATGATATCCCAGGAGACCAAAGCGAGAATAACAGAGTGAGGGAGAATAGGTTCAGGGTTGAAGTTTTCCGTGGGAAGATCATATTGTCTGGAAAGGGTATGGGCTTTGTAAGAGTTGAAAAAATTGGATCTCTTCTTCGGGCAGATAAGGCAGAGGAAATTCTTGCACGCCTGCAGATGGCATGCAATAAAAAGCTAATCTGGGATCTTCAAAGACAACAGATTTTACGATCTTTTAATGTTTCAGACATTTTACGACCCCCCTCCTTTCCCCAAACTCCACAGCACACACACCCACACATTCCTGATTCAAAGCAACTAAGATGAATGTAAGCTACGAGCATCATATCTTGTGAGGACATTGTTTCATTGTCATATTGTGAATCATCTGAAAGGTCTGAGGACGGATGGTAAAATGGTCTAAATTTCATAGTAGTCACTTACATTGTTAAAAAGATTTAAACCTTTCACAAAATTGGTTACTGATAAAGGGCTGGATCCTCCCCCTGGAGCAATAGATTGAGCATTCCAAGTAGGTCCAGACCCGGGACTGCGGGAACATCCGACAGACAAATTGTCTTTTGTGTTTAAAGGTTTGTGGGGTTGTTGGTCTGAGTATTTAAAAAAAAAAAGTAAAGCAGCAAGACAGGATTTTTCTGTAAGCAGAATAACCTCCATGCTGCAATATGTAAGAGATCTAGATCTCTCATGTGGCAGCGTGTTTCTCTGACCATCAGGTATGCATTTGCTATTTTTAAATCTATTCTTCATTTATCAAAGTTATGCACTCTGCTCAACTGAAATTGAATTGGACTCACTGTTTAATTGTGTAATTGGCTTAATCTAATTCTACCTGACAAAAAATAAACACCATTTCTTTACTCATTTTAGAGTGTTGGACTCATTTACGACCAGTAGATTGCGGTGACGCTTTAGTGTGCATAAGTATTATGGCTAGGATATGTCAAACTGGGAGTGCAGGAAAATAGAGCAGTAAGCATGTTTTCTCTGAAGACCCTCAGATTCCTGCTATCACTGAAGTTAACATGATGTTGGTATTGATAAGACCAAGTAAAACTATCTTTTTTGCAATAAGCAAGCAGTAGGCGGCTGACAAAAGGATATTAGTCTAAACCTCCAACCTCTGAGTAATTATCCAAACTAGTGAGCTTATGTAACGAGATGGCGATCCGGCCGACTCTGACGACTTGAGGTCCCATGCCGGACAGGTAAATAAAAATATGGCATATCTAGAGAATGCTGCGCGCTGGAGAAACGAGACGCGCAGCATCCGGGTTAGAAGACGTGACCTTACAACATTGCTGTATATGTATCAGCCTTTTACTGATGGGTCAATAGGTTACTGTAAACTGAATCGTTTAAAGAAGAGAAGGGGGTTGAGGTGTTTAGCACTTTGGATATATTTTAGAGAGTGAGTGATTTTCTGAGCCCTTTTCCTCACTCTGGATGTGTGAAGTTCTTCAAGAGTGAGAAAGGGTCCGCCAATAATCCTTTCAGCAGATAGAACTGTCCTATGTAGTCTTCTGACATCTGATTTTGTAGCTGAGCCAAACCAAACAGTTATAGAAGTACACAAGACAGACTCAATGACAGCTGAGTAGAACTGTTTCAGCAAATTCCTATGGCAGGTTGAATTTCCTTGGGTCCTTTCTTTTGTCTCTCCGTATACTATTTTTAAAAAGCTGTCACTAAAATGAACTGAAACTCAGCGAAAACATGACACACAGACATGAGACATATCCATAGAAAGCTTGAAGAGTCTACTTTTGAATGCAGTAAGTCATGTAACAGAATATTGTTTGATAAAGTTATCAGTCTGAAACCCACACTATGTCTAGTTTCTCAATCTGATCTGATTAATTTTAACCCCCTGGGGTCGGCTACCGCATATATGCGTTTTCAATAAGAACTTAAATTACACACAGAGTTTTGATCGTACAGATAAGAGCAATACATCAATCAAATCTGTGAAGGGTCTACTTTAATTTGTATACACATATAATAACAACACAACTTTGTGCATTTCAAAAATGAAGAAAAGAAACAGTACGTTGCCTGCCAAGTTGGTCTGCATGATCTTTAGTTAGCAATGTGTCACTAAAATGAACTGAAACTCAGCAAAAACTTCACAAGGAGACATGAGAGTTAAATCTGTGTAAAGCTTGACATGTCAAAGCAACAAGAGTTTACCTGAAGTTCATCCCGGATACTGTACGCTTTGCGCTGAGAGGAATAAGACTGAACTCATTTCAGAAAAAGTCACGCTGTGATAAATAATTACCTTAAGAAGAGGATGCAGCTCAAAGGAATAAACTTTGGATTATATCAGACAAGAGGAGTGCAGTGCGAGCCATGGAGTGATCATTATAATGAGTGAGTAATGCTTATTTCTTGTATTGGTTTGCTTGTTATTGTAGCATTAACGTGAACAAATTTGATTGTTTTGGTTTTCCCGAACTATAATTCCTGACTGAAATGTTTGAAATCGAGTTAAATACTTTGAATATGACATCTACATTTCTTTGGACGCGATGCTGTTTCCACACTGCAAAAAATGCTTTCTAAGACGAGATTTTCTAGACAAGAAACAACTAATTTCTTGTTTTCAGAAAAAAACCAAGCTAAAATTAAGTGGGTTTTTACTTGAAGCAAGCAAAATATTCTGCCTATGGGGCAAGTATTTTCGTGTCTAGAAAATTCTTCTTGATTTTTGCCTGGAAACAAGATAAAAGAAAACATTTTTTTGTAGTCCATACTATGATAACACTGCATGATGAATGCTACGAGTCTAAGAATGATTAGACCATATTATTAATACTATATTTACAAATCTCTTTTATAAATATATATCTGTTCATGTTTATATATATATATATACAATACATATACTGATATTAGTATGCTCACAGATGTTTTGTTGTTTATTTTTTAGTGATCAGACACCAGGGGCCCATTTCAGAAAGGAGGTTAAGTGAAAACTCAAGAGTATGTTAACCCTGAGTTAAGAGAAACTCTGGGTTTTCCGTTTCAAAAAGGCAGTTTTGTCAAACTCGGGAAGTAGGGTAACTCAAGCCTGTTTCTGAAAGAGAAGTAATTTTAACTCAGAGTCAGTTACCGTGGTAACTTACTCTGCGAACCTAACCTGTCGGGAGCAGGTTTTATTCTCTAAACTCTGAGTTTCTGTCGGTCTCATCCCCTTTTTAAAAGATGAAGCGATATTTCTCGCCTTCATTCAATGCCCACATTTTGGGCACAAACAGAGAAGAAAGTTACAAGAATGGCATGTACTTTTTAGGAGGATCCCATAGATGAAGAGGCTGTATTAATTCGAAGAGAATTACATTTATGTTGGGCAAGGACTTTGAGACCCAGAGGGATCTTTTTGTCTTTTCCCTTGTAACGGTGGTATTGTGTAATTGAGCTATCCACGATAATTGTCAACAATTTGTGACAAGTGGATACTTGTCTGGCGCCTGAACATTAGTAACGAATTGTTGTTGTTTTTTTCTTTTTTGGGGTTTCCATTTTTAAGTCAAGTAATGTTTGACAGCTGACATTTACATTGAAACGTGCAGTTTGCAGTTTGGATACAGCGTCAGCACACTGGAGGACCCGGGTTTGCCTCCAGTATTCAATATAATTTTTTTTTGTTTTTTGCTTAAATAACAAGTAATTGTTTTGGGCAACCACCATTACACCCCATAACATTACATTTTAGTTTGAGCGTTATAGTTTTTCAGAATCAGAATCAGAATCAGAATGAGCTTTTTTGCCAGGTATGTTTACACATACGAGGAATTTGTTTTTGTGACAAAGCTTTGCAGTGCAACAGATTGGCGGTG
>JAUMHP010000026.1:19188-32947 GCA_032361065.1 Enteromius trimaculatus
GTCCCTTACCGCCACCTACAGGCATAACAATGTAACCTGCAATAAAAGCACTGAAAAATGGCTAACGCAATATTTTTATGCCAATATATAAAATAGTATTTATTAAACAATAATATACATTATACACTATATTTTATTTAAACATGTTCTTCCTCTAAATTGTGTTATAAATGAATCCCTTAAAATATTAGCATTAATTTTAATGCAAAGTAAAGAGATTGCATTAGGATTACTATTGTAACTGCAATACAATTATCTGTAACTTGTTTGAATTAAATTCTTTACATTTTACTTTTTTTTTTCTGTTAGAAGATTTATTGATGTGCTCATATTCAAATTTTCCAGTCATTGCATAATTATCATGTTCTACTTGATACCATTTTATTTTGTTAATTATATATGCATTTGTCTTGTTTAGAATTTTTTTTCTGTGAACTACCCATGTCATGTTACTTTACTCTTATGTTTTGTGAATAAATACAATGAGTGAAGTAACTAAATTTGTGTGTAGTATAAATTATTAGGCTAACATAAATGTAGGCTTATAAAATGGACAACACCCAGAGTTCAGCAATATGATTAATATTCAGATTTAACACTGTAAAGAAAACGTTTTGATGGCAGCATGTAAAGTAACAGTTTGAACGTGTTAATTATGTTTTTAAAACGTTGGAAGGAGACAGTCGAACGTTCTTAAAACGTTTCTGCAACGTTGTGAAAAAAAAAAAAAACGTATTTATAACATTTAAAAAACCCGGCATTTGTCGTATTAAATACGTAGGAAAAAACCTTATCACAACCTTTTCACAACGAGAGAAAAAAAAACGTTTTTACAACGTTATTGTGTTTGCTGGGTTATGTTTGCTTTTTAAATTGCTCTGTGTTGTGAGCTTATGTTGGCTTTTTTAATTTTGTTGTGTGGTGATGTTATGCTTGTTTTTTTTCAATTTTGTTCTTTTTTTTCCAATTTTTTTTCAATTTTGTACTCTTATAAGAATTTATTTAAAGGAGCAGTGCACCGAAAAATGAAAATTCTGTCATTTACTCATCCCCAAGTATTTCTAAACTAGTTTAAATTTTCCTACAGGTTTGGAACTAAGTGATGACATAATTTTCATTTTTGGGTGAACTATTCCTTTAAGTTAACTTCACAAGGATGGGGCCACAGTATTACAGAAGTATTGCTGCTCACTAAATAAAATGCAAAAAAATATTACAACTTTTCTGATATAAATCCACTGATATACCACAATGTATTATTTATTCTTGATTTATGCAATTTTAGGTTTTGAAACCAACACTCCTTACGTCAAACAACAAAACATAACTTACGCACATGCTTTGATGATTGTTAGTAATAATGTTTTTAAGGCTGCTCCTGCTTTTACAGTATAATTGTTACAATCCGATGTTTAATGCTCAGTGGAATGTCACCCAAGGAATGTTAGGAATCTTGTTTTATGCCAGGGATAAGTATTAAAAAAAAAACAAAAAACAAGTCAGTAAAAACATACATAAATACTTACAGACAGAGTGAAATACAAAAACAAAAAAACCTCCTTAAAATATCCTAACTTTATTACAGGCCTGTTTGACCTGGATTATTTGCTGTCCTGTGAGATCATTGGCTATGTTCTCAATCATTCACCCATATCAGTCATGTCTATGAGAGTATAAAAGATGCTTCAGATCATTTGCATTTGGCATTCACTGTGGAGCTCAATCATTGGGATGCTTCTCTTTCAATACACACTCCTGCTTTTCCATCAGCTGCATGCAAAGGCAGAAACCACTCCTTGTCAAACAATGGGAGATCCTAAGTACCCACTGTTTTCCAAGGATGGAGATGTAACTATTGGAGGAATTTTCCCTGTCCACAGAAAGGAAACAATACCTTCTTTTGAGTTTACACGGAAACCTCAACTTCTGTTATGCTCAAGGTTTGTAACAAATATATTTGTATATATAATGTAACAAATATATGTTTGATTATTTAGTTTGGCCTACTAATTTATTGTTTTCACAGTGTGAATCTGCGAAATTTTCTTCTGGCTCAAGTTATGATATTTACTGTTGAGGAGATTAACAGAAATGCAATTTTGCTTCCAAATGTTTCTGTCGGATATCAAATTTATGATACTTGTGGTTCAAGACTGTCTACCATGAGTGCAACTATGGGAATGATGAATGGTCTGGATTTTGCATCTGGTGACATATGCAATGGACAACCTCCTTTACCTGCCATCATAGGAGAAACAGAGTCTTCTGCCACAGTGATTCTGTCCAGAACAACAGGGCCTTTTAAAATTCCAGTGGTAAGGATCAAAAACTCTAATCATTTGACAGTTACCATACTAGTGACTGTATCATTGTTTCCTGTGATTTCCCCCAACTTAGATAAGTCCCTCAGCAACATGTGAGTGTCTCAGTAACAGGAAAGATTACCCATCTTTCTTCAGGACTATTGCTAGTGATTACCACCAAAGTAGCGCACTTGTAAATATAGTCAAGCACTTTGGCTGGTCTTGGGTCGGAGCTGTGAACAGTGACACTGACTATGGAAACAATGGAATGGCTGTTTTTCTGAAAATAGCCCAGGAGGAGGGGATCTGCATTGAGTACTCTGTGAAATTCTACCGAACAGAGACAGAAAAACTCAAAAAAGTGGTAGACACAATTAAAAAAGGCACAGCAAAAGTGATTGTTGCATTTGTTTCATTTGTTGAGATGGGCTTACTTATTGAACAGTTAAGTTTTCAGAAAATTGCAGGCTTTCAAATGATTGGTGTGGAGGGATGGATAACTACAACAAATTACATCACTCCAAATAGTTTTCCTTCCATGGGAGGATCGCTGGGATTTGCAGTGAGAAAAATTAATATTGAAGGCTTCGCAAATTATCTTCAACAAGAATTCTGGGATACAGCTATTCCATGCTCACAGAGTGAAGGGAATTTCTCTCAATATGCATTAAGTTGCAGCAGATATGAGGAGTTACTTGCACTAAAAAAAACCAAAGAAAATGCACCTGAACTGAGATATGAATACAATGTCTACAAAGCAGTTTATGCTGTAGCTCATGCACTACACAGTCTTCTAAAGTGCAAAGAACAAAAAGGTTGTGAAAAAAGTCTGGCAATACAACCACAGCAGGTAAATTATCAGAGACAGCTGAATTGAAAGGGATAAAGGGGGAGAGAGAGAGAGAGAGAGAGAGAGAGAGAGAGAGAGAGAGAAAGAGTTGTTTAGATGTTTTATTTGAACGTATGTTAATTGCTTCAGTGATTATGAATGTATATGTATATAATATATATATATATATATATATATTTTTTATTATTATTAATTATTATTGTTATTATTATTATTTTATTGTTAGATGGTTGAGGCTATGAAAAAAGTTAATTTCACCACAAAGATGGGAGACAATATGTGGTTTGACAGCACAGGTGGAGCAGTTGCCCAATATGAAGTTGTGAACTGGCAACAGGATTTTGATGGATCATTCCAGTTTAAATCTGTGGGATACTATGATGCATCACTTCCTCCTCACCAACGCCTTCAACTTGATATTAAAAATATAATTTGGGCTGGTGGACAGCTGAAGGTAAATGTCAATAACTTGTTTCTGATATTAAGATTAATATATGTTACTTAATATTAAGGGTCATATCAAACTCTAAAACGTAAATACTTGCACTGACCTTTATAGACAGCATGGAAGTACCAGATTAATTTAGAAAAGAAAATTTTTCCACCACACAAAGCCATTTCATGTTGGGTACTGGCTGTAAATCACATCCCCAAAATGTATCATTTTAAAGTAATGTTCAATCCATACAAATAATTATTTGAAATTCTGCAAGGTTAGAATATCATACTAAAGCATTAAATAATAATGCTTATAATTTAGATATTTAGAGTGAATAATTTAAGGTGTTTCAGATTATTTTTGGAAAACATATTTTGCATTATTTTGTGATTAATAGAAATAACTATTTTCCTTATTAGACTACATTTTGTAACTTCATGGCAAAAAATGAGAGACAAAAAAGCATGAAATTTGACAGTGGTTTAAGGAAATATAATTGACAATAAGATTGACGTAGTTTATATTAATATCTTAGAATAGTCTGTTTAATCTTCTGGTTGCTTGCAATTCTGCCTCGTATGTTCAAGTAAAGTGTGTGTGTGTGTGTACAAATTTTACATGCAGAAGCCAAGGTCTGTGTGCAGTGAGAGCTGTCCTCCAGGCACTAGGAAGGCTGCACAGAAAGGAAGACCTGTTTGTTGTTATGACTGTATTCCATGTGCAGAAGGAGAAATCAGTAATGAGACAGGTAATCCTTAGCCCATCATAAGTTCAGACAAAAACTTTTTTACTGTTTATTAACGAAACTTCCTTTTTTCCATCATTTTTCTAACTACTGCTTACAACTTCCTTTGCAGACTCTAATAACTGCAAGCAGTGTCCAGAGGAATTCTGGTCTAATGCTGAAAAAAATGTTTGTGTGTTAAAGACTGTAGAATTTCTGTCATTCACAGAATTTATGGGTATAGTTCTAGTTTTTTTCTCACTTTTGGGGGTAGGAATAACAACACTGGTGGCCATCCTGTTTTACAGTAAGAAGGACACCCCCATAGTAAAAGCCAACAACTCAGAGCTGAGCTTCCTGCTGCTCTTCTCACTGACTTTGTGTTTTCTCTGTTCACTTACTTTCATTGGTCGGCCCACTGAGTGGTCCTGTATGTTTCGTCATACAGCATTTGGAATCACTTTTGTCCTCTGTATCTCCTGTGTTCTGGGGAAAACCATTGTGGTGTTAATGGCCTTCAAGGCTACTCTTCCAGGAAATAATATCATGAAATGGTTTGGGCCTAAACAACAAAGACTCAGTGTCCTTACCTTTACACTTATACAGGTTCTTATATGTGTGCTTTGGCTAATAGCATCTCCCCCATTTCCTCATAAAAATATGAAATATTACAAGGAAAAGATCATTCTTGAATGCAGTCTAGGTTCTGTTATAGGCTTCTGGGCTGTACTGGGTTATATTGGCCTGCTAGCTATATTGTGCTTCATTCTGTCTTTTCTGGCTCGTAAGCTGCCTGATAACTTTAATGAAGCCAAATTCATCACATTCAGTATGCTCATATTTTGTGCTGTATGGGTCACATTTATTCCAGCTTATGTCAGTTCTCCGGGAAAATTCACTGTAGCTGTGGAGATATTTGCCATTTTAGCCTCAAGCTTTGGTTTACTGTTCTGTATATTTGTACCTAAATGTTATATTATCCTGCTTAAGCCTGAACAAAATACGAAGCAAAACATGATGGGAACATCTAAATCCTACTGAAAAATAAAATATCTATATTAGCAACGAAAATATGTAATTATATGTTCAAACAAAGACACATAGAAATAAATGAATAACATTAACTAATTATTAAATTCACACAATATGATAAGAAATCTGCTGTTTGATTCAGTCAAAATATCCAAAACACTTTAAGGTTAATGTGCCTTTTGATTTGTAAAATACATTTTATTGATTTTGAAAGCTAATACAGTAGCTAATTGTAAAAGTTTATTGTAACACACACACATATATATATATATATACACATATATGGAGAGAGAGAAAAAGAGTGAGAGAGATAATAATTTAATGTGTCAATTAGATTAATTGATTACGGTGAAAAGTTATTGATTGATGACAAATATTATGCAGGGCAACAACTCACTGCATGATGGAGCCTAGGGAATGTAGTTGTAATGTCCCCAACATTATTATTTTTTTTTCATTTTTTTTTTTTTCACGTATTTACATCATATAGTTAGCCAATATCACACAAGGAATAGGCTAAGTGCAAAATCATGAGTACACATGTCATAGGGTCTACTGATCTTACAACATATACTGTACAATGGTATTGTCACAATAGGAGAGTAGAGGCGTTCGGATTTAAATGCAAGCTGTTTAATTAGGACTTAGAGCAGGAACAGACAATCAGGGTCATCACCGGTAAACATCAATGTCAGAGGCAGAGCAAAAGAGTAGTCACAGTCCGTGCGTGAGTTAGATGAGAAGTAAACAGAATCCAGGGGGCAAGACGAGAGCGATAGTCCGAGGCAAGCAGGGTCGATAACGGGAAATCCAGAAAACAGAATACAGGGAAACTAAGGACACAGGAAAACTCAAGAAAACTCTGAAAGACTCTACAACACACAATCTGACAGTATACAATGAACCACGACTTTACAGAGAAATGAGGAGATATAAATACACAGAATGAATAGATTACTGGGTGGAGACCTGAATGAACAACCATGACAACGGATGAGCTGGGTGGAGCCATGAATGAGAAACTATAAAAACAAATAGGATGGGCAGAGACAAGAGTTCATTGAAATGAGTCCGGGCATGAAAACAGACACAAAAACACACAGAGTTCATGAAGACCTGGCACATCCAGCCTGATTGTTACAGGTATACAACGGTATATATGGTATATGTTCAAAATATCTGTCTGTCTTTCAGTCAGGCATTTACAGATTTACATGCAAGTACAAACTATGGTACATCCTATGCTGTAAGTGTGTTGTCCAATAAGTTTCTTGGAGCATATGGAAATTACGAGACAATGGCAACATGAGGGCTATTTATAGAAAAAAACAGTTCCGATTATAAACTCCAGCATCGTGGCTACATTACCACTTTAGGAGTGCACTATTTCTCTAATAATTTTAATGGCCTGGTGTTACAATCACACATCAATTGTTCAGATGATTTACTTTAAGACATTTGACATGTTTTCATCCTGAAATATTTTGTGTGTTGAACTAGCAATTTTTAAGCGCAAACAAAAACAAACCTTCCACAGCAAATTCAAAAATGTCATTTTAGAAATACTAACAGAGATTTGAGCCATTAATATACAGACTAAGACCGTTATTAGAGAGAGCGAGCAAAAAAAGGAGAGGGAGAGATACAGTAGATTAAATGTGTGCCTGAATGCTTATGTCTGTGCGTCTCTCAGCAGCCAGTTAAACTCCTTCAAGAAGCTTGCTACCAAGTGGTTTTTAGCTTTTTAGCTGCAAAACTGTGTGTGCAAGTGCATGTCTGTACCAAGTGTGCCATGGCATTTTGATCGACGCCAGGTGGTTGGTCCCAGCATAGGTCATTAACCCCACCCTCTCCATGTAATCTAATGGGATGTAAAACAAACTAATTAGTACAATTTATTTTTAATATTTTGTTTGCAAACATTTTTTCTTTGTCTTTGATGTGGATTTTATCACACTGATGTAAGTTAGGGTGTTCGTTCTTTTAAATAAGTTTGATTTCACACATACAGCAAGTAGTGTTGGCCCAGATCCATCTCACATCTGGTTGGCATGGATTTTACATGTGCCACTGGGCCAACACTATGTTGCTCTCTGGGTATGTGATGCTATAAAAATGGGGGTGTGATGTGATGATTGACAGCTTGAGAATGACAGCTTCTCTGAGTGAACTGAGGTGCCAACAGACTTTTTCGGGATCTTCAGGAATATATTGGAGTTGCATTTATGGTACCTTATTTTGACACAAGCCTCTTATATATATATAGTCAGGCAAATTTAAAAAAGGGTCAGGGGCGTGTGTTTGTGATCGACTCCATTTCTCTCACAACTATGCAAACTCCAGTCCCATGTTCGTGACTGTGCAGAGTCTGGTCCAAATCAGCCTATTGGGGTGATGGCGGCTTCACTTCTCCTTAATGGAAGTGAATGAAGGTGCTTTTTTACAGTCTGTACTGTGTGAGCAACTGAGAGAATGAGAGAAAGAAATCTGATTTCTGTTCATAAAAAAGTAAAGTCATTTTTATGCTATTGTTTCTTTTATTTTATTTGCTCAGTGTCTTTTGGGGTTTTGGTTCTTTTACTGGTGTAAATATCCCATAGTATAACAACAATATTCATCTCTTCATTGTGTTTTGGCACCCCCTGGACGAGCAAGCATAGGCATGCATCTAGAAATGCCTATGAATAAAGACGTTCAAATTCTGGCCTCATCTGTTTGCCTATGTAAACTATGCATCATTAATATGGTGAATACTGAATGTGATCCTTTTATATTAGAGTTTTACATTTATTATGGCACTTCAAGGGTTTTTACAACATTTTGTTGCACTGTGTCATGGTTAAAATATTGCTGCAGGTGCTTAATATGGATTGCAAATGGCCAAAACTTGCATTTTGTTCAGAAATACCTTTGGTTCATTCTTTTGAAAGATGATCAAAATATTTGCAGCTGGGAAACAGATGAAAAATAAACACACTTGTGTTGCAGTTCTTCGATTCCAAGTCTTAAAGCTAGTCATGTGACTGGAAGCTATGCTGTATGGTACAGAGTTACGCAAATTAAAATAAGGACATTGAGTAAACTGATACAAGCATTGTGCTCTTGTGTTGCATCAGCCATTCTGACTGGAGAATTTGCTTGTATGCTCATATTATAAGGACACTGTAGTGATGACAAAATTGTTTATTCTCTAGTCATCGAGTGGTCATAAAAATTAAGTATGTTTTATCTTGCATTACTACAAGTTGTTTTACATCTGGTTCTACAATCTACACCTGCAATCTATCTGGAGTCTTTGTTTTATTATATGGTCATTGTCAAAGTCATCCATTTGTGGCAGTGTACTGGCACTAAGTTAAATGAAAATACAAATTCATAAATTAAATCTATGATCTGTTTATTTTAACTCTTTCTCAGTATTTAGAATCTTAGTTAATTTTTGAGCTCAACATATACATTTAAAAAAAATATATTGATTATGATGTCAAATAGTGTTGAAAAAGATGGGTTTTCAGAAGTCGTTTGAAGGTTGTAAGGGAGTTGGCATTTCGGATAGTGATGGGAAGGTCATTCCACCAGCCAGGAACGGTGTAAGAGAATGTTCTGGAAAGAGATTTTGTGCTTCTTTGTGATAGTACAATGAGGGCGTCGCTCACTGGCGGATCTCAGAGTTCTGGAGGGAGTGGTAGCAGTGAGTGGAGGTAAGCGGGAGCCAAGCTGGTGATTGTTCCATATGCAAGCATCAGTGCCTTGAATTTGATGCGAGCTTCAATTGGGAGCCAGTGCAGGGAGATGAAGAGAGGTGTGACATGGGCCCTTTAGGCCTCGTTGAAGACCAGTCGTGCTGCTGCGATCTGAATCATTTGTAGAGGTTTGATTGTGCATGAGGGAAGACCGAAACTGAAGCAGTCACATGGTTTTAGTCGAATCAAGCAGTGGACATTATAGATCACATGCTTTTCTCAAAACAAATCAAGCTCTGGTACAGTGCTTCAACGTGAAAAAGTAGACTTGTCCGAGATTAACAATAATAGTAGCCACTTGTAGTCGGTTTGATGCTCTGGTGTTTGCATACTCTTATCACAGATGAAGTGAATTAAATGCAATATTTGTCAAACCCATACAGAAAAAAGTTAATACAGTGGAATCTGTTTAAGAATAATGTTTAACATAAACAGGCACCTAACTACCAATAACGTGGTGGTATATGCTTTTAATTTTTTTTTTTTTTTTTTTTAAATAAACATGACTCAATATAATAGTGTGACTATATTTATTTTTTTATTTTAAATATATTAAGATATTAGAAGATTTTATTGTTAAAAAAACACAAATTTGGAATTGAATTGTTAGAATAAGCACACATAATCCTTGTAATCACAGAATCTGACCAATAAGAATAAAGCGTGTCGTCAACAAGGCTCTCACAGCCGATTTTGAGCAACAGCAGCACCTGACCTCAGCGGCTGCTCTCATTTTGCTCTTGCGAAACTTTGATGGCACATGTGATCGTAAGGCGGCTGCAGCACCAAAAGTCAGACAAATGTTCTAACCAGAATGCACTGTTTTGTCAGGCTGCACCCAATCTTTGTGGTGCCGCATAAAGATGAACTAGCATGTATTTTTTTGATACAAGCTTAAAAGCTATGGGAAATACTCCTTATTTCCTCCTAACTAAAGCCTTCAATCACACAGTGAAACTGCAATGGCCATTGGTCGCTGCAGTGGTTTTTAGATAAACCAATGGACAGGACGCCGTGTTAGAGCAACCAATGGCTCTAACCGAAGCCCACCAGAATGGGTGGGGCCAAGCATGTATATATGATGGCCACTTTGCCAGCTGAATTAGATTCTTCTCCTTCAGCGACAAAGCCTTTGCTGGTCCTGACTGGAAGCCTGCACCGATCAGATCTTCGCCTTGCAGCTGGATAACATCTAAATGCCTTTTCTAAAAGAGCAAAATTTCACTGAGCAACATGCACAGTCTCCGTTGCTCTGCCTGCGGATCTGCTCTGCACGCCACTGATAGACATGAGGAGTTCGTTGCCTTCCTGGGACAACCTCATGTGGAAGCAGCGCTCTCTAGATCGGCGTGCTCGTTCTGCGAGCTGCTCAGCATGGTGACTCTACGTGTCAGGATAGCATCCTTTTCAGGGCGCAATTCAAGCCCTCGCGTCCCCCCTCATCTCGTAAGAGGACTACGAAAAGCTGCCGCCGTTGGATGAACCAGTTTGCGTTTCAACTGCCTAGAAATTATGGCATCATGGCATGCCTGTCGCTTTTTTTCTACCACACCTGAGGGACAGTCAAGACGCCTACACAAACTGGCAGCGCGCCTCCTGATCTCTGTTCGATAAGAGTGCCCCTTGACAGCATGTCTGCACCCTGGTTCAGAATGCCTGGTATGTGCGTCAAAGTCAGTCCAGAAGAATGTACACTTCACCCTCGGATGACCCATATAATGTGGCAGACGTTCGGCAGAGCAGAAATAGACTTATTCGCCTCACACGCTGCCCAGCCTATTTTACGAAGGAGATGGATGTGCTGGCCCAGAACTGGCCCAGCCTTCTGCTCTATGCTTTCCCCCTGACTGCTCTGATACCACAGGTCATCAGCCATGTCAGGGAAGAAGGTCACAGACTTCTCTTGGTAGCCCCCTTCTGGAGGAACCAGCCGTGGACAGCAGACCTGCATATGATGCTGGAAGCAGCACCGTGGCCCATACCCCTGAGACGAGACCTTCTATCTCAGGCTCAGGGCTCAGTCTGGCACCCACAGCCCCGAGCTGTGGGCCCTTCATGTATGGCCACTCGACGGGAGCCTTTATGTCTCCTAGAGTGTGTGTGAAACACCAAATGGGCTGTTTTTACGAGATGGTGAAAACACCTCAGTATGTGACATATCGTTTCTACAACACTTGTTGGATAAGGGGTGTTCCCCAGCCACTATTAAGGCTTATGTTGTGACTAATATCAGCCCATCACGACCTTATTGCAGGTCAGACAATTGGCAAGTATATTTTAATTATCCATTTCTTAAGAGGCTGAAGCCTTCTCACCATCAAAATATCCCTACGTGGGATCTGCCCACAGTGTTAAATGTTAAAAAGAGGAGCGCCCTTTGAACCCCTGCAAACAGGTACAGTGAAAACACTGACACTTAAAACTGCGCTGCTATTGGCTCTGGCATCTGTTAATCGAATAGGTGACCTGCAAGTGCTGTCTGTGAGCCCCACCTGCCTGGAATTCAGGCCAAATGACTCTAAAGGCATCCTGAAACCGAGGCTCGGCTATGAGCCTAAGGTGCTCTCCACACCATTCAGAGCGCAGGTGGTATCCTTCTCGGCATTACCCCCTAGCGAGGGGCCATGAATTTAACCCCCTCTGCCCTGTCAGAGCATTGAGAGCCTACACTGAACGCCTTTAGGCGATCTGACTAGCTATTTGTCTGCTTCGGTGCCTGCTCTAAAGGATCACCTGTCTCGAAACAGAGGCTTTCTAAATTGTTTGTAGACACTATTCTACTAGCATACTCACTGCTCACTGCTTGACTGTCGCGCACTCCAACAGCAGAGAAGAGCTAAGAGCTTTATGTCTAGGTTGGCCTTTACCTGCTCAATTGCGAGCACAGGCTCAAATGCCTCTTAAAGTGCAAGGACGATTTAATGCATAGGTTGGGCATTCGTTTCTCTTCATGCTTATGTGACTGTGCAACCCGGTTTTCACCTAGGTCCGCTGTCAGGCTTGATTGTTCTGCACTTACAGCACGGCGGGATTGAATTGTTTTCAATCAGGACATCTTTTGGAATTCATCCAGCTGGAGTGAACTAACAGTTGCTCCTCCTTAGCCCACATCCTCAAGGGCCTCAGACAGGAGGTAAAAGAATTAAACTTACAGGTCACAAAGTTCCACAAGAAACTGTCACCTGCTCAGTGAGAATGGGCACCAAACGGATGCAAAGAAATTTAAAGACCTAAGTAAAAATCACCCTGCTGCACGTCATACCACCAGCAGAGCAAACACCTGCACCCGGCACACAGATACAAAGGGGGGAGACGTGACAATTTCCACAGTGCACCACAATATCTTCCTCTATGCCCCCTTTACACAGGTACCAATTGGAGGCTACACAAAACCTGCTGGAAACATCTACTTCTAAGTTACAGGAGCTGCTGACACTAGCAAAAGAGCTCCTTAAACAAAATTCAACTGAGGAGCACTAGGAAGGACAAACTCCTGACTCCCTGCTTGAAGCAACACAGCATCAGACCGCTGTAAGGGAGGAGCATCCCTTAAAACCAATTGACTCAACAGAAGCAGCCAGACATGGTTGGATGGAGTAACAGGCTCAAAGGCCTAACTCAAGCTCAAATTGGTGCCGCCACAAGATCTACGTGGCACCGTAAACCTCAGATTTCTAGTGATGTTCGAGCTCCACAGAGCACTAACAACCTCCTGCTATCATCACTAGGCCAGTCTGTAACACTCTTCACACTACAAACCTACATTTCCCTTTGATGCCTGGAACCGCCCGCACTCTCACCAGCGAGAGTCTCACCCAGCTGTTCTACACCACGGGTGCCACGGATAGCCTACAGGCTGACAACCATTTGAGCTAGACCAACTCATTTCAGCATGACTGGTGACACTGCCTCGACACCTGCAGCACAAGCTCTTGGACAGGCACTATGTAACAGCCTACATTACCACAGCACACCTGAGAGCCAGCACTATTCCCCAGCCATGAGTGGCAGGTGCATCTCTGATTGTTCTGCAATTTCAGCGTTGCTCGTTGTCGTCTATTGGACAGACAACAATGTTCGAAAGGGGGGAATTTTGTAGCATTTGAACCAATCAGTCACAGACTATTTGTTACATGTAACAAATAATATTTAATATTGCTTTCCAAGCCCAAAGGGCAACTAAATTTGGAGCCATCCCAGGAAAAGCAGCTAACGCCCCAGGAAGAAGAACAGGCCGACTGACTGATAAGGTTTATTGCTTGAAGGAATGTGAACAGAGTAACTGTTACTTGTCCTCCTTTTTGCAAAGACAATGGACTTTTTCCTACATTGAGTGAACACATATCCTTCAGGTCTATCATAGTGCATATTGTTATTGTATATCGTCTTGTATATGGTATACTGTTCCATGCATGTTTTTGATAGGTCAACAACTTACGCCACCTCATTAGATCAATACATTTCATGTTTGGTAACTAAGGACTCATCTTCAGATGATCTAATTGAGAGTGTGTATGTTATATGTTGATATCTGTTGAAACCATTCTTTTTTACAATGTAACAAGTACACCGTGTGTTAAGTGGAGTGTTTCCAGTTCCGGCTGATCTAATTAATGCAGCCTAACAATCCTTTAACAGATTTGATTAATAAATGTGTATCAGTGTGTT
>JAUMHP010000026.1:86678-115549 GCA_032361065.1 Enteromius trimaculatus
GATATTTCAGTTTTTCTTTTTTAATAAATCTGCAAAAATGTCAACAATTCTGTGTTTTTCTGTCAATATGGGGTGCTATATGTACTGTACATTAATGAGGAAAAAAATAAAATTAAATAATTTTAGCAAATGTCTGCTATATAACAAAGCAAAAAATCTATAGATATAAAACAGGCAAGCCCAATTAGATGCGCACTGTTAGACGCTTAACGGAGGCGTGATCACTTGCATATTATTTTTTTCAGTAGAAACTTTTTGCTCATAAAAGTTAAAGTAATACATAATTCGGAACTATAAAGGATCTACTTTTATTCGTTAAATTAAACAAATGAATTGTTATGAATGTTATTATCTTATGAAAGTGAATAGAGCATGGTTTGGAGTGCAAGACTAATAAATTCATAGACTGGTTCAGTCGACAGAAATACGGGACACACGGGCCTATAATTTACTGCTAAAATATTTGCGGGGCAAATCTCAGGTCAGTCAGCATGTGGACCCGACAAGCAATGAAGCTCAGCAACTACAGCACATAGATAAAGGATATGGTCGTAGTGAAAAAGCCAAAGTCAACACATTACATTATTCTGCTTACATGGCAATTTACATCAGAAGTAAATTATTAAATAAGAAAATATTTTATTAGCACATTTGTAACAAATTTTACTCAAACTGGTTTACTTTCATTTTTAAGACACTTGATTTACAAATAACACGAACATGCAAATTGGTTTAAGCATTTTAAAATAATGTCAAACATGTTATTAAAAGACAAAACATACACGCACTCAAAAATATTTATTGGATGAACTCAATTTAATTGAGGACAGGATTTCCATCCAATAAATATGTGTAGCCCCAACTCATAAAAAAACAAATAAATGCAATGAAATTTGATTGAATTGTGTCAACTCAATTTGATTAAATATAGTTTTAATGAAATTGATACATTTTATGCTTGTTGAAACATTTAACTGGAAAATAAATTAATAGGAAGACATCCTTTTACACTGGAAAAAAAATATGTTTGATTTACTTAACTTTAGGTATTAGCCAACTTGTTATGCATAACATAAGATGGTTTTGATACTTCCATGGCATGCCCAGAGTATTTTTATTATTATTATAAAAATAGCTTTGACACATGTTAGTAGCCCTGTGCAAAGCATGATGGGAAGGGGAAACAAAACAGAACTGTTTCAAGTCAGTTTAACACAATGCAATTGATTAAAAAGGGAACCAAACATAATGGTGTTCAATGAAAATTATTTTCTTAAATAAACTGAACAGTGTTGTAGAGTCATTTGTTTTAGTGCACACATACATATATACATGCATATCATTTTTTAAAGAAAAAATAACGTTATTAACCAGTATTTTTTCTAGGAAACCATTTTTGGAACACATTGTTTAATGCGGTACGCAAGAACAGGAACGTTAAAATATCAATTCTGCTCTTGAGTGAACTGAATGATTTTTTTTTTCGTTTTTTAAGCCCTATATATACCATATATACGACTTCAAATCAAAATCAACCATAGCAAACTGCTCAAAGTGATCAATGCAAAGTGTTCTAAAAGCACAGCGCTGCTTGATCACTAGTTATTTGAAGGTGTTGTGTGTGACTCACTACCAACCTGCTACCTGCAGCAATTTTCACAAGTAAAGCGCTAATCAGATCTAGAGCCACTCATGATTTTTTCAAATGAAATTTATTGACCTGAGTGGAACATAAACAACCGATAAAACTGTACAAAATCAACAACACCACCTTGACCATGGCACCATACAATTAGCATTAGCACAAATACAAATCACTACATAAAGTACTCTTTAGTTCTCACTTCTATTAAAACACAGAAAACGGTAGTATAAAGTTACATTCAGCTGAATACTGTTACATATTTTGTGACAGACACACAAATGGCCATTGCGTTTAGACCAATAAGTCATCATATACACTGTCTATATATAAACCAATAAATAAAAACATATACTAAAAACACTTCTGTACAGAAAAAAACATGCACTATGTTCATTGAATTGGTCAAGGGGGGTCTGTAAACAGTTAGCAGGTTTTGGCAACATGCAGTGTGAACTCCAGGCCTCCAGCGCTTATTCCGGCATTGTGTTGCTAGGCGACAGGTTCCTCTGTTTGAAATACTGTGTGACCTGTTGCGGCAGCTCTGCCAATACGGACTTGGCTAAAGTTTCCTTCGGAGCCTGCAAGAACAACAAACACACGCAACAACTTCATTGAGGATGCACACGTTGGCAGCAGCCACTTGTTAGATTGTTAAATCCACTTCCATGTAATGAAAACGAAGAAATGGCTTGCGCGGCGGTGAAAGTTGGCACTGTTTCCTTCCATATTCTCTAAGCTAAATGAATTTTAATTTCCTCTGAATGGAGCCCAAATGAGGGAGTGCTGCCCATTCCCTCCTGCTGTTGAGGAAATCACATGGCCCACAGACCGCCCACTCGCACTCCTACTGAAGATTCTGTTTACATACGTGATCCAGAATTGGATTCACTTCAGAACAACAAGAAACTATCCAGAGGTCTGTGGCAACAGAAATATTGATTAAATGCGTAAGCTAAAGCCTCTGGGTCAATCCATCTGCATATTATCGAGAATTTAATGCTGCTCAGGAAAGACTTTTTGACCTGGCGCTGAAATTACCATTTTAAAAGCATTGCATCATGTACCCTATGACAACACCCTTATATAACCGAAGCACTGCAGAATCGAGAGAGGAACTGGGATGAGAAACAACACTCACGTTGCGAAAGTCCCTGAATGGGACAAACTGCACGATGTCTCGGACCGCCTCCTCTCCCGTGTAGGATCTGAGCGCGCTGCTATCTCCGTCCAGAAACTCCATAGCGGTGAAGTCTGCGTTGCCCACCCCGATGATAATGATGGACATGGGCAACTTGGCGGCTTGAACTATAGCGTGACGTGTCTCATCCATGTCGCTGATCACGCCATCAGTAATGATCAGTAGTGTAAAGTATTGCTGCAGAAGAGGAAAGAGAAACTATAAAAGGAGTCTATTGAACATATATAGCTTCATTACAGTGCTAAATTGCATGTAAACTTTCACTTCCTGAAGAAATATGGCTAGAACAAAGCAGAGGCTCAGAAAAATCCAATTAGAATTGAATATGTTTTGAGAAAATTGGGTTTGCCCATGTAAAACCCATGAATGCAATGTTCTGGGTGGTTGCTAGGGCATCGCTAAGGTTATTAGGTAGTTGTTGGGGTGCTGTTAGTCAAATGAGGTGTCACTAAGGCATACTGAGCGGTTGCTATGGCATTGCTATCCAGCTGCTAGGGTTAAGTTAGAGGTTTGAATACACCACAGCAGATTAGGCATCATCCACTCATTTAAACCACAACAACCACAGCTCCATTCACAGCTTCTTTTGTTTAATTCCCTGTCTTTTCATGTGAGTAATGACACACAAACACATTAAGAGTACAATATGGATTGTGAATATAGGATCATCCATTTTTTCCCAGTCAGTGACACTTGGCCAGTGTCTGTTTGTGCAATGTGAACATGAGTCTTATATTTCATAAGATTCTAAAGACAACAGCCAACTTGAGCCAGCTAGTCTGATGGAGTCTGTTGGCATTTGTCTGTGCGTTGTGAATTGGTCTTAAGATGGCCTTGCTATGATTGCTATGAAAGCATTAGATTGGAATTCTACAATGCAAGGTTTTGTGGGTGGTTGCTAGGGCATTGCTAAGGTGTCTGGGCTTGTTTTTAGGTTGCTGCTATACTGTTGCTAAGACATTTGTAGTTGCTAAAATTGGTAAGGTGTTTTGGGTGGCTGCAAGGGTGTTACTAAGGTGTTTGTGGTAGTTGTTAGGGTGTTGCTATGCAGTTACTAAAACATTTGGGGTAGTTGCTATGCTGTCACTAGGGTTTTAAGTGGTTGCTAAATATGAAGTTAATGCTTTATATAAACCTTTAAAGGGTTTTTTTGGGGTGGAGGGTGCCCTTTTCATCGTCCACCTGGTGAAAATTGTACATATAATCCCTCAGAAAACACAAGCTCCACGATTTGATGTTTTGAAAAACCTCTAACCCTTAATTATGAACAACAGCATTTAGCAAGCGCTGCTAATGACGGATATTTCATCTAGCTCCAAATCCGACAGTTTACTCGAGATACAAAGTGAAGGAAAATAAGACATGGTGATGCGCCGAATTTCTTGTTAAAGCAGCCACACCGCCCTCCCCCCACACACAACAAGAAGACAGACGGGGAGCTGGAGTAAATGTGTGGAGGGATTTACACTGTCACTTTCCCTTCCTCTCTCATTCCGTGGCAGCTCCTCTCTGACAGTAACACTTAGCATGGAGCGCTGCCTGTCTCTTCAGCCCTAATTCATAGACACTATACTTCAGTACTTCCTCCATGAGTCCAGCCCTACAGCTCACATGGAAAGAAGAAAGTTGGATCTGCCACAGCAGAAAATAGACATAAGAACTGGGGCTTTTGATTGGTACAAAAGTTAATTGGCCTTAAATTTAGCTGGTGATGTGACCTAAATAGGCAAAGAGCAGAAGAAACTGTTCTTTTTTTCCCCACTCCAGTGAGATGAGACAGAAATCAAGTATTTACCACAGTATACACTCTCGTGGACAACTAATCTTTGAGTCAAGTGCTTCCAAATAGTGTTGCATAATGAAACACCATTCAAAAGTGTTCCCTCACCTACTCTACAAAAATATTTCATCTCTTATGCAGACTTATTAGTGGTGCTTACAAGCACTTTAGAACTTTTCTAAGGGATCGGAATTACAATTTTACAGCAAAAAAATCCCATTGACTTTAATTAAAAGAGGGACCTGATTCAAATATAGAATATTAGAATGGACTCTTTTGACTTTTTACTGAGCAATCACTTTTTTTAAACATGGTGAGCAATAAAAGGGCAAAAACACATTTAGGGTAAGTGTACCCATCAAGCCCATGTACCCTTTAAGCCCACTTTCAACTTTGACATCAAATTAAAAAGAGAGAAAATAATATTTTATGTTGATTATTATTTATTAATCCAGTAATTTGTTATTTTCCAGACATTTTAATTGCATATCAATCACATTAGGTAATTTTGAGTTATCTCCATGTTTGTGTATGCTGCCTCAGGCGGTTTCAGACAAAAGATACCTCAAACCTTTGGTGTTTCAAAAATCCCCACATTCCTGCAGCGTTTATCCATTTCTTTGATAAATACACTAATATTATGTCAAATAAGAGATAAATGTATTGTTTTTTGTGTATGAGCAAACAGTACGTTATTATTTTCATAATTGTCCTTTAAATGTAAAGATAAGTTTTATCAGCTTACATACCTAGCTAATCTAAAGGCCAAACTATTAGCCGTATTGAAAGATAGACTGCCAACGAACTAAACATGTGAACTACAAACACAGTGTTTTTTATTACTTTTATGTTCATTTACAAATAAGTACATCATAAATTGTTATGCAAAGCATATCATTTTAATGAATTAAATATTTTTTTAAAGATGGGCTTAAATTATACAGTGCCATAAAACACATGCAAACTATAGCCAACATATGCTAACCTTAAATGAAAAAAAAACTTACCATTTCTTAACGTGGGCACAATGAAAATGACTATGATGCATAGTACAAAGTATATTTAAGTTCCATGCATGTTTTTGTAAACGTATCTTACATTTTTAAAGGAAAAAATTACTCACTTTTCATTGAGAAATCTAATTACAAACTATTATCAATTTTCTTAAAGAAAGTGTTTAATAACTAAATGTATTGTATGCTTTTACCTTACTAACCTTTTACCTTAATGTACTTATTACTGAGAGGCCAGTGTTTAGCACCGTTGTATGACTGCATATGTGTGTTTTCAGTGAGAAAATGACATTTTAAAATGTATTTTATTTCTGTGATGGCAAAGCTAAATTATCAGCTTTCATTACTCCAGTCCTCAAAGTTACATGATCTTTTAGAAGTCATTCTAATAAACATTTCTTCTTATTATCATTTTATATATATATTTGTGCTGCTTTATGTTTTTGTATAAACTACGATTATTCAGGATTCTTTCAATATTTTTTCCTAACATTATAAATGTCTTCCTTTTGATACATTTTATGTGTCCTCATTAAATAAAAAAATATTGATAAAGAGTTTGAACAGTAGTGTATATTAAAAGACACCCAAGTGATATCTAGAGATCATAACATCATAGAAACTATTATGAATACCCAGAACCCCCTCAACCATGTAGCAATGACCCAGAGCATATCTGCACAGGCAAGAACCACTCATCATTTGTTGAAAGTGCCATAAATGGATTATGAACTGTTTCACTTAAAATTATGATCAAACAGGAAACATAAACATTGGACATTTATGTGGAACCGAAATAGACACAAACCCTCTTCCCTTAGGTGTAATATGACCAAATGAACAGTACAGCCAAGCGTAACGGAACAAGAATGAGGCTATGCCCCCTGCCCTAACCACCATACTGTATTGCTGAGACACTGTGGGCAACACTTCCTGTAGGCACTGTGTTAACCTTCCTAAATATACACTCTCAGAACATAACGAAGTCACACAATCTGTCTTATCACCTACCATCCAAATAACCGACATACAACAAACCCAAACACTCAAGATTCTGCAGGAAGCATGTTTGTTTGGATTCCCTAACCTTTACACAGACACTGTTTGGACAGGCTTAAACGCAGTTAGTATCTGCTAGCTGCTGGGTTCCTTGCGGTACCTTCCCAGGGTCACTAACAGTGGACTGTGTATGACAGCAACCTCTTCCTCCCTGCTGTGTCTTCTGAAGTCTGGGCGTTTGATGTGTTAACAGACAGGCTCATTAGTGTCTCATTATCCAGAGCAGAGACACATACTCTGCTAAACTGAATATTTACAGACACATACAACTGATTGATTACCTCATCGAGTGTTCTAGAACTAAAATCACACACCCATAATGCAGCTCTTTTGAATCCACATTTCTTCTTCTTCTCTGGAAGCTTTTTCTTCAGCTTTAAATGGTCTGTATAAATACATACATTCATGGCCTTTCAGTTTTAGTGGGAGTCATTCCATGAGATTGGTACGATTTGAGTATCATATTAATTATTTCTATATATAATAAATTTCTAATAAATCTGATACATTTCTATATATAATAAAAGAAAGTGACATCATTTAACTCCTCTGAACAACATTGTGAGGAGACACAGGCAAGTTTTCTCCTTCCTCCGCTTCTATTCCTTCCTTTTATAACTATAACACAGTAATACTGTGATATTGTGATTGTCAAGCTTACCAAATCAACCCTGTTACATCAAATAAAAATAGAACTATTACTTGTTGCAATTATCTTTGTTATTTTACCAATGTACATTATTTTTTTTATATCATGCATGCCATGTGCTCTCCTGTTATTCACTACATTTAGGGCAGGGCCAAAAAATCTCAACTCCTTTCTTTCTGTTTTCTGGAAGTTAAATGTGTCATTGATGCTGTGGGGTGTCCAGAAAATTAATACATGGTCAAAAATCTAAAACATGTGAAATGACTGAAAAAATGACTATGGCACACTTGAGGAGTTCACAAAACCCTCTTTTGCTTTAAGAGAAGCTGTGGGCCCACAGCACTATCTTCCTCCTACTGCATTAAGGCTCTATTCTTCTCTATCTCTCTTCACTACCCATTTTTATCTTTTAGAGGTGACAGGGTGCAATTAGGCATAGAAAGCGCTCTAGGCTCTCGTGAAGGAGGTTAAATAATAACTAACTATTAAGTTTTCCTTCCAGATCTAGTGTGTTTGGTTATGAAGTGTGAGTTCAGCACTGTGCTCAGCTTATGATCTGGCACCGGAGGACCTGCTTGCGCTCATCCAGGTTATAGTTTTGATGGACATGAAAATGTGTACCAGGAGAGATTGAGATATGTAAATTATGCATTCATCGCATTTCATTGTTTCAGTTACTTTAATCATTTAAGGAGCAGAATCAAAAAAGTATTTAATTCTTTACAAAACACATTTTGGATGAATTCCAAAATAAAAGGTCCAGGTCTTAATTCACCCCAAGCTCATAATGAGAAAAACAATTGTAACAAAAGTATTTTTCCTCAAATTTTATTGGACACTCCACTTTTTAAATATATGTATTTATAATTTACACAAAACACAAATATAGTTTCTATATACTTTTTTATCAGATAAGGTATTTATTATTTATGTATAGTATTAGTTATTCTATTAATATTCTAATGTGAATATTATATAATTACATTATTTTTAAATTATTACATAATTGATTTAATTATATATATATATTACATCAAATTACATAAAAATACTATAATAAATATAATAATTTCATTATGTAATATATTTTATTTCAATTCTTAAGTGTTGATATATACATATTTGTTGTAGAATATAATTTAATTAAAAAAGATTTCAACTGAATGTAAAAAAAAATGTTCAAATCAGACCATGTCTAGCTGGTCATCTCTATGATGACTGCACTGGCATTCTATGTAGTTCCCTCGCAACCACAGAAAAAAAGCATCGCTCTGTACTCCTTCTCCTCTGAAGCTGGCCTTGCTGCTGGCCTGTACACAGAGCAGACCTGAGGGCGCAGCCTCATTAGTCATTAAAACCCAAGAACAACTGGGGGAAAAGAGAGAACATTTGTTCGCTGAATCAACTTCTATAAATAGCTATAATTGAAAAGGGATTTTAATGGTTGTTTTCCACTGGGCTGATAATAAGAGCAGGAGAAATTGTGCACACTGTGCTGTTCAAAGCCCCTCAGCAGACTTTGAACTAAAAACCGGAGGCACATTTTGTGAGTGGCTTATGAAGCAATTAAGCTCTGCTGAGCCAGGGTCAGTCCTGTTGTCTATTACAGCAGCAAACAACCACACAGGCACACCCATCCTACAAACACAACACCAGCAATACTGATCATGGACTTCTCTTTCATCTGCATACACAGCTTCTCCAGCATGCAAATACAGAAAAATATGTCACCTAAAGATGACACCATGATCCAACTTCCTACTGGAAACCAATAGTTTCAGTTCAATAAAAATGTAATATTCTGTCATTATTTTCTCAATTATTTTGTCTGTAAAACACAAAAAGACCTGGCTGACGGTACAAAAGTTTGGGGTTATTATTTTGTTTCCCAATTAGTCTCATGCACAGCAAGGCTGCATTTACTTGGACAAAAATATTTGTGAAATGTTAGAATTTAGCCCACACTTCACTTTTCTATTTTAATGCATCATAAAATGCTATTTATTCCTGCTACGTTTTTTTAGGCAGGATCCATTTATGAAGAGAGGTTGTCAAACTCCTGAAAGCACTCGAAAAGTCTCGAATTTTTCAAATCAGAAACAAAACTTGCTTTTCTAAATTTGTGTTCCTCCTACAAAGCTACTATAGCATCAAAAACTACAGCAAATAAGTTATATACTGTGGATTATTTTTATATTACTTCTGTGATGCATGTTTTGTACTAAAAACTCACCACCCCCTTTATTTCTGTAAACAGAAAAAACAGCCAGTACATTCTGCTTAACTTCTCCTTTTGTGCTCCACAGAATAAAGAAAGTCATACTTTTGGAACGACACGAGCGGGAGTAAATCATAATAACAGAATTTTTTATTATTGTATGTACTTCTTCTTAAATACAGTGAAGCAAACAGTCGGTTTAATCGCAATATAAAGTGTCTGTTCTACTAATAAAGTGAGAGAAAATTCAAAGTATGTAAATGTAAAACATTTTACAAAGCCAGAAATCAGTCCACAGTTGATTAGGTTAGCTATCTTAGAATCAGCTAAAGCCAAGAGGCACTACCAGAGCCACAGTTGAGCGTGCAGTTTTTTAAAAAGCAAATTTCGCACACGCTCACAGGAAGTTAACAGAGTGAGCTAAACTTCACAAGTGGAAAGCTGCAGGAACACCCTGCCTGATGAAACACAGACACATTGTGCTATCACGGAAGAGAGTGAGCCCCGGTCTGTCCGCATGTGCCTCGTTTAAATATTGCACATATCTAGGAAACCGAGGAGCTTTTACAGTTTCCACTCAGCTTTTGAGATGAACACAGAGTACTACTGTTCCTCTCTCAGCGGAGAGATTTGTATAAAGTGGGTGTGGATCCACTTCAGTCTTTCCTCATAGATTTACAGACCAAGTTGACAAAAGTAATGGGATGTATTAAGACTAATAAGGCTTTTAAATGGAGGCTTGCTATCTGGTATTGTGCTGAGACATGCACACACACACACACACACACCAGACTGTAACTTGAGAACAAGCCTTTCTGTCCATTAATAAGTGGCCACTAACTGTTAAACTGCTAAACAGTGACAGGAGGCATAATGCATGAGATAGTCGTTTGCTTTTACATTTAAAACATTTAGCAGATGCTCTCATCCAGAGGGACTTCCAGAGTGCCTTAGCTTCACATGTTAGACTGCCATGGCCAACAGATGGCAAGAGTTATCTGCTAAATCCATCAATTTATCAGTGTACAAGCTATCATACAATCCGAACAAGCGAAATGTACTTCCAAAACAGCTTACTATCCCAAGCATTAGATTGCTCCTAGATTAACCAGCAAGACTTCTTTCCTAATTTTCCTCAAGAAAACCTATGATCCTCTTATATGTTTTGACACTTACTGCTGCTGTGTCCTGTTGGAGAGCCTGGGTAGCGAAGCGGGCCACGTGGTTGATGATGGGGGCGAAGTTAGTTGGTCCATAGAAGCGGATGTGAGGCAGGCAGTTGGAATAAGCTTGAACGATCCCCTCCACACCTGCTTGCACATGAAACACCATGAGAGATACTAACTTAACTTTATCTGTGGATAAAGCGGAAAAAAAATGTTTGTGAGCCTCACCTGAGCAAAAAGGGTTGGTGGGGTTGAAGTTGATTGCAAATTCATGGGACACCTGGAATATATAGGAAAAAAAAAAACCAATACAATAACACATCAGTAGCTAAAAAAAGACAAGAAAAATAAATAATACATTTTTAATGACGCATACAACAGCTGGAGTGCCCTGGATGACCAGCTGGTGATTGTGACATTTAATATTTTTATGACACATACACTACTATGATTTAAAAGTTTGGGATCTGGTTTGTGTCTTATTATCAATTATAAAAACAGCTGTGCTTTTTCTTAGAAACTGTGATACGTTTTTCATTCATTTCTTTGATTCATAAAAAAGTCTGAACAGCATTTATTTATAATCTGTCATCTTTTTATGATCACGTGTACTCTATTTAATGCATCCTTGCTAAGGTATTAACTTCTTTTATACTACAAGCTATGAGTATATTTCATTGATAAGTCACTGCAATTACTAACAGCACAGACGTCTTATTCACAAAACTCCATTTTCTGGCACACAGGCTTTTTTCATATTCTGTTATGGTTAGCAGTTATTTATCATTTGATAGAGAAATGGGCGTATATAACAAGCAGAAAAGATAAGTGCTTAAAGAGACGCAATGCATGCAAATAAACAGCGCATAAGGCAGGTGCAATTCTTTCCTTGTGAAATCCCCCCCTCAGACTTCCTTGTATTCACTCCAGTGCCATGGCAACGCAGATGGGATGACAGTTGCATAATCATCGGGATATGTGAGTATTATTCATTTTCTTTATCTGCCTCTTCTCTGTCTTGCACTTCAAATTCTCGTTTCCATTTCACACTTCTGAAAGCTTTAGCAGCCTTTCGCATTCAATTCCACTTGATTATTTCAAACGACAACTAGTATGAGATGCACAAAAATAAACCTACAAAAATAAACGAACGTGGACACAAATGCACGCACAGTTATGAATGCTTTTTCTCACCTTCCAGTCGGGTGGGAGTTGAGCCCCAAATCCAAGTGCAGGAAACATTTTGTCCCTGTGGACATGAAGTGTGAAGAAGAAGGAGTGTGATTTTATCAGACACTGCTTTTGTGGCCATATGCAGACCTTTAAATTGTGTTTTTATTAAAAACACTGTTACATACGTGTCATAGTCTTGGATGATCTGGCCTACAGCCCAGATGGCGGACAGATATTCGTTGCTGCCCATTGGGTTGATATAATGCAGAGACGACGGCTCCCTGGGGTTGCCATTGGACGCTGTGAAATCGATGCCAACCTGGAGAAAACACACATTCACAATGTAATACGCTAATGTGTGCCAACTGGACGGGTGTATTAAAAAAAATACAAGCAGCTGTTAGTATGATGCATTTCATAAGCTTTTCCCTCAGTTAGTGGGGCATCAAAGCTCATAGCTGAAGGCGATGTTGTTAACACCCAGGGAGGTTGAACCATGAGATCTGCTCAAGCTGAGATCTGATAGCTCTGTCCTATGGCAGTCATGAACTAGGAAACACGTTCGCCGACTACATCCTTGCAACAACACATGTTCACCAATGCAGGGGAGACCCTGTGTCTAACCTTCACACTAGCTAGAGAACACCTAAACACTGGATGATCACTCCCCTGAGGCTGAAAACAGATTAATGATGGGGAAGGAAAGGGAAGAGGGTGGAAATGATAGGACGAGGGGAATAGGAGGTGACAGAATGAGGGTGCCCTTTATTGTAGTCGTCCTCACATTGCCTCTCATGGCCTCCGGGTGACCAAGCTGTGAAGTTTAGCACATGAGTATAAGCCGAAGTGATGTCTACTATATTTTCTCTGGTGTGGTTGTTACTGTTTCTTTTCGAGAGTATCTGTCTTGCAGTAGATAAATATAGAGTCATGGAATATACAATATGCTCTTCGCAGTGCATTAAAGAGAGAGTTCAACTGTAAATTAAAATTCTGTCATCATTTATCGTCCTCTTTTTTAAAACCTTTCTTCTTTCGTTGCACAAGAAAAGGAGATATTTTGCTTCCACCTTTACCTTGGCACCATAAATGATGGCAGAATTTTTTGTAGGTGTACAGTTTCAATGTCCTTTGCTACAGTGAGTATAATCCTAAAAGCCCTTTCTCCATCTTCAAAGAGAAAACATCTCTTCTGAATGCTACATTCATGAGTCTGTTTGCCCACTGCTGAACCCTGGGTTTGACTGGCTTATAAAAATGCTGTGAGTACTTGGTAAACCGCTGCACTGAAGTTGCACACACAGCTGCAGCGCTGAAGAAGACACTAGAAGAAGAAGAACTACCAGCACACTGGATCTTCTAAGAATGAAGGAGTGAAAGCAGGAAAGCAATAAATTACCTAAACCATCAATCTGTGCTGTAAGAAATTGACAATGTCGTCACAAATACCGTCAACAAGTTTTAAAAGGACAGTACACCCAAAAAATTCAAATGCTAACATAATTTATTCACTCTCATGCTGCTTTCTTAGTGCAGTTACAAGAGAATAATGATGTCAGATTAATGAATGAATCATTCTTTTCAATCTTTTTGTGTGTGTGTGTGTGTGTGTGTGTGTGAATCAGTTCATAACACCTGCATTTTTTCATTCATAAATCAAACTGATCTGGTTCTTAAGTTCAACTCAATTAATTATTCAGTCACAGCAGCCAAAGGAGTAGTTCAGTCACCCCAATAAACTCCAAAATGTTCATGGCTTTCTTTTTTTTGAGGATAACTTTATAGGAATTACCTTGGACTTCAATGGCAGCCAATGCAAACTGCAGTTTATATACTTTTTAAGCGCAAATGATCATCTTAACTACAAACAGTCGCACTATGTCTGCGATGCACATCTGTATGCCTTGCGTAATGCAACTGAATGGAATAGAGCATGGACAACAATTTTCTAAATGTTCTCCTTTTTATGCAGAACACAGAAAATAATACAGGTTTGTAATCTTTTAACAGATAGGTAAATATTTAAATATAATAATGTATAGAGAAAAACGGCACTGGTGAAAACTGTGATGGCTTATCATAATCTGCAAGACAACAAACAAGCATGCATCATAAGGTGGCGTCATGCAAACAAGATATCAAAATCACTTTCCTTTGTTCAGAGGCTCACACAGCTTCTCTCGCTTTCTCTCCCTCTCTCTTTTTTACATCCCTGTGTCTCTCTCTGTCTTTAGTTTCAAATGAGAGACATGGACCTCTACACTGCAGCACACTGTAACTATAGCAACCTGTGAATTTCACTCACTTTCTGTATCATTTCTTACCAATCACACTGGTGAAGGCAATTGAGTCACATAAAGGAGCCATATATAGAGCCTGCTCAACTGGACAGTGTGTGGAAAGAAAGCTTTTAGAGTACCGGATTCAACAAATTTGACTTTAACAATCATTTGCGCTCAGCGATGTAAACCATCAAACAGACACTTCAAATCTGACACTTTACAACCCTCTTTATTGCATTCTGTCGTTGTGGTTTTCAGCAAAAATTATTCTAAGTGACGGAATACATTTTCAGATTCATCTGCATACAAATGATGTTTTTGCATTTTGCATGCATGAACCCCCCTCCCCTCAAATCACTGACAAAAAAAAATAGACACTCAATTCCAGAGGTGACGTTATCATACTCACAGTAAACATGAGCTGACAGCCACCCAGAATGTAGTCCAGGAAGGAGTAGTCTCTCGTAATCTAACAAAGGAACGCCACAGCAAAAGGTTTTATATTCACATATACAGATCATGTAACCACCCTTTATAATTCCCTCAAGCTAAAGATTGTAAAAAGGCTGGTAAATGTGGGTTCAAATGGAGATTTACTGAGAGTCATGTTCTGTTTTAATGTCTGAATCCGGTGCAAGAGTGACAGGTGGTTTGTGCTGATATTAATACATGTTATTTAAAGAGGATTTAGGACTATTAAACTAATCTGTCCTTACAGCGAAGCCACAATTAAAGGCCTTTATTCATAATATAAATTTAATTAAATAAGCCGGAACATGGAATGTGCTTTAATGTGTAAGCAGAATGCATTTAATACTGCTTTTTTGTTGCCAGTGAACAGCGAAAGTTTCAACATTTTCATTCCCTTTTTGTTTCCTTACCTTGCATGACTTCATTATTATGACCCCAGAGTTTTTGTAGCTCTTTTTCTTCTGTTTTTTAGGATTAATGCATTCAAACTCAACCTGTAAACAGAGAGCACTGTGTTATCGTCCACTTTAATTAACTTGGTTTTTGTTCAAATAAAACATAAAAATAATTCAGACAAAAAACTACTTATTGTTTATTACTTTTTAATATTATTTAAAAATAATAATAATAACAATTATTAACACTTTATTTTATGGTTATACCTATCATTGCTTACTAGCACGAATATTACTAGAATATTAGACATTTATTAATGCTATATGACCTTATTCTACATCCCTAATCCTAACCCATACCTAAAAGTCGTAGTCAAAAGTTACCTAATAATTTTATTTCAGCAATCTTCAAATTTTGCATATACTTCACTGTGATTTATTCAGATTATATCCTGGTTGCTTAATATAAGTAGCTTCAATTCTGCTAATATAATGTTTTTACTCAAAATCAAACCAATGCTAACATTATTTTAAGGTCTCTCAAATATTTATTTAGATATAGACAGATATTTTTGTATTTTGGTATAAAAGTACCATACTGCCACATTGCCTGATAAGATAATACAAGTATTAGCATCATCTGTGAATTCTAGTGTGAGCATTCGAGTGAAATGTGAACACAGAGGGGTGACAATCACTGCGGGAGATCGATTTGTTTACAACATGCCACAAAATACATCATATCTCCTAGCTAAGGCTGTGCAAAAAAAGGTCAGTACCTGAAAAGTACACTTAGTACACTAACTCTTTCCCCAGCAGAACATTTACACATGCTCTTCCTAAGTGTGACTGGCGACACACAATGATTGTTCTGGTAAACAAGGCAGTGGTAAAATAAGAACGATTTGCATCTCAAAAGAGCCAGTTACTCTCTCTGTTTCTCCCTCCCACCTCTTTTCTCCTCTCTGTCTCTCTCTCACTAATTCTCAGCTTCATTATGCCAGATAATGAGGCATAGCTAGTACACCACATAGTATTCTGGCGCAAGAGTGGCAGGCGTTGGTGCGAGCCAAGCTTTACTTCACGCGTTTAGTTCCTACATTCTGGAAATTATTAATCTCTACAGTGTTAATTGAAGGCAAGCCCACCTCCTCTCCGTTCTGTGCTTCACTCATCTTGGTAACGGTGGTCTGAAACTCGCCAATGAAATCATGGCCTCCGTCGTTGTCGTAATCGTAGCACAGCACCTGTAACATGATATTTTACTGTGAATACTGACATAATGCTGATTCAATTTAGCAGAATTAATTCTGGGTAATCAGGATCACATAAAAGCGAAAAAAAACTGAAAGAGCTTAGTAGTTGTTTGAATAGGTGAAAGACGGGTTAAAGTAATGATACAGTTTTAGTTTAGCGTGAAAGAGTTTGAAGCTGTTCCGAATATATATATTTTTTTAGGTTTTAACTGAACAGTAAGTGATCACTTTTTTGAAACAAATGGTTTTTAGAAGCAGCAATCTGATTGGACATAATGCATTTGCTACCATTCTTCGAAAATCATCCTAATATGTTGCTCAAGAAACATTTCTGATTATTATCAATATTGAAACCAGCTGTGCTGCTTAATAATTTGGTGGAAACCATTATACCATTATATAACCATTACTGATATTTTTATCAGATAGGATAGTCGATTTAAAATAACATTTTATTTGCAATAAAAATCTTTTGTAGCATTATAAATGTTTCTAAATAATCAATTTAATGCATCTTGTTCGATAAAAGTATCAATATCTTTATTAAAAAAACTATTTTGAAAGGTAGCAAAAATGCATGTTTTCTGCTAAAATAATCTAATTTCTAAAGCTAAAAACATTTTTGGAAGCTTATTTAATGAAAATATTTTCATGTTTATATATTAAAGGTATTTCATATATTATATAACCTAGAAAAAATTCTACCGGTAATATTCACACAAAGGGTTAAAGACACAATATAGAGGCACACCTTGATGTTCCTGTCCACATCTCCATTACAAAGTGAGATTAGAGGCACTGTGAAAGGCTTCCATACAGGATCCAAAGTGTTCTTAATGACCTGAAGTCACACACACAAATGGCTATTATTCTCTTCCTGGACTTGATTAAATGGATGAATACCGTCTGAAACGTAAGCTTAACGTCTGCTAAAACTAGAGGAGCAGAAGTGTACATAAATGAGAATATCAGCAAATGTTTAGCATCTGACCTCTGTTCTGTGAACCATCATCCATTTCCCATCATCCCCTTGTTTGTGGAATTCTAAATAGGGATCTGATTTACCGAAAAAGTCCTGAAAATCAGCAACAAACAAAAACAACATCAGCCTCCATCACAGAGTGCTTTTTAAAGTACTTAAATGGTTTTCACCACCTCTTAACTCACCTTTTTATCCAGCTTCCTCCCACACATGGTTAGGGTGATTATTCTATTGTCTGATAACTCCTGGGCTGTTATCTAGACCAAACGGAGCATATTATGATGCTCTGGTACAAACTCCATCAATGCATATGTCTGTAATAGTGTATTATATGGTGTCTTACTGTGATGGCCCCCTTCCCTGCTGGCTTGCCATTAGCCAGAATCAGTGGTCGATGTAGCTTCTTGTTTGACACAATCTAAAACAGAACAGATGGCCTGATAAATGCACAAGTAGAGGCAATACAGAGAGCTAATTTATCATAACTAAGATCATAAAAGCTAATGTTAATTACTTAAGATTATCTCATTACAGTGGTGTGAAACAGCATATACTGTAGCAAATTTATCTGGAAGTAGATAAAATACAAAAGTGCTACCGTACCACTCCTAGTGTGCAGGTGAATTCACCCAAAAAGTCGTGTTCGTAAAGCTGGGTGCTGCATTTGTCCTCATCAAACATTGCAAACTTCAGCTTCTGGACCTCCTCAAAGTGGTAATCCACTTGGAATTTTACACCAAATACTGGATTGAGATTGTTCACAGCAGTCTCTGTTCGAGCCAGCTGAAATGTAATGTGTAATGAAATGTAACATGCGATTAACAGGATTTACACACACTTACGGTGCAACTTCATGCACTCATTATATGTCTTTCATTAGTGTAGTCTGAAGTATAAGAATAACTTTTTGCAAATTAGGTGAAAAGTGATATAGGATAAAAGATAGTATGTATTAGGCTGGCAAATTAATTTAACAATATTCTCACATTTTCCTGTAAAAGTAAATACATTTTAAAAAAGCATATTTTGAAGAGGATTATGATTCTTTGGCATTGTAGCATTATTTTTATGGCACAAAAAAAGGACAAATACAACATTTGATGACATTTGAGTCATGATTAAGACTGTAATCATTTGTAACATTTTATTTTTTAAATTCTTTCATCTTTTTATTTTGTAATATGTTATTTCTATTTCTTAAAATGTTCTTGTTACTGTAAAGAAGTAATCAAATATTATAAAAACACATAAAAACGCATAACAAATGAAAGGCAGCACGACAGTGAATATTTATATTCAAAAATATTTATATTTAATACATTAATTTTTACAGTAATGAAAATGAGATTATTTGGCATTACTCACAATCAACAATCATAAGAACATTAATAACAGCTTGGGCAGAATCTTTGTTTATTATTTATGTAAATCTGTATGTAAATCTATTCATTTATTATTAGCGCTCTGATTTCCTAAACGCATCATGTTCTAAAATACATTTAACCATGCATTTTTATACTACAAACACATTCCTTTGTTTGTCCTTCTGTGTTTCCATGGTTACAGTGTGCTGTGGAAGAGTGATTTCATGTGCCGGCTTGCCCTACTGACCACCAGCACTGGCCTGTGATGATTGGGCCGCTGAGGGCACAGTCCCATAGAGACTATACAGACACGTGTGTGCTCGCACTACAACCTATTTTGATCCTAGGTTCGATTTTTTTTATTCAGTGCATTAAGAGATTAAAACCAGTTTTCCTCTGATTTTGCTTCCTACATGCCAGCTATTTCAGCTTTCTATGCTTCCAACTTGTGCTTATGTCCCCAAAGATATCTCTACATATCTCGATTCCATCATCTTTTCTTTCGTATTCACATTTCAGTCTGCTTTGCTTTCTATCTCTAACTATCAGCAGATTTTATTAAAGGTTAACCTGTGCTATCCACAATAAATCTGTGGAGGCGAGGTGGAAAGGGAACTTTTTATCACTTCTTACCTCCACCCAGTTGCCATTTACATCATGGAAAAGAACACAGAAGGGGTCAGACTTGGACGCCACATCGCGGTCTAGCAGGTTGGAGCCACAGACGGAGAGCTCTACCTTTGTGATGCAGTGCTGGGGCCCAATGGCAGGACCAACGTCGGGGCCCGAGGCCAGAGTGTAGGCCATGGAGATGGGAGTACCTCGTCTCCCACACCCTGGGGGCAACAAAAGAGCATTATTTCACTCAGTATAGCTTCTTATATACTCATAAGCAAAGTATCATTCATTCAGTAAATACATAATCTACTTTGAACCTGAAATAAACAGAACATTTTTGAAGGGGCCATAAATGGAGAAATATACATTTTAAATTCCTTGACCTTTTGTTATATGTGATAAGTCACTGTGCTATAAAAACATCCTGTAAGTTTCAGAACTCATAACTTTCTCCCAACAGCTTATATTGAAGCTAATCTGCAAGAATGACTTCATGGTGCACTAATGATAAACTCAATTTAATGAACTTTTGTTTATAAACAAATTGGATTGGATATTGGATGCGACAGTAATCCCACAATCCGATGTAATATGTGTGTAACTGTTTTTATTAGGTGATCACTATTGCTTTGTCTGTAATTACAGATCATCTGATAGGAGTGTATGTTTATGCCTTTTTAACCTAAATCACAGCAGCATCCATCAGTGAAGGATGTACGTTGTCAAACACACTCAAGTGTTAGCAGTTAACGCAGTGGTGTGTTTACTTCTGAGTCTACAATCGGCCACACCAATATGATAAGGGGTGCTAAAACGGGACAGAAAACATCCTTTTACTGGTCTATTACGATGTTTTTTGATGTAAAAATCTTGATAAGTCGACCTCAGAGAACAGTACAAAATAATAAAAAAGGACGTTCATGACCCCTTTCAAACAAAACATATGACCTAAAATTATTAAGTATTTTCATATAACTTTATTTTAATATATAATATTAAAATACTGAATTTTTAGATTTCTAAGAAACATTTATAATGCTGAGCACGTTAAATTGCTTTCCACTAGGATAAACAATTTTCAAATATTTTTGTCCCCTCCTATTATTCTAATGCATTTCAATGCAAAATTAAAGCATTTTAAATTGAAGCACAACCATCTCAGACTTTTAAGCACATTTCTAAGGCCTCTAAATTACTAACATGTAACAACACTGTAAAGAAATGAGTTGCACTTCATTGTTTGACCTTTTCTCTCAAAAATGATTGCCCTCATGTCTGAGACAGGGATGCTTGGTTCATGGTCCCCTGGCAAACAACTTCACAAAAACACTAAACATAAAAACACCCTATGATTTATACACGCATCAGTGCCCGCAGACACGCGCACACAGAACATGAGCGTCACACCAGGACATGAGGAATACAGCGAGGGCTCTTGTTGCTTAGATACTGATGTACCACTGTCTCTTTCCGTGTTAATGTCACAAACCACAATTACGCTGTGACCACCATAGACAAAGCATGATGGAAAATGACTTCACAATCATGTTACATAGAAAGTCAGTACATCAACATTAGAACTGAACGATTAGGATCTGTATATAATTTCCAGTCGAGCTGATGTCAACTTTTCAACTTTAAAAAAACAAAACAAAAAAAACCATCTGGGTACAATGAAAATAAAGTCTAAATTATTAAACACTAATAATATACACAATAACAAACAATATGTGTAAATATGCTTGTAAAAAATTGCTTACGAACCTTTTTTCTGTAAAGTTAAATTAAAGTTTACTTTTACTTATCCCAAAATGTAAATAACACACAAATTGTGACAGGAAAATTAAAAACTAAACTTAATTCTAAATTTATGCTTACATTTCAGCTTTTAATACCTACAAAATTGTACCCCATATTTACATTGTAAATGCCACAGTGTCACCTCAAAGTTTGATTTTGAGAATGTTGTTACATTAAATTATAAACAACAGAAACTTTTCCCGATCGGTTCAAAAAAAAGAGACAAAAACTCACCTGAGTTTCCATCCCAAAACGGCATCTTTGTAACCTCTAGGGTTGTTCGGATTCTAAATGAACTCTGTATTTAAATTAGCATTATATAGTGCAGTGTCGGTAACCATTCCCAGAATAATGACATGTTCCACATGACTGTGATGTCATGGAAAACGGGATACACAGTCTCAACAGCATGCGCTTAAATCTCACTTAAGAAAGCGCACACCCAGATGAGACACGTGTGATGTCAAAAAACACTCCACAAATGAGTAATCCTCTACCTAACCTTGCTTCCTAGTTTAATCATTGTTGTCTGGGAATAATGTCCATAAAATCATTCAGAGTCTTACACCGCCCATTTGAGGTCAAAATGGCAACACTTTGTCTTAACCTAAGTGATCATCAACCCAAGACTTTACTTATCTCAAAGATTCAGTGCCAGATAGCACACAGCTAGATATTAAAGAGTGGAAAACAAGTGTAAGGCTGTAATCAAATATGGAGTAAATTGTTATGATTTCATTAAAGCTTTGCTAAAGTGTAATCATGCAGTCATAAAAATTGCAACTGCATTTCATTGTTGTACCAGGAAAAACTATCTATACTATCTGATACGTGTACAAATATTTATATTATATTGTGAGGGACAACATGATATCCAATATTTCAACTCTTGACTTGTCAACTCTTGCTCAATTTTTTTTCCTGTGGAATAATTGATAGAAATATTTCAATTGAAAAATTAGCATAACATTTAGCCACATAGATTCCACATAGACTTGTTTTTGTGAAGTGTGGTCCTAATTACAAGTTTAACTTGTAGTAGTTACACTATTCCCTAAAAGGAAAAAATATGTTACCTATAGATTTGCATATTTCAACATAACTGAGATTTAATTTGACTTCCTGTGTTTGTGTGCCCACCCTCCACACAGAACACAAACTACCAAAAATCAAACATCTATGATATGTAATTAATATTGACAGCAAATTTGCTTTTTGTGATTCATTTGTTTACTAAAACTGTGAGTTAGCTATAGGTTACATGTTCAGCTACACATCAAGAAAATATTTTTGAAAATGTCAACACTGTGGGCTCAAAGACCATTATTCAAGCATCTATGTGAGTTGGTGCTGCAGTTTAAGCATCACCTTTCTGCTCAAGTGTCAAACCACATCTACACTTAAATATTACAAAGCTTAACATCCTGTTGACTCTATGATAAGGTGTTGAGCCATACAGTCTCGAAAAAAGTGTTTAATGACTAACAGTAAAACAGTATGAATGGAGGTTGTTGCAGTCTATGTGCAGTTAAAAATTTACCAACTTGGACAAAAAAGCAAGTGGGTCAATGAAGTGCCTTGATCTGTTAAGGTTTTCAAAATTACATTAAAAATGCAATCATACAAAGAAAAGCTTGCAAATGTTTGTTCTATGATGAGCATTTTTTCAGATTCTGAATTATAACTCTAGTTGCTTTTTTTAGAGCATGAATTTCTAGGCAGTGTAATTTTCCAGTGATTAAAATATATTTCTTATTGGTATATTTTTTTTAAAACAAACCGCCAACTAAGTTTGTTTAAAAAATTATTAGTATTTTAAAAATATAAACACCAACACGTATTCAAGGTGCAATAAAAGTACATACTTACCCACAAGTGGTTACACCACTTGACAGTTTTTCATTCATTAAATTAATTAATTAATTATTATTATTTTTATTTATTTTTTATTTAAAATAGTGAATTTAGGCGAACTGGACGACACTTCTTGACAGTGGTATGCTTTTTACCTTAATTCATCCTTAAAATATGGCATCTCTAAGAACCTAGCACGTAAAGCAACTGTATTTATGAGGCATTTCCCATTTTTATCATCTTGGACACGATTATATGACGCAATTATCTTAAAACGTTTTGAGGTCTCGTTGGTTGTAGTGATGCTTTGGTCAATAGCAAAATAATTCTAGTCTTTTTTGGCTTCTCAGTTTGTTGTTTTCTTAATCGTGCACACCGGAACTCTTTATGTTCATGTTACTTCCTTTCAGTCGTTAACATGTAACGAACCCTGCGTGTTTGTGAATGGGAATGATTACTTCATAAAGTCACTGTGTAACTCAATAATAACTCACCTCTCGAAGCTCTCGCGCAATACGCAGCCTACTTTTCCTCAGCGTCTTCGGTCGTTATTTCTAGAGCTGGTGGCAGCAACTCTGCGTTTCCAAAAGATTATGGGTTGTTTGCATTATCCAGCAAAAAGATGCCAGTGTGTGGTATAAAAGCCGTTTAAGAAGAAAGCGATTCGCTGTGGTTAAAGCGCGTGCAGACTCGAGAGTCGCGCGCTCAATGAGCCAACAGTTGTGTAGTTTTCACAGCTCTGAACTCCGCCCGTGTCCACATCTGTCATTACCATGAGCTAGCATCTTCTGAGCTATGCCACCATCGAAAAGAGCTTAAAAAGAAAGAGAATAAGAAAAGGAATAAAAAAGTAAAACGCTCGTGTTTTATACGTTTACGCAGCTTGATGTATTTTCGCTGAAGAGCACCGGGACGCGCACGCATTGTTCTGAAGAACTTAAGTGACATTTTTTATTTTATAGAAAGTTAAATTTAATATATGTTAACGTACTGTTTCATGCCAGCTAATTGAACTAATTTAAATTACAAAATGAGTCACAGACCATCTTTGATATACGCTTTGAACTGATGTGCTCTTCATTGACATCATCATTGCTGACTGATAAACTAGGGGTATATATGGTATGGAAGTAAATGCGTTTTTCTTTTTCGATTATGTTGTACATCGTGTCATCATAATTACAGTAATGTGTGATTAGAAAGGTGAACAGTTCTTTTTGATATAATACAGCAGTCCACATCCTTAAAGATTGACCGTGTTGCTTTGCTGCCATCTAGCAGAAATACTGCACAGTGCAAAAGTGTCGTTTTTTAAATATTTTCCCTCACAAATGACAGACAACCACAATCTACCTGCAATTTTGAAATATATTTTAATTAAATAATAATAATTTTTATAATTATACACTAAACGCGTGTTTGCGCTGTCTCAATATTATCTTGCTTCTGTGTCAAGTTGCGCTAACCTGATTTTATCAAGTGCAACCTGATCTTTGTTGAGCCTGGAACAACACTGTGATTAACCAATCAGAGTTGAAGTTTAGGCTTACAATCAGTGTTCGGAGCTTGTAGAGCAGTGTCAGTCAACTATCACTTCCTCTGATTTTTGGCATTACTCATGGGTAAGGTTTAGGTATAGATATGGTCAGGACTTTTTTTTTTTTTTTTTGCATTAAAATGTTTTGTTCCAGGGTCAAAAAAATATGTTGTTCAGGGCATGCATCAAGTTGCTCACCTGTAATGTTTTCTTCTATGGCAAGTTGCTTAAATATCTTCATTTAACTAAGGACTAGTCCTGGCTTGTGTGTTTGTGAAACAAGGCTGTTGTGATGAAATATTTCCTTTATTTAAATGTAAAGTGCACATAAAAACACAGTAGATGACATTTATCAGTGCATTTATCAGTGCATTTATCAGTGCAGAGGATTTTTGTGCGTTTACCACAACAACTGAGCACTTTCAACTTAGAGATACCACAAAGTGAAGCAAATACAAAAAATAATAAAACAATTTATAGGTAAAGACTGAATAGATCAAGTAAAATACAGACATAAATACGTACTTTTAAGGAGAACACAACATGGTGGTTTATGTCCAGGGTTAATAAGTGCATTAATGTCCCTAATGGAGGTCTGGGATCATATATCAGCGTATAAACAAAGAGGATGACTGTGCTGAACTTTACAAGAGAGCTGCCTGCATGCTTCATTGTGCTAATTAGTCACATTTTCATTGTTCAAATTCTTGTAAATTTGGATATCAACAGAAAATGTAAATCTCTTGTAAAGGTAATGCAACTGATTTGGTGAGAGAGTATATGTTACCTACTCTTTCTCTTCTTTTTCCATTAGATGGACATTAAATGATTCAAGTCCCTGGACAGCTTGAAACTGTGTTGTGTTTTGTATAATGAATTGCTCTACTGAGGTAATGTGTTCCCCTATTAAAAAACTCAATCTTAGAATCCGGTAATAGCACTACAGCAATGTGTACACATAAAATACGAAAGAAATATAGGAAAACATAAGTGGTTAAACTGATGAAAAATTCAGTCTCTGATCTTTCAGATTCTCATCCTCTTTGGCAATTGGGTTCCTCCAGAGCCTGTGTAAAATGCAGAGAAGCTTAGCTTTTTATGTGCATGTCAAGCAGTTTTACTAGCTGATCCATATTAATCACAAATGGTCTGATCAAGAGTGTATGTGCTAGTCATACCTTATTACTTCAATGGAGGGGCATGATGGGAGGCATTTGGCTATTATTGTGGCTCCTGCTGTGGTTATTTTATTGGCCTCCAGGCTGCAATAATTAGTCTTAATGAGATTAGCATATTGTAAAAACACCAATAGCTAAACCTTCCGAGCAAGCACTTAAGTACTTACTCAAGTCTTTTCAGCTTGGTACACAGGGGTAGAATCTCAGCCAGTGTCCGTGCCAGGCTGTCATCACACGAATTCCACGACAAGCTGATGAAGACATTCATTCATAAACTAATGCCAACTTTGCACACGTAAACAAACACAGGGACCGGGACAATGCAATGCCTGGGTCCACACATTTATCAGTCAAACTGCAGCATTAAACGAAATCTGAGTTAATTTATCCCACCTGACGTCTTCTATGGATGGACAGTATTTGAGGGATGAGGCTACACTGACCAGATCTGAAGTCCCAATCGAAGTCAAACTGAGAGACAAGTAGGGAAACTGGTTCACAGTATGCAGCAGTTACTAATAACCAATCATGTTACATACCATTCAAAAGTTGGGGGTCATTAGGATTTACAAATGTTTCCAAAAAAAAAAAAAAAAGTCTACTTACTAAGGCTGCAATTATTCACACAAAAACATAATAAAATATTAATATTGTCAAATATTTGTACAATTTGAAATAGCTGTATATTTTAATATATTTTAAAATTCTATTTACTCCTGTGACGGCAATGACGAATGTTCAGCAGCGATTACTTAGTCTTCAATGTCACATGATCCTTCAGATATCATTTTAATATGCTGATTTGGTGTTCAAAAAACATTTCTTTTATTATCAGTGTTGAAAAATTGTGCTGCGTAATACTTATTTACTGAAAATCTTAATATAAATCAGGGCTGCACAATTATGACAATAACTGTAGATTATTGCACTGAAATTGTAATTTAAAGAATTAAATGAATTACGATTATCACACTTTGCATTGAATGACGTTTATACCATTATTTAAAGCAACCACATGCAATATTTTTGGATGAAAATAAATTAAAGTTAAAAACAACAGAAAAATGTATTCCTTTTCTATAGGATCAAGCTTCAAACGTGAACTATACACTGGAGAGGTTTCTTCTTTAAATAAAAATATGCATACTATTATAATGCTATACTAAAATTAAAACCCTTAGGATAACATGTAACAAAGAAAAGAAAGCATACAAAATAACATTTTAAATTATTATTTGCTGCTTTGAACGATTACATAATTGTGGCATCTATAATTGTAATTGCAGTTATAAATTCAATTAATTGTGCAGCCCATATGAATTAATTAATTTCATAATAACATATAGATGTCTTTATGTCTTTTTAGCAGGTTATGGCATCCTTACTAAATAAAACTATGAATGTCTTTTAAAAAAATCATACAGACCTCAAACTTTTGGACAGAATTGCATGTGATGTAAAAAACATGTGTACATATCACTTCATATATGTGGCTCTGTAAAATATTTGTTGTCTTACTGTAGTATCTGTAGCGAATTGCTCATCAGACCTTCACAAAGAGACATAGATCCTTGATGGCCAAACTGATTCTCTGACAAACTAAATAAAAACAAAAATGTTATCTTCTGTCAGTGACATCTTTTTAAACCAGTAGTTTCATCTAAAATGATTTCTGTAATTATTCACCATCAATACCACAGGACTTACTTGAGTTCTGAAAGCTTAGGCAGTAACGGAATGACTTGTGCTAGTTTAGCAGCACTGACCTGACCAAGCTGGTTTTTGGACAGACTGTGAATACAAAAAAATAGGAAATCATCACCTACTAATTTCTCAAGCAATATACAATAATAATTAAATAAAATATATGTTTTACTGTAGTTTCTGAAGAACCCTGCAGTGGGATAGTGCTACCAATAGCTTCTCTCCAGCCTGATCAGTTACATTGTTGTCCGACAGACTGCAAAATTCATCAAAGAAAATAAATAATGATGCAATGAATCCTATTTTACATTAAATTCATTAAAAAACTGAACAGTACTGAGTATTTTGTACTTTGTCAAGTTAGTGTATATTTTTCAACCATATTTAATCGTTTTTAATTGTGTCCACTAGAGGGCGCACTACTATAATATAAACTGAATAATCTCACTCAGTGCAGTTACTATACCTTAGTTTTTCTAGTCCAGTCCATGAAGGAATGCATTTCACAAGCTCATAAGCACCACTGTCTCCCATTCGCCAACTTTCCAACCTGTAAACATTAAAAACAGTTTGCAAATGACCAAACACTGTGGCATTTGTGTGCATGTGCTTTTTACTGACCAAAACACTTACTCAATCTCTTCCATCTGTCTAAAACCCTTAAAAGAGGACAGTAGACAAAGAAGGCCAGTGCCGTTCACAAACGTCTCTGATGTCACCACTCTGATTTTGTTCAAACTGAGGGGAACAACCAACCAAAGTAGAGAAGAATAAACAGGATGGGCTCTTTGGGAGCAGTACTGCAGATTATTGAGTGTTTGCTAAATCTACAATGAATATTTCAGGATGTTAAAGCCTTACCTGAGCCTCCTAAGTGAGGTCAAATGGTTGAAGCCTTGAGCTAGAATGGATATACCCTCCTCATCAAGTATCAAAGAGTCAAGTCTATGATTGGAAACAGAATATAGAATATGGTATATATTGTCAGTGATTATGAATCCATTACAGACTAGCCCCATTTCTTAAATTCAAGTGCATATGCTACCGTATCTCTGCCAGTGAGACGCACTGTACCAGACCTCTGACCAGGTCACACCCTCGAACTTCTGTCCAACCAGAGCACTGGGACAGACTGGACAGAAAGAAATCGAGCAATCAGTAATGTTGCACTCTTTATAATCAAGAAACAATGAAGAAAATCAGACACTTACTTGATCGACTTAAGATTTGGCATACTTTGAAATGCTCTCCCAAGTACTGCAGCTCCATGGTCACCTAAAACAAGCTGGGATAAACTGGAATACCAGAGACAATGGGAAATGTTGAAACATATAGGAAGGAAAAAGTACAGAATGAAATTACACACATAATCCCTGTAAAGATCACTTGAAACTAGTGCTGTCAAACGATTAATCACATCCAAAAGTTTTTCTTTACATAATATATGTGTTTTTATTGTTTATTTATTATATATATATATATATATATATATATATATATATTTAAAAAAACACACAAACAGAATATAT
>JAUMHP010000026.1:125361-145312 GCA_032361065.1 Enteromius trimaculatus
TATATATATATATAAATATATACACATATTTTTTTTGGTAATGTTTAGTGGCGTGCAATGTTTTTTATTTGTATTTTTTTTTTATTTAAAAACAGTGCAACGCTGATCTAGACCTTGCGTGATAAAACATGGCCGTTTCATTTGCATCGAAACATGTTAACTTTTGGCCCACACTCACCTCTGCTAATGCGACCCACACACATGTTGTCGGGTGACACAACTTCCTGTTTGACTGAAAAGTAGTCTCCCTGCAGTGGATTGAGGGGTGTGTCTCGCAGTATAACGCTGGGATACTCGTTCTCGTATTTGAGCGACAGCAGGTCTTCTGAGCTGATCGGGTGCAGGGTCTGATAGGACTCTGTGATGAAGCTCGGCTCAGAGTATTCTGACGGAGGAACGCACTGAGGATGTTCAATGCCATAGTCTGGAAGAAGGATCGACAGAGATAAAAATACGAATATGAAAATAATTATTTGTGTAGAGCTCTTCCATAAAATGACAGTGACCACAGATTGTTGGCACCTGGGTTATTATTAGTATTTTCTTTAAAAAAATATATAATAATATCATATATATATAAATAAATAAAAGATTAATCTCATACAAAAAAGTTTTTGTTGGATATAAGCATATACACGTAAATATTTTTGAAATAGTTTATGTGTGAATTTTATATATATATATATATATATATGTATATTTACATAATAAAAATAAAAAGCACATAAAAAATATACAAAAATTGATATTAGAATTAATCAGCACAAAAACTGCACATACACATATATACACACAAATGTATACAAAAATAATATATATATATAAACAAATATAAATATGAGCGAGTATTAGCAAACATTGACTCGAACACTTAACAAATATAAAATAAATCTACATTTTTCTTACTGTTTATTATAATGTTACGATTCTTAAATTCAAGAGTAGTATTGAAAACAACTGATTATAAATTTTCATTTATTTATTTTAGTTATAACCAGAAAATAATCATCTGTTTTAAATATTACTGCATTCCTGATAAATTCATGAAAGAACGTTCATGCTGTTTTTGTTTTTTTTGCACAGCAACAACACTTTCTGTATTAACGAAGTAAAAGCTGAGTGACGTAAGTGTAAGTTATTACTGACATTTTATGAATGAACTTTTCCTTTAAGGCAGGTGTCAAGTGATAAAGGTTTTCTTTAAATGCCTTCACTTCCAGACAACATCTAGTAGAGTCATGACTGAAGTGCTGAACGTGTCGTGATGATGTGAACCGAAAGAAAGGACTGATACTCACTGAAGAAGTAGTCGGAAGGGTAACGGGATTCCTGGAAACTGGAGGTCAGGCTGTTGACAGGGAAATGCTTCGGGTCTTCTGTGTGAAGAAAGGACACACATCACTGAACCCAGACATACTTTTAAAGCTGAGCTGGTTGTGTAACAGATTAGATTGTGTGAGGTAGTGCACCAGAAACTGCTTCGAAATACGTGTCAGAGTGGAATTGACTTAATAGCCTTTCAAAGTGTGTAACCTCATGCATGCTTCCAGCATTTGACAACAAATCACAGCTCTAGTTATACAATTAAGATGATTATATCTGCTAAAGATGATTTGATGTGCTTTTGTGAAAGGCAGAGTCTAAATAACATTACAGCTTAAAATTATAATGGGATGATCTGTATTCAGATAACAATATATCTATCCAGTTCTATATTCACGTGTGAGTTTGAAGTATTTATTGCAAAGCAGCTGCTTATAACATTAATAATAATAATAATAATTATTATCATGCATTTTCAGATTTTCTATTCATAATCACATTTTAATGTTGCAACATATACATATATATGAACTATTGATTGCAGAACTATATTGCAGAACTAAATCAAATTAAAATCTAGTATTCATATATTGTAATCCCTATATGTGCATTCATAAAATCATTACAAATATTAAATAAATATTAATGCAATATGCATTAACATTAAAATTACAGTCATTAAAAAATAAATTTAAAAAAATAATAATAATTTACTGAAGAAAAGGTTATTATAGCTGACAAAAAAATATATATATATATTCACACAACAGATTTAAATTTTAGTTTAAATGCTTATATATCTAAAACTAAAACCTAAAAATATACAGATGACAAGGTCGATAAAAATAGTATAATAGCTATTAATCATTTTTATGATTATCATTATTAAACCATAACAAAATTAGAAATTTCTCTAAGATGTAAGAAAAATGCTAACAGTGCTGGTACAGTATCAGCGGTTGAAGACTGGCATCTTTAATGAGGCTGTGAGGATGTCTACCTTTCTGCAGCATCTCTAAATGCTCCCAGAGGATGTCGCCCACAAAGTCAGGTGCCAGATCCAGAAATCTCTCTTTGCCCAGAGCGCAGAGGTTGGCCCCGTCCATGCTGAACTTATGGAAGTCCACGTTCTTCAGACTAAACTCATTTACTGTCCAGGTCAACCATTCTCTAACATGGGCCTCTGTCCACTCGCGGGGGTCTAGAGAACAGAATTTGTATTTATAACACATATTGTACAGATTTAATCATATTAAAGAAATATACAGTATGTTTCAAGCATCATATGCCCATAAACTATCAAGACGGTAATATTGTGTAGTTGTAGTGCTGATGCATGCAACATTATAGTCCCAAGTCCAGTGGCTTGTGTGAAATTATCAGCTGATATGCTATAAATGTGATGCCATGATGAGAGGAACTGAAACAGCTGTAATTTTAGCCTACAGAGCCATACACAAACCCCCTCTCTCTCTGCTGTGCAGGCTCCACTACTACTATTTCCAGACAGATGCAGATCCTTCAGCCTCCCCAGACACAGCAAGTAAAGCCAACCTGTGGTCTCACATTGTTTGGGAAGCATAACTCATAACCTCTGCCACTTCGGAGTGCCATGTGCCTATCTAGCAAGATCTCTTTTTAGGCAATCTGATTGTGGTCATTTAAAAAACAGCCTAGTGCTACAGAAAGCTGAGCCAGGAACTTTTCCTTAAAGGGAGAGAGCTACAGAAATATGGATAAAGGATTTATTCTAGAGAGTTGTTAGAAAGGGGTTTTATTTAGACGCAAGTTAGACCTTTTGGGATGGAGAGCCGCTGTTGCTCCCTGGTGAAGCCGCTGAATGTGGCCAGAAGAGCTTGTGACATCATTTCTTTACTTCCTGGAGTCAATAAAGGAACATCCGCACACTCCAGATCTGTTGGACCAAACACAAACACATATATCATCACATAATCTGAGATTAATGGCAGATATACTGTATTTCACTATATATATATATATATTCTGAAGGGCAAAACAACTCATTTAGAAACAAACAAACAAATGAAAAAGTACAAAATATAAACATCATACTAAAGTTCACAAAATAAATAAAGAAGCATAAACAAATCAATTCAGAAAATATATTAAATGCATTAAATAGAATAATAAATAATAATTATTTTGCTCATTTTATTTACTTGTTTTCACCTGAAGTAAAATAAAATAAATATATAAAAGAAAAAATAATAATTGTTGCTATAAGATATAAAACATTTTACAAAAGTAACAAACTCAACCAAAAAAAGGGGGAAAAAATAGGATATTTTTAATTTATTTGACTTTAATTTTTTGACAAATATAAATCAAAGAAACGGCATTACTTCTCAAAAAAAATACACATTTTATAAAATAAAAAGTAAATTAAATCAAGCCAAATTAAATACATTTAACAAAATATTCCACTTTACAAAAAAAAAAAAAACAAAAAAAAAAAACTAATATATAAATATATAAAACTATATATATAAATAATAAAAAAAAAAAATCTACCACATTCTGAGTCAAAATCCAACAACAAACAAAAAATAAATATATACTACACTCACAAAAAATAAATAGAAGGCCTAATCAGTTTAATTTCAACAAAATAACTCTCCAGACCAGAAGTCAGTCAATCAGTGTGAAGAATCACATCCTATACGTAGTCATCGTACACACATCAACCACCTCCAACCTGACCTCCTAAACCGCTGCTCAGAGCCAAGGACAGTGTGCAAACACACCAGTTAGATTCTACACCCATGACCACCTTCCCACAATTCCTTCCGCCCAGCAAGCTGTCCCATTTCCGTCTCCAGCCACAGACAGATGGGCCTCTGTTGGCAGGGGTCAATAGTTAGGGGTCAGAGGTCGTGGCAGAGGGGTGATGATGTCACAGCAGGCTGCGGGCTGGCGAACAGACAGCTCAGTGTTGGAAAGCTCGCCCTCTCTGCTTGTGGGCACCCGGCAGGACACAGAAAGGGCTTTTATGAGTTAAACAGTGCCCGATGACTTCCACTGATCCAATTAAGACTGCCGGGGTGGCGGTTCGACAGAAAAGAGGGGCTAGGATAAAAGGCCCTGAGGGTTTGAAGAATGTCACAAAGCCGAGCGAAGAATTCGCAGAAGGGACAGTAATGCGATCAAAAACACAAGGTGAGGGGTGGTTATACCATTACTGGTGGCCTGAGCTGTGACTCAGGCACAATGAATTTGTCCGGGAGCTAAATGCACAGTCCAGACTGTGGAAAGCCAACACTGTGTGTCTTTTTTTTTTTTTTTTTCACCGTCTGTGACTGCTTTTCTACTGACACCCAGATGTTCTGGCATCTCCGCGCGGTTTTGAAACTGCCAGCCCTGGGCGCCGTATGGGTTTGCGCTCGCTGTTGTCGATCCACATCACGACATAACCCAGCCAAGAATGTACAACAGCTGTCCCTCCTAACCTCCTTCTCCTGATCTGAAACCCCGCTTGACTCAAACAGGGAAGGACTTGCGGTGATGCATTACGTGGAGCGTCTAAATGGAGACGAACAATGCAGCGCTCTCGTGTGATTCGATTAGAGCGAGATGCTGCAGTCTCCATTTACAGTGTTTAATTGCGCATTAGAGAGGCCATTCTACCAGCTGGACGTCAGCGGCTTCATTCAATGCAGAAGAGAGGCCCATTTTCACATTAGATGATATAAGGCCAGAACTGCAGAGAAAGACTCCGGAAGACCCTGGTAAAGTGCAAATGTTCCTTTTTTTTTTTTTTGTAAAGAAAGCATGATTGTTTGAACACAAATATAACACAAAAAAATGTGGTGAGGTTTTTGCATTAGTGAAAAATGCAAAGTGCTTCTGAAAAAAAAAAAAATATTAATAAAAAAGCAGCGGCCTGGTGATTTGAAATGGTTGCATATTTATGTCAAATTGAAAGCAGAATGACGGCTGAATCCGTGCATTCAGAGGATGCTATGGAAATCAGGAAAAATATCTATTTCTGTTAATGTATGTATCTGTAAGGTTCACTTTTATTATTTAGCATGCTCACTGGGAGAAAACCATATTCCTTCGAGGACACCTGAAGGGAAAGGGTAGTGAGCTGTTTTCAAAGGAAAGCTTCATATCATCAGATCTAATCTGCATGCTGCATGTACCGAAAGAGGTGGAAGACGCATTCTATGAACGCAAACACTGACATTATCGAGTGTCTTGACTGCTTTAAACGGTGGTTAAACTTCAAATCAGCTTTGCACGGTTGATCACATAGACATTCCAACACCATGTTCTTCTGTGAAGCAATTAATCATTAGCTCAGCATGTGAAGTTCACTGAATGAAACAAGCGTTGTATTAATTGCCAAAGAGAGTAACTAAACACCGCTAATAGCCGTAGATATGAATCCTTGATAATTGTGAAGCGCATTAAGCCGAAAAAATCTTGGGTGTGAGCCACACAGTCCCAGACGGAGAACCTTCATAGTGCAGGTGTGTTCTGAGCGGTGTGGATGAGTGCAAGTTGGCCCGTCTCAGTTCTGCATTAGTCAGGGGGCTGTGAAATTGTGATTATGGTCATGAGGCCCTGGTGGTCTCATGGAGTCGGGTGTGGTGGGGAGGGGTTGGATGATTCACTTATCTGTAATGTGAGAGCATCCGTGACAACATGAATGGAGTCCCTGAAGGGATGACATCATTGCTGGCATGAGCACAGGTCTCCACCCATTCAGTGTTTTCCACAGCATGTTCAGTGATTTAATGACATACACACATCTATCCACAGCCTTACAGATCACACACTGATGATTGTGTTAATGGTCCGTTCTAAGATTAGACACACTTCAGAGAAATGCGCGTCTGCATTTATGTGTGTGAGGGGTCTGTCTTAAATGCGTGAGAGACAGCGAGTGGGTGTGCAATAAAAGCCAAATAGCTCATTCGAGGCCCTCAATAGTCTGGATGGTATTTGAGTTCTGAATGCTTTCTTGTGCTTGGTGTACTTGTGTCTGTATGTCAAATTAGCATATCTTACCCTGCTTGCTTTCTGCTTCAATTCGGAGATGCCTATGTCATCAAATTCCAATCTGAAAATAAAGTCGTTTAAGAATGTGGAGCTCAGTACAAAGGACACAAAAAAGCCGCCAAGAGTTATGCATGGTCGCAACAGGGTGTCAGGGTGGCCCATAAAAACACCTTCAGTTCTTTATCTCTTGCCCTATCTTTCTCAGAGCATGTGACAGCGAGACTGTTAAACCTGGATCGCATGAAGGAGGGCCATTCACGCAGCAGGTCCACGCTGAACAAGGCACGGTCAAGGGTGGGGGGACCCTGTGAGAGAAGTGCTTGTTCTGCCCACTGTTTAGATTTCCATCTGAAAGCATGCAGACCGGGCCGGCCCGAGACAGGAATAGCAGCGGCCCACGATCGAGCTCCCAAAGGCAGCACCCTGCCCGGATCACGCTTTGGGGGCTTTCCTGCCCTGGAACACTGTGGCTATTCTTAGAGACCCAGCCAGTGGGTGCCCTGGGTTCACTATTGATGATTAGGCATTACAACTTCAATTACTGACAGGGATGATTTTAAAAATTGACATTTTAGGCAAGTTCTTGCTCAAACAGTAAATTGCTCGCAAACATCTGAAGTGTTTGTGCATTACCACAATCCAGGTCTGATGAATTGCTTTTTTGTGTGCACTCATGCCCACAATTGTCATGCTATGCATTTCAGAGATATGTATAGTGATGCTAGTATGCATACTGCAAAGTAAAGCGGAGGCGTTTTGCAGCATGCAAATTGTGAGAGCTTAACTGCATAACAGGAGTGAACACCTCTAAAAGATCACGAGTGCACTTGGATCAGTGAAATTATACTGTTTAGATTTCTGAACAAACAAATGCTCATCTTGACAAACAGTTTACTCTTCCAGCAACATTCTTTCTAGAAACCTCCAATAACCTCCTCTTAGTGTACCTGAAACTGCAGCACTTTAAGAGAGGGGGGAACAAGTTTCCAGCAGTGGATATAAATGCATCCAAAAGCATTTCTGATCAAAGCGAACTCATACACGAGTAGTCGTCATGCCTGAACTAAGTTTATGAGCAAGTAGCTTTCAGCATCAGGCAAACGAAGGCTCTGCATGCAATTAGCAAGCTAATGGCTAATGGTTTCTGCTATTGTGGAACCAGTCGATGGCCAACAGATGCATTCTCGGTAAATTCATTCCCCACAGACCGCACTGTTTTTATGTATCGTGCCACGCATTCCTGCCTTGTTTTACAATCGCTAATGTGGACGGGATTTTTGTATGAGTTTGCTCTGTATTTGTGACCTAAAAAACTAGTGTTGCTTTGAGTTCACTTCTAAAGGGAACAATTACACAATTAACGGTGCGCAAAAGAAAAGTACCACAGCTGTAGCAATGAAGAGAGTTCACGAGCCCAAAATAGATGAATGGATGGCTGGAAAAGAAGATGCGCAATTGTTCTGAAATCCACCTCGAACCACACACAGCACCACGGTGTGCTAACACATCATCAAAGTGATGAAACCGATGCACAATTTCAGTAAAATCCTCTATGGTGACAAATGTCAACATCAAGTGTGTCAGAAAGCAGAAGCAGAGACGCATGCCAAATTAAGTCTCTGCAGTTCGCAACTGTGTTAGGAACGGTTTAAAATGCTCTAAACACGTTTCATTTGAACACTCTCACGAGTTAAAAAAATAAAAATAGTCAGACTGGTGCAAGTGTACAATGTCAAAGACTAGCCCTCATTACGACCGCCTCTTGGATCCGATCCAGACACCTACACAGAACTCCTTTAACCGCTCTTGTCCCTAAATCGCCCGAGCAGAGCCTCTCTGTCAGAACTATGTAGATAGCGGGAAGAAGGTTGAGCGAGAACGAGTCCCAGCTGTGGCGGCTCTTGTGACTGCCAAGGATCATGTGCCTTGTACTCAGCTGTACATCAAGTAGCATTCGCAAACCAAGAGAGACGGTAAAGCTATAGCCACAGCCAAACACCTGGACCTCAGAGAACAGCTTAAGATCTCACATGTAACCAGAATGGTAGCCAAGAGCGTTCCGTCAATGTGCCTCTAAGGCAGGAACCCTGTTCAAAGAGGTGAGACAAAACTAGGATAATTACAAAACCAGCTCCGACTACTGAGGCCTAAAACAGGTGACTTGGTGAAAGCGCATACACCGATGGGAAACTGGAATCTGGGAACAGCTTCTCCTTTACCTCCCTGAATTGTGAGACACGTAGCCAGAACCAGTCGGGAATGCCGCTCTGATCTCAAAAGCAGATCTGGCGGCACCCTCTGCGTTGTATTTGGTAGACATCTGCAAAACAGCCACAGTGAAAAACAAGAGTGGCATGGAAAGACAGGCACCGGTCCGGCTGGCTTACTCACTTCAAGGGCCTCCCACCACCCAGGAGGCGGTCTAGTGCCCACCAGAGAGCCTTGGAGGGGCTGGGTAGGGCTAATGTCTTATGGGAGGAGGGGTGGGTGCTGGAGTCAGCACGGCAGGGGCTGTGACTCAGTAATTAGCCTGTAGCACGCGGCGGGAATGAGAAGACATATCTGCAATAGGCAGACGCCACATTAGGGGCCAGGGAGACGAGGCGAGAGCCCATGTGGCCCGCAGACGGTGAAGAGACAAACACAAGGGGAAAATAAAGAGAGACATGGAACACAGGGGAAAAAATGGGTGCTGTAAAATGCTGGAAAAAATACACCGTGGTTGTTATTTCTTCCCTGCTCTGGGACACGCTGTGTTTTCTGCTTTTGTTTTGGTCTTTTGAAGTTCAGAGAAGCAGGGCCAGAGATAACTATTGAGAAGACTTCAAACTGCAACACAGCGAAGTGGGTCAGAACGGCTTGCACAAGTATGCTACGGCGCTGACGTACGGTTCAGTCATTCTGACGCATGTAACGATTCAGAAAACGTTTGCTTGTGCCATTAGCTTGCGCCAATAACTTGAAGGAATAAAGGGTAGGACCTCCCTTCACCCTTTGATGACTACACTTTAAAGGGAACAATAAAAACGTGTGTTCACCAAAAAGAATTTTTGACAGAGGAGTCATGTAGCCAGTGGGCATTCTGTGAAGGGGGAGTCATTCACAACAGTAGGCAAGACACTGTGATCTAACTGTGTTTCATCGTAGCCTCGAGGTCTGAGTCTGGTGAAGTGTCAAATATGAATTCGCTTCTGTACCATACACCTCGCAATAGTAAATTCTTTTCGAAGTGACTCGTACACTATTCAGCAAACTATAAAACTCCACATCAGACTAGCCTTGACTGCCAGGGTCTGTATTTGCACGGCTGTAAGGTAAGCAAGGCATGCTTTGGCCTGGTGAAATTGTGAAAAGTCTGACATTACAGAAACCTATCTGTTACGCAACTCGGGAATCCAGGCCATTTCTGGGATACACCATTGAAGATGACTGGCTGCTCGAATAATCATCTCTTCACACTTGTATACTTCTCTACTAGTGTGCAGTATGTGGTATTTAAAGCAGGGGGGTACGAGCGGAGCCTAGCAGGGGATCGGGATGAGAGAGAGCGCAGTGTCTAAATCAGATAAACACAGGCTATGGGCAGCCCACCCAATCCTCAGACATTCCTGTCACCCGCTGAACCCTGAGACGGACACAGAGTCAGAGAGAAGGAGAAAGGGAAGACCAGATACCCTCATCAAGGGTTATTTCTCTAGGCCGAAACGAGTGGGAGGTGACCCCTGGCTGTCTCTCATGTTGTTGCTGATTCATTTCACTGTGCTAAGTCTTTGGGCAAAGATGAAAGGAGTGACCCCGTTGTCAAGCATTTCGACTACGCCCCTTTCAAAGCAAAGCTCTCAGAAGATGCTGAAGACTTCTGGCACAGCAAACCTGACTGGGTAGGAGCAGCGTTAGCCATTTTGGTAGCAGATGTTACATAGGTTTACCTTTGACCAGAAGGCTTTTATAACGACACGATTCAAACGTGTGGTCCCCTAAGCAGGTCAAGCTCTGCCACGTAAACACTTTTGCTTCCAGGCTATCTGTGTGTTCTTGGAGATTGTTTTTTGCTAACTCCATACGCAATCTTATTTTAGCAATTCCATTAATGAACGTAAGTGTGTTTATCAAGGCAGTCCTGTTCTTGTGTAGGTCCCATTGTCTCTCCGTGCACTACACGTCTCCGGGGTAAATCAGATAATCTTGACTGAACTCTAAACAACTTTTGTGTGACTCTTGATTGAATTTAACCATTCATCACTTTTGTATAAACAGAGTCAAAAAGCAAATGGGGGGCGGGGGGGAAGGCGGGCTTGTTTTTGCACTAGCCGTTGTCTTCAAGACACAGCTCTCTTGTCTTGATTTAAGACCCAATACAAACTGGGATCAGGTGCTTAATGTCTACGGCCTCTCCGCATCTAGAAACTATCCTTTGTGCCAGTCTGCCTGAGCTCTACACTCCCCCTAGCACTTTGTGCTGAACATGGGACCCACAAGGTGCACTTACCCACTCTTCCAGAAGACTAAAGTAGCAGACCAGCAGTAAACATGTCTTACGTGGATTGTACAGCCTCTGCCAATGCACTCCGTTCACCCTGGCCTGAACATTCACGGTTGACTGAACTCGAGGGAGCTCGTCTTGAGAAATTGTTTTGCAAGATAGCACGATATTTTGGCAACCCCCGCTGCAAGTATCAGCACTTTTTTTTTTTTTTTTTTTTTTTAACAGCACACAACTGTTTTTCCACACGAGGAGAAAGCTTGTGCGTGTGTGTTGGAGCGTCTGCGCGCGGTCATGTGCCAGCGCATTTGTAAATGTAAACTCTGCGACTGTGTGTGAAAAGAGAGCAGGCCCTTGTGCATGCGAGAATATGCAAGCGTGGTAATGATTCATATCACATCTTGCGCATAATGCTGAAATCATTATGTTTTAGCTTTCGTTCTGACATGCTTGCAAAGGTGAATGCCTTTTTCCATGGTGTATTAACAGCTGGTGGTGTGTGTGTGAGAGAGAGAGAGAGAGAGAGAGAGAGAGAGAGAGAGAGGTTGGGAGTCAGAATTCTGCGTGTATAACCACCAGCTGTGGTCAAAGCCAGTCAGCATTTTATCGTAGGGAAACTAGCAGCCACTGAACTCACCCTGCCCTTCCGTACCAAAGAAGAGGGTCATATTCTTAAAGAGTCCACCGGGCCGAGACATGTGCTAACATCCCACTTGCATGCTCGTTGCTTTTTTTCCAGTCTTCAGGAGTACAGTGGGGGAGTGTTAGACTGCTGACTGCTTAACCAGCATGGCATCTTTCCTCCCTCTCTCCCTCCCTTCGCTCTGGTCAGGCATGCAACCCCTCCTGAGCCGGGCTGGGTCAGCAGTGGGGGTTAATGGATGTGGTATGAATGGACAGTGAAGCAGCATCATGACAAACTTCATTCAGTTGACACTGGCCACTCTTTAGCCAAAGGGGAAATTCCCTGCCATGACAAGCATGCGTGAGATTGCACAAGCACACTCACATCAAAACACAAAGAACGAGAAACTTTAATCACGCAGTAACAAGGAGGCGCACAATATCTGCATAAAAGGAAAGAAAGCCCAGGGCTCAGAAATGACCAAGTAATGAACTTAATGCACGAGAACATTAGATGACGCAATGTTCTGAAAGTCAGCTTGACACGAAAATAATCACTCTTGTATTTAAAATTCAAGCCTGCCGGTCATGCATGAAATGAAACACGACTATGTAAAGCAGTAAAGTGTGTCATTTCACGAGAGGCCATGTGTAGCAGTCAACACAAGCCTGCTGTCAGACTCTTCGTGTACAGTATTTGCTAAATGATTACGTCGATCTCAATATAAAAGTGGAGTTTTGCACATGATATCAGTATAGCAGTTCAACTGATTGAAAAGACAGACAACAGTATGGTCTGAACATACTAATGCAACAACACAGTACCCATTTTATCCTGCCAGTAACATTTGTGGGAAAGTGAGAATTGACTACATGTCATACAAACATTTGTATATGACTGGGAGAAGTAGTCACATGACCAGAGGTGTTTCCTTCCAATCTGAATGCTCCATAAAAGAATGCATGCAAACACATCACAATACAAATACTGTTGAACTCTGATTCCTGTAATGCATTACTGCTGTCTCGTAATCAGAATGCATGCAAACATGTCTTGTCATATCTGTGGCCAGTGTGATATCAATATGTATCTGGATGATTAGCATAATAAAAATAGAAGAAAAAAGAGGGGTAACAAACTAAAATGTAGCTTGTATTAATAGAAACCCTTTCCCACAACTGCCTGATAACACAACATTATCTTAGTCTATTGTGTGCAACTTTGTTTTGGGTCTTATTGAACAACTTAACAGTTTTCCCTCCCTGGTTGAACACATATAAAACATATTCACTTACTTGTCTGAAAGGCTAGTAGTAAACTACGTGTGCTCACTTAGCTGTGTAAAGACCAATAGGTTAGAATTAATATATTACATAATAAAATACTTTTTGTACAGCATTGAATCAACGGCTGGCACATCTGGAGCGCCGCGTGCAGGCTGTTAAACCTGTCTATCACTCGCTGATCAAAAACATTAGATGTTGCAATTTCTGTCTGACATAAAACTGACTGTAAGCTACATTTTCTCGATTTCAATGCATAGACATTACCTCAGTATGCACAAAAGTTACTCATAACTGAATACGCGTTTTGCAATCAACTAAAATCAAAACAACAAAGATGAGAAAACGACTAGAGAACTTACCGTCTACTTTTTCAGATTTTATTATAGTTAACGGCTTAATATCGACAGCTGCCGTCATTGTCACGCATTCAGTGTACAAAGTCTGTTTCTATGTTTTTAGTCCCAAACGTGTCCTCCAAAGTCCGTCTGTGTGCTTGGAGTTTCTCAGAAATGACACAGGTTTCCCCTTAACAAGATCCGATCTCTGAAGTATTGAAGCGTCTCTTTTCCTCCCTCTGTCTTTCTCCGTTCTATCTCAATCACTCTTTCATTCCCTCCCTCTGTTAGTTACCCCGGTCCAGGGCGGTTCTGTGTGCGGCACGGAAGAGGCTGATCCGCTAAAGGGGCGGTGTTACACGCTGATTCAATTCAATTACACTCCACTCTGCCGTCTCTCTCCGGACGCGCCGGATGACGCGACGCACGACGCGACGCACGCGCCGCCAGAGCGTTGCAGCTGCACGTCATTTCGTCCACTAAACCAGCTGTGAGCTCAGTGCTAACAGTTCAGCTACAGTAGCCTATTTTTTAAATTTTATGTTATTGGTATATATAGCCCCATATTGCCCCATATATATAGCTTTTATATGGGTATGTAAAGATTACATCCATCTATGATTTTGCTTCATAAAATAAAATGTAATATAAAAGGGTATTTTATAAATATTTAACAGATAGCTTTCATATAGGTATGTAGAGGCTTACTCTGTCAGGACTTAATGATTTTGCTTGTGTTTTCATGGAAAAAGATGATTATTTATTTATGTTGATTATTATTATTATTTATTCATTTAATTTGCAAAGTTAGTGATAATGCACAGATGTTTCAGTATAGACAATTTTATTTATTAAGTGTCAGAAAATTATGAATTCTGACTTTTCCTTGCGCTGCATATTTAAGAGCCAGATGAAATTTGCCAGTCATTCCAATCAGCGCACACCTTCTTGTTTTCTACTGGCTGTGCATAAGTCTTCTGTACATGGTTCCCACAATTGTGAGTCCTTTGTAAATGCAGTTATGCCACCACTGAAAAATCAGTGTAAACACTTCTCAAATGTGGCTTTTGCATCCCCACCCCTTCTCTTTGCACTAAAGTGAAGCTCCACCAATGAGAAGGAGCATTGCATTGTAGTGTACGGTCACCAGGGATCACGAAGCTGTGATTACATCTGACCTGGAAACGAGTTTGGTCATTTCTTGGGCACAATCACCACTTGAATGGTTATGGGAACTTCCTATTTTTCAAGGGCAAGAAAACTATTCAGTCTATTTAAAAACACAGATAAACAGTGAGATCTGCGCTGGCTCGTGTTTTAGTATCCCATTCCTCATTGTGAATGGCAGAGGCTACGCTGAGTTGAACTCTCACCAGAGCTGCTGAAGCAACCGAAGAGGATAAAAAGACACGTCTCCTGTCTGGCTAATAGTCTGCAAATGATCTGAAAGTAACGAGTGGTCTCATAACTTCGACCCAGCCCTCATAAACACCTCAGCGTATTTCCTGCTCACCTTGACTAGATCAGTAAAAACCCAACTTAGGACTTTACGGAGGATCCTCTTGCCACACCGGCAGCGCTGGATCTGAATCCCAACTTTAAGACACCTCTAATTTAAAAAAACATCCACGATTTTTGCTTTAAAACAGCATGATTCCAAAATGATCCCATAAAGAAAATGTGTGGGCAAATTCTGTTTCACAAAAGGTTATTTGTTGCGGACAAGGTCCAGATTTGAAAAAAGTTAGGATGCAGATGGTTCTTTAAAAGAACATTTGACTGAATGTTTCTTTGTAGAACCAAAAATGATTCTTCTATGGCATTGCTGTGAAGAACATTTTAAGGACCTTGAACCTTTTATGATTAATTATTATTGGTGCAAAAAAAAAAAAAAATCCATTGCATTTATATATATATATTAAAAAGTATATCCGGTTGATTTCAGCTTGTGCGTTTGAGTACACCAAGATCGCATTTACTTGATTCAAAATACAGTAAAAACAAGTAATATTATCCAGTACTATTATAATTCATAGTAGGTGTTATTCTATGTGTGAAGGCCTATTTGTTAAAATGTAATTTACCGCTGTTTTAAAAGCCAGATTTTCAGCATCACATGATCCTTCAGAAATCATTCTAATACGCTGATTTGACGCTCAGTCACAATTAGCGTTTTAAAACAAATTCTACTGTATTTGCATTAAAACGGCAGCGAACGTATATCTGGTTGTTTCGACTCGTGTTGTGAACAGCTGAAATTCAATTTCAGAAATCCAATCACCCTACTTATGGATTTGAGCAAAGATTGACTCACGTCTAAAAGGAGGTGAAGGGAGGCGGAGGCATGAGGGCCTGTGACTGCGTTAACTTAATTAGTAGCCACGGTAACAGATTGCCTCTGCAATTTTCATGCGCCGATCAGCTCGTTTCTTAAGTGGAGCCCAACGGTTTTGACAACTGTGGGAATGGCTGCCTAGAACACTTAGCTACGTCACGAGCAGATTCGTGCGTTTCCGTAAAACTAATTCTGACCTCCCGGATTTTCCACAAAGAGCTTCGGCAATGGAAAGCTGAGGTAAGAAACGTGACCAGCCCAGGTCTCTGCGTTCAGAATAACCCTATTAGCCGGGTCAATACTGGGCTGCGAGTACGGCTCTGCACATCTGTGAGCGGCGCTGAGAGGCCGGGGAGCCAGCGTTATTGATTAGCTATGGATTTTTAAACAGGGATTCTTCAGAGTGTCCATTAAGCTGTCTGGATAGTGTTTCATCCGACAGATATGAGCGATTATGGAAATGGCTGAGCCTTTATGGGGCTTCTGTGGTAGCAAGGACCCGTCAATGAGAGCTGGAAGGGGGAAGGGATCTTAATGGAAGGAGGAGATCTCGCACTTCTCCCCCTTCTGTCACTCACTCATTCACTCGTTCTCTCGACCCCCTCTCACTGATCCGCTTTGTTTTAAGTCTTAATGAGCTCCTTGTATGTACTTTTAAAAGGACAGAGCAGGCTCCCTTGCGCCCAGAGGCGGCCATTAAGACTAATGGGGTTGCTGACTAATATCAGAGGCAGAGGTTGCTGAGTGGCCCTTTTTCTCCTTTTAAGAAAGGAGACTGCAGACTGTCACGGCTTTGTTGCTTTCTTGCCAGTTTCATAATCTGTTTTGACTCTTACTCATTTTTGATTAAACGGTAATTACAATTGTTAATAGAATAGAAGGTTCAAACTTTCGGATGGCAGCGTGTTGTGATTTCCACAATGAGTGAAGCAGTAATAATCAGAAATGTTTCCTGAGCAGCAAATCGGCATATTAGAATGATTTCTGAGGGATCACGTGACGCTGAAGACACACAGCCTCATGTCACAGAAATAAGCATATCACATTTTTACATATATTCATGCTATTTGAAAATTGCAATAATATGTCACAATATTACAGACTGTACCGCATTTTTAATCACGTTTTGGTAAACAGAAGGGACGTTTAAAAATCCTAATGATCTTAAATCATTAGGATCATCTTAAAATGTTTTCGGTAAGAATTTGACCAACGCATCATTCAGCGTTCAGTGTATGGATTGGTCTTGTTGGCTTATTATGGAAGACAGGATTTCTCAGAAACCTCCTCAAGGTGGCCAGCGCTTCTGGAATTATATGAAATTCTGCATGAACACGGAGGAGTTTTGGTCTTGATTCATAAAATCGAAATTCATTCATCCTCCAACTTGGATCGCAAGCAACATCAGAAGTTGTTGACTCCCCAAAACAAGCAGTCTCCAGGATACAGTGAAGGAAAAACACGTCTCTCGCTCTCTGGGCCGTCACACTTACTGGAAGCATGTGCTTTACTTCAGAACTGTTCATAGTTGTATGGGAATTTACCCCGAGGAGGGGAATCAGGCTGTGTTAAGGAGTTCATTATGCTGCAGTCAGACGCTGGAGGAAGACCCAGCTTCTCTGATCGCCGCCACTGTGCTGTTGTCATGGTTTCGGTGGTTATGAGGTATCAGATCAGGCTGGGAAGAGCTGAGCAGTGCAACATTTGTATAATGGCTACCATCACGAATCAGCGGGTGCTAACAAGATGAGTTTATGCTGGACGTCAAACTGCATTTATACTGGGATTGGCCAAAAATTTCATATCATGTGAATAATTTACATCACAGTCTTGTCTGTTTAGCGAAAAGTTACAAAAAAATTGTAAATATCCATTCTCGTTTTTTTTTTATAGTGCAGTATGTGTTAAAAATGTGTTGTACTTAATTAATAGATTATTTTCATTATATCACTGTAAAAATGACTGTGTTTTAACGGTTAAAAAAATGTTAAATAATTATAAATTGTTAATCCCAAAAATTCATGTAAAAATACTAAATCAATCATTTTAAAATTACAACGTGATGATGTATAGTAAGAAAAGTCAATATTCATTTTTAGATTTGTTAAAGATGGCATTTGACACGCACTATATACTGAAAAAAAAACAAAAAACAATAAGACATCAGCACATCATTATATCCCTGTAAAGAACAGCAAAGTCCCAGAGAACACATTTCAGAAGAGGAAAATAAAATAAAGTTACACTGAAGGATTATTACTGACTTTCTCACAGTGATACTGATCATGAAACAATGTAACATTCACACATAAAAATCTAGCAGACACACTTGTCTTTGTGTATTGCTGGTGTGTGTGTGTGTTTGGTGAATTAATGAGGACCCTGGACAGCAGATGGGGGTTTACCGGCGTCCCAAACCAGTGGGGAGGGGGACTGCTTGAACAAAGGCTAAGCTCTCTCTTATCAATTAGCACTGCTAAAAAGCACATCTCTCCCCTCTATTAGCTCCACCACGTGTCTGCTATTCACCCCATTGTTTGGCAAATTAAATTACATCCCTCCATCTAGCCCTCTCTAGTTCTCCCCTCTCTTGGTGTCTTTGCCCCCAGTCGTTCTGTCTTTACACACACACGCAACAGGCCACACGCTGCTCCTCAGTCCATTGATCTGACAGGTCAGAGGCTGCTGGCCTATTCAGTCCATCATATACTGCAGGAATGCTGCAATACACGGCACGTGTGCATTCAGTATGCTTTCTTTTGTTTAAATCATCCACATTATTTTAAATCTGTATGACTTTCATGTTTCTGTGCAACATAAATTGTGAACTCAGGCAGGATGTCCAAGCTGCTCTTTTCCATGCAAATAAAACGGAGGGTGATTTAGCCACAAAGTTAAAGTGTGATTTCATTTTAAAATAAAACCGCTGCATATGCCTCATGCAAGATTCACAAAAGCTTTTATGAAAAATAAATTCATTTTAGCATACATAAAACAGTACTTTAAGTAAAAAAAACTTAATAGAATATACTTTGGTGCAAAAGATAGTTTGTTGCTTGTCATTTATCATTAAAAGAAAATGCATTGTAGTTTAAATGTGTATTGGATGCAATTAGTTGCACTTAAGACATATTTATATGGAATGTCATACTTATTTTGTCTTTTAAATATGGAATGTACTGACAAAGCATTTATGCTAACAACAACAAAAAAAAAAAAAACTTGTATGGTGTTTTTATTAATTTATTTATTTCTGTAAATAAATCTCACAGCTTCATAACATATTGATGTCACATGGACTATTTTGACAATGTCCTTACTACCTTCTGGGCCATAAAATGTTGTGTCAAAAAACTCCCAGATTTCTTTATTTGTTTTCTGAAGAGGAATGAAGGGCTTTGCGGGTTTGGATCAAAATGAGGGTAAATAATTAATAACCAAATTTTAATTTTGGGGTGAACTATCCCTTTAAGATGTTTTACGCTCTACAGATGGAACATATAGGTCAAAATGTTCATGTTTGAGTGAACTGTCCCTTTAATTATGCAAATTCAGAATGTTCAGTTTGTGTAATTGTTGCCTATATATTTGATGTTGTAACACTGTAACATGGATGACCTTTGCGAAAACCGTAATGAAGAAATAAAATTAACTGGAGGGGAACTGAAGTTAGTTTCGACACTTGACCTTGCAAAGTGGAGCTGTAGTCCTAGACTTTCACTCATGCGCACTTACAGCTAAAAGTGCTCTCTCTCCCGTTTTGTTTTACAGTTGGGGGAAGTGTGTGCAGGACTGATTAGCATCACTGTTTCCTTCTTTCCCATAACCCCCAGACCCCCGCCAGTCATCTGTTTATTTTAACCCAGAAAAAATGGGCCTTGGCCCACGAGGACGTGCCCCTCATCAGAGACAGCACTCTCCTCCAAACACACACAGATACAGACTTATCGCGCACACACACACACACACACTGAAAGGTGCTTCAACGCAACGTCATACACACACTTCTTAATATCAGCTCTGCAGTTTCTCCTCAATTCAACTGTCCAGTTGTCAAATCACGTAAAATGTAAGCCAGCGGTGCCAGAGCTGCAGAACACAGCTGTCAGTGAGTGTGTGTGTGTGTGTGTGAGAGAGATGGGGGAGTTTACAGAGCGTTTTTTAATGGATGGAGCTGTGAGAACGTGTGTATGTATGTGTGCACATTTGTGTCACTGGGCTTTCTGTATGTGTGTAATTTGAGCAATGAAGTCCTGCAAAGAAGAGTTGAAAAAGGTTACATTTTTAAATATTATAATAAAATGCAGGAACCGCCATTTTTATTATGATAAAAAGGGTGACCATTCATCCTCTTTCTCCATTTTCCTGTAGATGTCCTGGTCAGGATTTTTAATTTGGCTAAATTGTTAATCTAGTTTTCTTATTTACATGCTCTCTACAGTTCTCATACATTATATGTGCAAATACATTAATTGCTTTGTTTTCTGTAGAGCTCAAAAAGTTATAAAAGTTATTGGTAACTGTACTCCTGATTTATCT
>JAUMHP010000026.1:153988-164157 GCA_032361065.1 Enteromius trimaculatus
ACGAATATATACAGTGAGACCGGGTAGTTTATATATATATATATATATATATATATATATATATATACACACACACACACAATATGCCTTTTTTTGGTAAAATTTGTTAAAATTCAGTCCAGATGTGTTGTATTTACCTGAACACGCTCCATTTCTAAGGCTAAATCCGGGTCTGCATGACACACAGCGATACGATCCCTGAGAGTTCACACACTCCTGCCCGGGACACTGCAGCGGATCTTCACACTCATTCACATCTGTGTGCACACACAAACACACACAATCATGAGTCACAGTGGTCAGTTAATTAACTGAATGAGTGGTTTGATGAACGCTCACCTGTGCAGGAGCCACCCCGCAGTCTGTAGCCGGTTCTGCACACACACCTGAAGCTGCCGAGTGTGTTTTCACACAGTCCATTAGCACAAACAGACGGGCTCTGACGGCACTCGTCGATATCTGAACACACAAAACCATCCTAGATTTAGGGTCTGCACGCATTTCATCCGTGACTGGTGGTTTGAAACTGTTACCTGAACACGCTCCGTTCTTAAGGCTAAATCCAGGTCTGCAGGAAACACAGCGATACGATCCCTGAGAGTTCACACACTCCTGTCCGGGACACTGCAGCGGATCTTCACACTCATTCACATCTGTAACATCACACAATATATTTAATATATAAATGTAATGTTTTTCTTATACATGCATGGGTGTGTATTTATATTTACACAATAAACACACACAATACACACACATTTACCATTTAAACTGTTTTTATTAATCGTACAAACCTATTTACACATTTACTGACAGAGTCTTATATTATAATGAAACTTTATTTGATGTAGCTACTACCCATGCACAACACACATTTCTTAATATTAAGTCTAACATATGCTTTAATGTCCCTTTTGATGAGGATTGTTTGCTGTTTGAATCATTTTGTCTTTCAATGCTAAATATTTAAAGTGCACCTGAAGTATACTACAGTATATATAGCAATAGCTCTAAGTAAAAAGAGCATATTTTTAATTGGTCTTCAGCACTACTTCAAATAACAGAATTAGTTATTTCGATTTAGCAAACTTTAAGAATACCCAATAGATAACATGACAAGAAATGAACTCATTTCAAATTTGATGCCTGTTACAGGCCTTAGAATAGTTGGGACGGGGGCATGTTTATTATGGTGTAGCATCTCCTCTAGCATCTTTTCAAAACAGTTTGAAGACATCTGGGAAAGTAATGAGTTTCTGGAGTTTTGGTTTTCAGAATTTGGTCCCATTCTGGTTTCCAGCAGCTAAAGAGTTTGTGGTCATCTTTGACATATTTGTCTTGCTCCAAATGTCCTCTATAGGTGAAAGATCTGCAGCAGGTCAATTCAGCTCCGTACTCTTCTACTAGAAGCAGACGTCATCTGGAGGGGAGCATATGTTGCTCTTAAACCTTTATATATCTTTCAGCATTCATAGCGTCTGATAGCATGCTAGAAGATCTCCTCTCCTTTGGCCCGGAGTATGCACCGTCTGTGATTTCCAACAGAAATGTCACATTTGGACTCGTCTGACCATCAAAGACTTTTCCACTTTGAAATTTTAAATGAGTCTTGGCCCACAGGACACGATCCTTTCTGCATGATAGAGCTTTAGTTGTCATCTTTAGGTGGCACGGCAGATTCTGTTTTCTGGAAGCATTTAGTAATGTCAGAGACAGAATCATGCCGATTAGTGTTGCAGTTTCGTCTGAGGACACTAAAGACCATGGCTATCCAAAGGTCCTTGTTCCTTACACACAGAGACGCACAGCTCTGCCCATCTTAACTCCTGAGAGACTCTGCCTCGCTCAGACATCCCTTTTATAGCTAATCATGATACACACCTGATGTCAGTTCATTGGAAATCAGCTCATTTAGTGGATAAAAGTGTCAAATTTCTTAGTTTAAAGTTTCTAATGCTCTCTATGTTCTATTGTGAATAAAATAGTGGCTTATGTGATTTCAAAGTCTAGTTTTAATCTTATTCAGACTGAAGTGACTTTTACACTTCTTACCCATGCAGGCATTGGCCTGGAATCTGTATCCCGTTCGACATGAGCATCTGTAGCTGCCCGGAGTGTTTTCACAGCGGCCGGAGGCCGGACAGGGTGACGGCGTCCGACGACATTCATCAATATCTGAAGAAGAGCGCCATTGATTTTACCCTGAAAGGCTCAGCTTTACTCTTACAAACCTATATATATATATACAGTACATGTACACATATACTGACCGACAACAACTTGGCCCATGTCTAACTTCATCATTATGACATTAAGTAACAAAAAATATTAAAGTATAATTAAGTTCATCAAGTACATTCAGCAGTAATTTTAAACACATTTTAAAGTCAACAGAATTATGAAATTAAATATAAAAAAGCTAAAAAAAAAAGCACTCATGAGTTTAATTAACTGTATTTGTTTCTTAATTTAAACTAATACATTTTGATTTAATTTTAAATAACATGTAATTTACAAAGTGTCTGAACACATTACAATTAATTCAAGTTTTTAGTTTAAAAAAGTACTTTTTTTAAAAAGTGTGCCTCGTTTTTACTACAAAACAGGGTCCTTTTACAACAGACTAATACAGATTAGTTTGCGGTAAAATAAATATTTACAGTCAATGCGTTGTTATTTGTGTGCAGTGTGTTACCTGAACATTGTCCGTTGAGCAGATCAAAGCCAGGCTTACAGGAGACACACCTGTAAGAGCCCTGAGAGTTCACACACTCCTGACCCGGACAGCGCAGAGGGTCAACACACTCATCCACGTCTAAGAACACAAAACACCATGTCATTTCAATTCACACTTCAATTAACCTTACAAATACTGCTTTTGGAGACAAAAACATATGATCAATACATCGCATGCAGTACATTCTCATCGTATCATCATTAAAACACTACCAGTCAAATGTTTGGGGTCAGTAAGAGTTTTTAATGTCTTTGAACAAAGTCACTTCTGCTCACCAAGGCTGCATTTCTCTGATTAAAAATACAGTACAATTCTGAAACATTCTTATATTTTAAAATAGCTGTTTTCTACGGGGAATACCTGTTAAAATTTCATTTATTTCTGTGACCCAAAGGTTTTTAATGATAACACATATCTTTAAATATTGGATACTATATCAAGTCATGATGGAAATCATTTGATTGATAAAATAAAAAAATTAACAAATAAATACAAATAAAATAAAATAAACAAATAAATAAAATGTTTCATCACTAAAATAAAGTAATAGAAAGCAAACTTAGCCAGCATTGTGGTTAATTACCTATGCAGCTGTTGTCCTGTAGCTTGTATCCAGTCCTGCAATAACACCTGAAGCTGCCCAGTGTGTTTTCACAGCGGCCGTTAATACAGGGGTTGGGCACCTGACGGCACTCGTCCAAATCTGTGGAATTTATCGACCTCATGATCACATACACAGCATTCTACAAACAAGCTATGAGGACATTTTTATCCAGCGCACAGAGATAAAGAGACGTTTCTGACCGACACACAGGGTCTGCTGGGAGTTGGTCTGGTATCCTGCTGGACAGATGCACCGGAAGCTGCCCGCTGTGTTCTCACACTGACCCACAGAACACGGCCGGGGCGTCAGGACACACTCGTTTATGTCTGTGTGTGAGAGAGAGACAAAGAAAAGAGTGTGTTATTTTTATATAACTGATGTACTAATGTACTTTATTTTGTTAACATTTTATATTAGATTTTATTTTTGTAGTTAAAATCATAAAAAGAAATGGCTGGCAGTTTGGTGGTGTGGAAGGATCACATACCTGACAGAACCTGAGTGAATATTTACAGCCCCTTTCTATCAAGTAGGCTACATGCATATGTTACCGTGTTCAGTTTTTTTTTCTTTAGAATGTTTTGCTGATTTCTCATCTTTAAAGTGGTGCAGTAACTCGCAGGTTCATACCTTGGCAGTGGCCTTGCTGAGAGTTGAGGATATATCCAGTGTTACACACACACGTGTGTCGACCGCCAGGCAGGTCAAAACAGCGCCCCGGACCACACACCTGAGGTCTGGATTCACACACTCGGCCATCTGGGGAACCACACACAAGAATACAGTTAAAAACAACAGAATTCAATTCGAGAGTACATCAATAAATACAAAAAAAACACATAAATAATAACTGAGAATAGTATATGCTGAACATAATTTTATGCATAATGTTAATGTATTGTACATTATTATATTATATTTATTATAAAGTGAGAAAACAATATGTATGGTAACACTTTACAATAATGTTTATTAGTTAACAACAAAGAATGAACAATGCTTAAACAGCTATTTTAATTTGAGCATTTACAAATTATTTATTAAAATCACAAGTTGTGTTAGTTTTAACATTAGTTAACACCGTGAACATGAATTAACAGTAAACTGTATTTTCACTAACTAACATTAACAACGATTAATAAATAGGATAATAAATGCATTGTTCATTGTTTGTTCATGTTAGTTAATAAATTGATGAACTAATGTTAACAAATGACACCATATTGTAAAATGTATGTTATATAAATATATTCTGCAAAAACACAAGGTTAAAGATACAGTAACAGAAAAAAAAACAACTAAAAAATATATAATAATAACTAAAAGTACAGCTATCTAATGCAATAAAATACAATAAAAACATGATAACATAATAAAAAACAAGATTAACAAGTTACCTGATTTGCTTCATATTGTATATACAGTATACAATCGTATAGAAATATATATATAACTATACACAATGCTTGATGAAATATCATGAAATGTTCATTCATCATTAAACTATATTTTCATTATTATTTATTTAACATGTGTTAATGATTAAAAAGTGTGCATTATTTTATTTCATTATGTAACTTTATACACTTTCAGAACACGTTTTCTTTGGTAAGTGAGTCAGTATCAAACTCAATCTCAGAAGTATGCTGTGCTTCTAAGATGACTGACATTTAGTCATTCCTCTCCAAACCAAATCCATCGAACAATCCCACTGAAGACAAATGATGAGAAAATTGTAGTTATGTATCCAGCTCCGCATTTTTCAAGGTTGATATGAATTTGGCGTTACTTCAGCTCTGGAGATCAAAGAAGCCAGTCATTTATATGAGCAGGCCGATGGATTTTCTGGGCATGCTCACAGTTTCCTGGAGAAGTGAGTCTTTGTGATTATCAAGTCACCGTAACGTTAATCATAATTGTCCCGTCGAAGTTCTGGTCTGATTGAACCTTTTGTTTTAAGACCAATATCCTGAGGAACATCCTCACTTTTATACTAAACCTTGTCCTAAAACTATATTTCTGATATTAAAATCAAAAACAGATTGAGAGCAGTGAAAAACAGTTCCCAAAAATCAGTAAAGTAATGCAGATGAGGACATAAACAGATGATTTTCTTTTAACAGATGTTATCACTTGTGAGGACCCTTCTAAATCATAAAATCACAAAAAGGGATGAAGTGCACTTTTGGGGACAGGGCCTTTAAGTCACAAGCTATTGTGAAAAAGAAGTGTGTTAATTCTATTAAATGTGCACTCGTTGCAAACTTCAAATTTTAAACGTGTATTTTACAAATCTGTTTTACAAATCTGTACTTTCAGGTAATATATTAATGAAATAAAAGACCACTTAAGTGCATTTAAAGAGTGACACTTCATGGCTGTTTCTTAAGTAGACCATTTAAAAGTGCACTTTGTAATAATGTCAAAGTATTAGTTTATATATTAAATCACTAAATTCAATATTTAGTCCCACATGCACTTTTACAACCTGTTTGGACTGAAATGTGTGTTGGGAGTGTGTGTACACAACCACCCTACAATGATAAACATCCACCAGTAGTTTTCTTTTAATTTAATAAAAATAAGTTGCCCCTTCTGAAATCAAGCCATTCTCAAATGCATGTTGGGGGCCACTCCCACAATAGTTGATTGACAGCAGCGTGTCACACAGACTGAACTGGTGTCTTACCTCAGACCCGCCCTGAGTGAGCCATCATCAGACCGAGACGCAGAGACAAGCAAGACTCCTAAGAGATTGAGGTGTTTTGTTGTTGAATGTAGTAATGAACAGAGCAGTAGTGATTTACTCCAGATATCTGAGTGACTGAAGACGCAGAAAATTAACATTATGTTTGGTTCTGAAGGGAAACGCACCCTTGATCAACCGAAATTGCCTCACCTACAGAAGCAGTGAGGATAATGTATTTTAATGAATCTTTGCAAATCACCTTTCATAATAATGTGTTAATTAGCAAGTTTCACTATGAATACAGCTAAAAAAAGATCCTCTGAGAGTGCCTCGGAAAAGAGGGGCGGAGTCAGCAGAGCTTGTGAAGATTTAAAGGGGAAGTATACTGAACAGAGTGATTTCGGAAGAGCTGTTTATGAAAGGGGAAAATGAGCGTTTTTAAAACTATCTTCGAGAAATTTTAAAGCAAACTATATTACAAACTTTCCATTAAGACACTAAAGAATCATATTACCTTGAGGAAAATTGGTTTTGTATGACTCCTTTAATACTTAATTTTCAGCAGTCTCTCTGAGGCCTACCTTGTCTAGTTAGAGGTGGTCGGGCAGTAGCCGGTACCAGAGCAGGTCTGACGGGAGATATTGGCTGTCTGTTAACCGAAGGCCGGCTGGTTTGCGTCCGTACAACAGCTGTACACAATCAGACTGAATCACACGCACGTACACAGTGAGTTCTGATAAGTAAGATAATGAGAAAGGCTGTGGCTCACGTGTGTTCACTCTGGACGGTTGGCTGGTCGCGCCGCTTATTGACAGGCTTGGTTTTGGTTGAGTTATGATGATAACCGAGCCGGAGTCAGGCTGCTGTGGTCTCACTGGACTCTGCTGGACTCGGATGGTCTGTGTGTTGGTCGGTGAATACGGCACCTGCTGGATTTGGGATGATTGTGAGATTGTGGAGTGAGTCCTGGAGCCATCTGGTTGGGATGCTACGCCTTGGGTGGATGAACGGACATTATCGGAGACCAAAGGTGGTCCACCAGTGTCAAGCATCTCGGCTAGCCTCTGGTTAAACTTGACAGCCGAAGCCGAATAATGGTAACCCGGTCCAGCGGGACAGATCTCTTTGAAGGCATCTGTGAAGATATCCAGTTACAGATATACAGTTTTGTACTTGTAGCATTATTGTATATCTAATAATAGTAATTGCACATTTGTAATGATCAAGTTGCAATTTATTGCATTTCAAATATATTTTACTTAAAATGTAATATCGAACAACACAGTTCAAATTCTAATGAAGTACTTTTCATGTGTTGTAGTACAGTATGTCAGTATGTTTAGTACAGTCAGTACATCAAAATAATACTCATTTAATCATGGCTAACGGTTATTAAACACGGACATTTCAAATGTACTTCTAAGTAAAGACTTTGACCTTATTATTAAGTGCATTTAAGTGTGTTAAGGAATATAGTCACTTCAGTGGCCTTTATTTAATTAATTATGTTACCCTTTAAGTCACTTTGACGTTACATATTGGAACTTGCATGAGAGACCAATCGTCTTTGAGCTTCAAAGAAAATGAACCAATGAACATTGGCGTGCACAGATTGCTTTCAGGTGCACCTCATCACTATGTGAGTATAAGAGGGCATGAATGCAGTGCACCTGCAGACTTTCGCTTCGGAGCCTTCGCTGGAGCTGGAGACCCCCTTGGCTTTCGTTTGGAGAGTGGAAGAAGATCTATTTCTAAAAGAGTTCCTGATATTTCATCTGACAGCTTTTTTTCATTCCAGCGAGCAAAGACCTACTGAGTGCACAGAGTTGCAGCGAAAGGTCTTCCCTGGGCAATCCAGGAGAAAAAGAGCAATTTTCTCACGGTTGGAAAGGTGTTCTCTGTAATGTCGATCTGACCGTGCGCGTCTGGGTGTGGAAGTTTCCTCACCTCATCGGACGGACACGATCGCTGCCTCGCTTGTCTGAGCCGAGAACACACTGAGACAGCTTTCTTGGATGGCTCATGCGTTCATTGTGAGTGGATGGCTATAGCTACACTAAGGTCCCACCTCTCGTTCGGGAGACGGCTCCTGGCTTTTGATGCCATCTCCCTTGCTTATTTATACCAGGGAGAGCCAGGCCCCTTAGGACTAAGAGGTCACTCCACACGGCTTGCTTGGCCGCTCCCACGGGATCCGAGCATTTCTCTCAGTTGTTCCCCTGTAAAGTAGGCGAACCTGAGTCTTCCTACCCCGCAGACAGAACTAGAGTGGAGTAGCTCTTGACTGTGCTCCTACTGGGTGTCCTTCGTCCAGTAGGTAGTGGCTACAAATCTCAATATCCCATGGTCAGCCAGAAGGCTGTGTTTCCCTTCACTTATATCCATAATCTTATTGATATAACAGGGTGTTGGGTAGGTTACGTGCAGACTCCTCTGCTGGCACGCTTGCACCGCGGTCTTCTGCGTAACGCGGCCTCAGAGTCCATGGGTGTTCCCATATGTTATGTCGAAGCGATTCAACTGAAAGGGTAATGTCTAGGTTACAAACGTAACCCACGACCCTGGGGGCGCGCTTACGCCGGCTCGGCCCCTCAGCTAAAACCTGCAGGTGCACTGCATTCATGCCCTCTTATACTCATGTAGTTATGAGGTGCACCTGAATGCAATCTGTGCACCCCCATGTTCATTGGCCTTTTCTATGAAGCTCAAAGGCGATTGGTTTCTTGTACAAGTTCCCAAATGTAACGTCTCCGTTCCCTCCTTCAGGAAACATGGTCTACATTCGTAACCTAGACAGTATTTCATTAATATTAGCATTTTAAAATATACTGTTTAAGATTTAAAGTACACTACAAGTGCACATTTTAATTTAGGGCACTACTTATTCACAAGGGTGTAACAGCTTTGAGTGAGATCAAAATTGTAGCCATAATTCACTGAAACGGACACGGTTAAAAAAAAAAAAGTGGAGATTTACATTTTTGTTTTTTAATTGAGCCAGAAACATTGAAGGTCAACCGGGACAGAGCTAGAACCTCAACTCGTGGTATTTAAACGAAGACAGACAAATTACACAGTAAATTCCAACCGCTTTGATATTCCTCCAAACATTTTCTGAGAAATATTGCTGGTGGTGTGGGTGGGCCGGGGTCCTTGAGGAACAGTTGGACTCTTTGTGTAAAAACCAAATCATGTTGTTTCAATATTCTGTATTAACACACTTTAATGTTCTTAGGGCTGTTCTCCAGCCACGTTTTGCTCTAACTTCTGCATTAAAGATGTTCGTTCCAATGCAGTTGTTTGAAAGGATAAGTGCATTCTTTAAATTCTTAGAAAAGGTCTCTTACCTGAGCCGAAGTAAGGGCATAGCTCACACTTCTTCCCCCAGGCTTTGCCCACTCGACTGCAGCAGCAGATCTGTTTGGTGATGTTCCTCAGGATGGGCAGAGAACAGGAGCTCTGGATCAGGATACGGAAACACTGGTCCTTCTCCGAAGAGATCACCTTCTGCGCTGTGAGGGGAAAATAATATAAAATAACATTACATAAGGATACAGGTAAGGATACGAATCTCAACATGCAACAGATCGTACATGCAAGTAAAAATGCATTCATTTATGAGCATGAAAGCATATAGATGAGTCTTCATATTTAATGCTGCTTTAAATGGTCTTAAAAGCTCACTCAAAAATGTCAGTCTGATCATCATTTTCTCATTTGAAACCTTTATGACTTTATTTATTTTGTGGAATGAAAGGAGGTTGTGGAGTTTAGAGGAATGATCATGCTGCTCTTATCCATACAATAAAAGCATACCGTGCATAAATCAAAAAATGTATCTATAAAATCAGTCTACATTTACATTTATTAATATTTTAATTTAATTATACATTAAAAAAAAACATATAACAAAACAGCTTTTCATTTAAATTTTAAATTCAGAATTTTTAAGAAAGACAATTATATATTTTATGTTTAGAACTTAAGAGTCCTTTTTCAACCCATTTAATTAGATTTTTTAATTTAATTTTTTTTATTATATTATTATTATTAAAACTATGATTTATAATGTACTTGACAGTAAAATTTTAATTTGGCATTTGTACACCTGCTATCTTAAATAAATACATACATATATA
>JAUMHP010000026.1:186085-198746 GCA_032361065.1 Enteromius trimaculatus
ATAGCTAAAAAATAATAAAAACTACTAAAACTTAGACATTACTTTTCTACATTCACATGTGACAGATAGCAATGGAATGTAACGCTTTATTTTAAGGACCTATTTTAAGGACTGCTAACTAGTTGCTTATTATTCTTGCATATTACTAACGTGTTTATTAGTGTTTATAAACAAAATATTAAAGGAATAGTTCACTTAAAAATGAAAGTTCTGTTATCATTTGTTCACTCTTGAGTAGTTTCGAATCTGTATGAATTTCTTTGTTCTGCCGAACACAATGGAAGATAGGACTTCCATAGTAGGAAAAAATGAATACCATGGAAGTCAATGGTGACCCAAAACAGCCTGGTTACACCAGAAGTCCTTCTTTTTGGCATGAGCAGATATAGTAAAAGTATGCGCCAAACATTTCAGTGCGGAACAAGATCCACGGTCACGATTCCAAAGGTTTACAGTTTTTAAGGAGTTTTAAAAGGATTAAGCTCCTTACAGTGTTTTTTTTGTTTGTTTTTTTTCAATCTTGTACAGTTGTTCTCACTGATACAGTGATGTGCTATGCCTTATAGCAATCAATGGTGACTTTATCTGTGACGAGCATTCAAATAAGTGCGGGAATCACCAGTCGTCTATCCTTTTACTAAACCAGGGAGCTACAAATAGTGTTCTCTATTCTAAACAGTTACCATAACATTGAAAACATGCATTTTCCGTAAAGCAGCTTTGAAACATTATGTACTGTGCACATAAACCTGTATTTATCTTAAGATAAATCTCAAACTTACCTGTATATGAGGATGTCATCGGTGGAGCTGTTGTACTGAATCTGGTACATGCGAACTCCGGGGATGTGACTTTGCGGAGGCCAGCGGATCATCGCAGAGCTGGAGGTTATTTCCGAGACGCTGACCCGCTGATCAGCTCTAGCCTGGCCGCCACTGCCACTGCTGTTGGACTTTATAGAAGTCGGCATGTCCGAGGGTCCAGGCTCCGGCTCTAGCTTGGGGTCGTAATGCGGTGAAGGGTTCACTACTAATTCCACAGGAGCAGTAGCCTCACCGGCTGCGTTCGAGGCTATGCAAGTGAACACACCAGAGTCCTTAACCGTAGCTGTTAAGATATCCAAAGAGCCGTTCTCATAGCATATGGTGCGTGAGGTATTTCCAATTAGCTTCCCATCTGGACTGACCCAGTGCACGGTCGGCTCGGGGTCACCCACGGAGCGGCATCGCAAGCTAACCTCTTGACCCTCCATGACGAACATCTTGGAAGTGTGTCGGGTGATCATAGGTGGCTCGCAGACAAACTCTTCCTCGCGAATTGTCCAGAAGTACTTTCCGGCCAAGTCTCGCGGGGACGCACACGTCTCCAGGTCGTCTTCCCGCGTGAGACGGCGCAACCAAACCAGCTCACAATTGCAATGCAATGGGTTCCCGCCGAAGCTGAGCACCAATGCGGTAAGTGGTGAGCCTTTCATTTTGGCGTAGACTGGGATTCGTAGGAATAGAGGATCTGGGGGGATCTTCTTCAGCTTGTTTGATGTCATATCGAGTCGGGCCAATTTATGAAGATTGGAAAATATTCCTTCGGGGACGAACTCGATGAGATTGTGGTCCAAACTGAGGGTGTTGACGCTGGCTAGCATGGATATGGTGTCCCATGGCAAGTCCACCAGGTTGTTGTAAGAAAGGTCGAGGTCCTCAAGGGTTTCAAGGAAGTCTTGGAAGGCTCCGTCAGAGAGGCTGTGAAGCTGGTTGCTGGCAAGGATGAGGTGGCGCAGATTGACCAGCCCCTGCAGGTGCGTGTCGTCCAGCACCGTGAGCCGGTTGGCGTCCAGATGCAGCGCGTGTAGATCCTGCAGGTCGGCGAAGGCGTACGGTCGGATCTGGCTGATGGTGTTGCGGGAAAGCGTGAGGTGTATGAGGCTGCTCATGTTAGCAAAGTCCTGGTGGCGCAGGGTGGTGATGAAGTTGTCCATCAGTCGCAGCTCGGCGGTCTGCCGGTCGATGTTCGGTGGCACGAAGAGCAGGCCGGTTTTGGCGCACAGCACGGTGTATGAGGGCAGCAGGTTCTGGCAGGTGCAACGTTTGGGGCACAGCATGGCATAGGACGGCATGGAGAACAGAGCCAGGCACAGCAGCAGTTGCTCCATGGGTGCGCTCCTACAGGAATCAGAGCACAGAGGAAAACGGGTTAGCTCTCATGCTGGGTCTCTTCCCTCTGTCTGCGAGTCTCTCTCGACACACTATAACCTCTCCAAGCACACACACGCTGAGTATCCCACGCTCTCACATGCATGCTCGAGAGAGAGAGTTTTTTTAAACATGCAGAGATTGTCAGACACATTAAGACACAAATCAGTGAAAGGTAAAGCTGAGCAGACATCGCAGTTGGTGGTGAGGTTATACCTAGTAGCATGTATCAAAAAATTAGCAAACACCCCCTTGGACTTGCATTCACCCTATGCACATTTCCCTAATCAAATTAGTACATTAACATTTTTATAACATTGTAACTGCGTTCCCCACATCTATGGTTGGAGACTGGCACATTATGCATGAAACTGTTCTTCTAGCTGATTGTTTTAAGGGACAGTCCCCGAAAAATGCCACTTGTACACATGTATTGATTTAAAATAAAACACAAAAATAAAAAAATATAATTTCTCTCTCTCTCTCTCTCTCTCTCTCTCTCTATCTCTCTCTCTCTCTCTCTCTCTCTCTCTGTGTATATATACATAATAGAATATTTAATTTTATAATACTTTTTATAAAACAATATTTAGTGTATTATTATAGTGACTATTTCATGTTTCATGTATCTTATAATTACTCATTTTATTTATTATTATCATTATTAGACAAATAGACAGATAGATAAGAGGAACAGGCTTCTACATTCATATATCTGGAAAATTGTATAGCTCTCTTTCTTCTATTGAAAAGAAAACTAATTTATAGTAAAATGCCAGAGCTTCTTTTTTTTCCCACAAAATAGAGGTGAAAAGTGACCATGGCTGTCAGGCAAGATTGTCAATGAAGACTAATATCCAGTTTTGATTAAATTCCTCACACAAAGCCATGGCTTCAGAAGACTTGGAATACAGTGCACAAATCCTGTGAACAACTTTTATGGAGCTTTTTTCCTCCATTATTGAGCTTGACAGACCCTGTTCCCCATCCACTCCCATTGTATGAAAAAAATCCCATCATACCAAGACCTTCTGCAACATATCACCTTTTATGAAAAAATAAAGTCATATGGGTTTATAATATCATGAGGGTAAGTAAATGACGATACAATTTTCATGTTTTTATGGATGAACTCTATCTTTAAAGCATGCAGGGACTTTTAACGCTTGGATAAAGATGATCTTTCTAGTGCATCGCCGCTGAGAAAGTGCTTATTTAATTTCACCAAAGCTGATGTTGAACGCAAGATTACTAGATATTATCACGCAGTGTGGATGTGTTAATGCTGGGTTATATAAATATGCTGCCTCTGCCTTCCATTACATATGCAGGATCTGCAACGGGAGCAAAAGAGAGAGAAAGAGAGGAGGGGCGGCTATAGTTTCACACCAAAAGCAATGAGCAAGAACACCAAAACCAGAAAAAGAGTTGGAGGACATCTCCTTTGGATCCGGCTGGTTTTAATAGCCCTCCACTGTGCGAAAAAAAGTCAGGATATTTGACACCCTCCTCTGCCCCCCGGAAATTCATATGTGGTGATAAAAAAGGCAGCAGGAATATGAATTATTATTCTATGCCGTTGCTTTCGCACAAATGCTAATATCTGATTTGTGGCTCTTTGTTTATTGCTTGTGCATATCATTCCATTTTAATAACTTTTATGTAAAAGCACCTAAACGCAATTATTTTTTTTTTCACCACTTGCTAAGCCATCCTGAATATCAAGAGGTTCAGGCCTGGTGCTTATCTGAGAGGGATCTTTGCCGGTCACGAGGATTGTTCTGCTACTTTCAGACGGTAGGGGGAAACATTGAGCTTCGTTTTGGCACGAAAGGGCTGACTGGCAGGAGTAAAACACAGAAGTGCTTGAGTCCAAGGTGGTGTAGCGGCAATGTGATGCATTCAGGCGAGCTTAAGCCCCCTCTCTCCATTACACACAGAAAACAGAGTCACGGAAACCCTCAAGAGAGAGCCATTATCCAGACAACTAACTAAGAAGAGCACTAAAGCAACCTCTTGCTTTAGCTTGCACTGGCTTTTCAGAGGCACATATATGCACTCGCATATGCATTTGCTCCAAAACAACCAGGTATAAAGGGAAAGGCTTCCTAATGTTGTGCCAGGATAGTTTCTCCCAGTCAAACACAGCACAAGCAGGATTGCAGGAGAACGATTACACGCAGACGCCTCCTTAGGATGACCCATGCCCGCGTTTAATTCCAGAAACATGCTGACAATGTGATACTGTGCTGTGTTGTGTCATTATGACAATGTGAGAATACATGGATTTATTCTGCATGGGATAAATGGATATCAATTGATTTTGTTGCAAAGCGTAAACGAATTTGTGCGCAGAAATATTCTTAAAATACAGTGGAAACACCTCAAGCGCTTCTAATTAGACCAAGATGAAATGTCACCGTGGTCAACGTTTTACCCTGGCATTCGTCTCTTCCTCTCCCTCTCTCTGAATATCGGCAGGATTCATTAATATTTCAGAGAGGACACAGGCTGCCGGGTGGGTATTTGACACAGTGTGTAAAAATTAACCCCTACTGAGCTGGAGCTCTTCTCTGGCAAAGGAAGAGCAAACACACATAATGCATTATCATCCGTATGAATACTTTAGAAAGACTTTAGGGTAGAATTATACAGGATCAGAATTCTGCTTGCATATGAAGCTGATATGTGACACTAATATTCAAATATACCAGCATTCAAATGTCACAACATCTTACAGTGGGTTTGAATTCAAAACATAATATTCCTTAAGTAATTACACAAAATATTAGTCTTTGTTAATCAAAACTGTGAACTTGCAAATCATACTTTGTATTAAAAAGAGTAAAAGTGTTTACTCCCTAGTGTTAATTTCAGCTGGAAACTGCAGCGATTCATACATGTAGGTGAAGGAAAAGTACTTCCAATGAGCCTAGGTTGTTAAATAACAATTAACAACGTAAAATGACTCATACTATACCACTACTACTTAAAAATAATAAGAACTACTAAAAAGGTCACAATTTACTAAATGCATTATAAAATAAGTAAGTAAACGCATTAATTATGCCTTGTAATGCATCTTATAAAGCATTCTATGATCTCATATGATCTAAGCGGACTAGTTGTTTTGTAAGATGCGATATATCATTAAATATTTAAGGTGGTCGATAAAAGTAAAGTAGTGCATTACGAATAATTAGCATTTATATTAAAAACAAACAAGCAAGCCCAGCCTATAATGTAAAATGTTAGTTAGCAAAATAAGTTACTTATTTTTCAGGGAGTAATTAAACTGTGTAATGCATTACTTACTGGTCATTAAACGGTCATTGATCAAGGTGGATGGTTTAAAGGTTAAGGTCAGATTTAATTCACTGTGCATGAAGTGTAAACCAATACTGAACAACATTGCATCTTTAAGACATCCATGAAAATGGAGACAGGGCATTGCTATTACTGTGGTTAAACGTAAAATGCTACTGCAGTGAGAAGCCGTTCACATGTAGCTGTGCAAGAAATCTCAAAATGTGTCCTTTTTTGGTTTCCTATGACAATGGTTCAGCATATTTTGTTCGTTCCATCAGGGATTTATTATCATTGAGAAATAGCTGCAAGGTAGGATAGATATAGTTCCACTCTTTCTGTGTCCTTATTTAAAGAAGTCAGGACAAAGAGATCAAAATGCTGGTGTAGGACTCCAATAGGATTGGTTTAGCCAATGTACCAGCTGTAAACATTCAATCAGCCTGTAAGAAATACATCTCTATAACATTCTTTTCTCAGAAACAGCAAAGAGATTTCAGAAGTCTTCCTGGATCCGTATGATATTTATATTCCTCTATGTGATGTGTGCATATAATAATAACAATAATTTACAATTAACACACATTAAAGCTCTCAGATGAGAGTGTGACGACACAGCTTTCACCGAAACCGTTCATCAATAAAACGCCTCCAACTGTTAGGAAACAGCCATACACTTCAGTGTCATGGATTCATGGATCGCAGCATGTTTTATGAACTATGTTTGTAGTGAGTGGCTACACTGCACCGCGATGACAATGTGTTAAATATAACAGGCACTGAAATGTTTTTACATTTAACATTAACTTTTCTCAGAAACAGCAAAGAGATTTCAGAAGTTTTCCTGGATTCGTATGATATTTATAGTCTTGTTTGTGATGTGTGCATATAATAATAACAATAATTTACAATTGGGGGGAATTATCATTATGAAATAAATGTTTTCCTCAAATACACGTTAGACACAATTATCGACACCCCTACAAATTATTATGAGTAAAAAATCTCTGAAGTGTAGTCCCATTCATATTCACAGTTTTGAGCACTTCAGGGTGATTATGAACATACAGTTATCCAGTCACGGCTTCCTGTTTTACAGAAATATAAACAGGAGGGAAAGCCCAAATTCCCTCAATCATCCATTACAATGAGAAAAAACTAAGAAAACATTTTTGATTAATTCACAAATAAGTGAAGCGACTTTAATAAAAGATTAAATGCATGGAGAGCAGGACAGTTTGAGTGACCAAAAACTCTACAAGGACCAAAGAAAAATGATCCCCGCTCATCCAAAGTCATACTCCAGCATATTCAGTTGTCAGACACGACAAACAGGACTGGATTCTATATGGTCAGATGAAACTAAAAAAAAATGTTCTTTAGCAGCAAACACTGAAGATATTGATACTGAAGAATAAAAAATAAAAAAAGATTGCACATGTGTACAATGAAATATACTACTGTATTTGTTCTGGACATCTTGTTTAGACACATGGCATAATGGATTCCATCAAATACCAAAAGATCAAAAAGACCAAAAAATCTATAAGTGACTGTTCTAAGAAATCTGTTCTAATAAGAAATCTTATAATGGGCGATGTTTGGATCTTCCAACCGTTCAATAATCCAAACACAAAACCTAAAAACAACACAAAACTGGGCCACTGAGCACAAAACCGTGCATCTGCTGGCCATTCCAGTTCTCTGACCTGAACCCTGTAGGAAATGAGTGAGGCAAACTGTCTCTTCAGTGTTTCACAAGAGATTTTAGCAATGTCACAAACTGCCAACACACCAAAAGTCAAGAGATTTCAATATGAAGTCAAATATTTCTCATCAAAATCCTCCTAAACCAAATGATCTGAGCTGTGCTCCCCACATCATCTGTGAAGCACACATTTCTTTTTATTTCTCCCGAGGATACGATGCAACACGACAGAGAAGTGAGGTACGAAAGAGTAATGAAATGTTCTTCTTAAGTGTGTGTGTGGTATCCTCTAATGTTATGCAGATTACACAGAGGTCTCTAACCTGCCCCGAAAAAGATGCATGATGATTGTGTCCGTGCGCTGCTGTTCCTCCCTCGGTCCCTGTCGCAATCTCTCCCTCCTGCTCTGCCATTCTTTGCTCATTTACAGCCGAGCAAGCAGCAGAAGTAGGCTGTGATATTTAAACAAAGAGAGACCTCTTCACTTCTTCACCCTCGCTGACTCCTTGTCCCATAGAGGACCAGCTTCTTTCACCAAGCTATCAAAAAATCACAGTCAGACTGTGCTAGCGCGCTGCTTAGCTCGACACGACAACAACACACCGAAGAACAGATGCAATTACTGCTCGACTGGCATTCCCTCCTGATTGACTTTGTCAGCGTTGCTCTCTAGCAGCCTGTAATACCCAAACATGTCTGATTTTAATGTACACAGATGGGAGGTTTGCATCCGGTCGAGATGCGCTGTACTTTGACCGTTAGAGTGTTTAATAATTGCAGGCTGTTGTGGTTTTAAAGGAGAGGGGGTCGAGTAAACCCTCACCGGGCAATTAGCCTCTGCTGTGCATTAAACACAGACCGTCCAGACCTGCACACATTAACACACATTAAAGCTCTCAGATGAGAGTGTGACGACACAGCTTTCACCGAAACCGTTCATCAATAAAACGCCTCCAACTGTTAGGAAACAGCCATACACTTCAGTGTCATGGATTCATGGATCGCAGCATGTTTTATGAACTGAGCACATGTTTGTAGTGAGTTGCTACACTGCGCCGCGATGTACAATGTGTTAAATATAACAGGCACTGAAATGTTTTTATATTTAAATGTAGTCATTTAGCAGATGCTTTTATTCAAAGTGACTTAAATGAGGATAATAAAAGCAATCAAAACTAACAAGAGAGCAATAATACACAAGTCTCAGTTAGCTTAGCGTTGCATAGCAATGGTTTTTTAAATGTTAAATAAGTAAAAAGAAAACCAATATCTAATGCTTTATAACACACATTAAATGCATTATAATAAAAGCTTTAAAGTGAGGTGTTTCATGCTATATTGAGTTTACAGTATGTCTACATAGAAATATTTAATACGTAACTTTTTTTTTTTTTTTTAAGCAAAAAAAAAGGTGTTTTTATAGTTTTGGTTAACTATAATAACCCTGGTATATACTGTATACTTCGTCATTTAAATAGGGAGTCTAGTTTATGGTACTGCGGGGTTTTGTGATTATATGCTACGCTATAAAATATACAATGATTTATTCGTCCCTTAGCTGAATTTACATGACGGATTTCACATTTCACAGTGTGTTTATGCCTTTGCTGGATATTCACTTGCAATGGAGATCCATAATGTTTATGAGATACCTAATAGCCTATAAAGTCACCCTCTCTCTGTGAAAGACACACACCATCACATCTCAGGAACACCCGTAACTCAACGCGTACATTTATACAGCCGCGAGAGAGTCTTTCAGTTGACTTTCATTCAGGAAGCAAACGAGATGTACAGAACATCACATCACAAGTAAACTAAACAAATATTACTGGAGTACATTTTATTATAATATGTATGTATATATATATATATATATATATGTATATATTTCCAACATAATATTTCTAATGATTTAAGTAAAAGAAGAAAGAAAAAATGTATTCATGCTTAAAATTGCACTTCAGCATCTTCCTGTCGATTTCCATTTCAAGATTCGATGGAGAGTGGACATTCTCAAGGAATTGAAAGAAAGCCAAATCTTCACCCGTGCCAGATATATAGACAGCATTAACATTCACAGTCATTCACTTTGCTTCTAGTGCACTTTATCACCCACAAAACAATTCCTCTTCCTCTAGCCAAACAAGCAGGCGATGTGATGGGCAGAGGAGGGCAGTGACAGATCCATCAGCTCTACCACGGCTGCCAGGGTCTGTATGTCGCTCCCATTACACAAACAGCAAACATCCTCTCTCCGTCCTTCGCTGTCTCCGGCCCGTGAGGCTGTCAAACACAGCAGCCGTCAGGACTGGGACTGAGGCGCAGTCACGCTAATTCTCTCACACTGCACAACATTACAAGCTATTACGCTGCTAATTACATCATCATCTTCATCATCAGCCCCTCCAGGCTCAACCTCTGTCCGGGCAAGCTACTGCCATTGAGAGCAGTGGAAATGTTAAAGGGTGCTCTCTCCAGCTATTACACAACAAACAATACAAGACAGACGGATATAGACAGAAACAATAACAAGGACAGACGAGAAAACCAGTGCCATACAATAGTGATAATAAAAAAAATAATAAAGAGAAAAAGAAAAGTCTTAAAAGTTTAGTTACACTAAATTTACAGTTAAAAATGTCCTGTTTAATTGCACTTTCTTTGTAATAATTTGTTAAATACACTCCCCAAAAAATACTAGAAAAATGCTACACCTTTTTTATCTTAATAATAATTTTGCAGCTTTCAATATGCATTATAAAATAATATGCAAACTAGTAAGGATTGCTTCAAAAAACATTTGAGTCTTTATTTTGTATATGTATAATTTACTTTACTGTGCCCCCCCCCATTAAAACAACAACAACAACAACAACATTAATATTACATTTGAAATGCATATTTAATTCACTGCATGCATGAATTGCATTTTTGGATGCATTGTATAAATACGTCATTTCTTGTAGACATATCATTTGGTATACATCATTTCTTTATAATTTATACAACTACAGTCAGGCTCAGACGCAGTCGCAGGAGCTCAGCAGGACTGATGTGTTTGTGTCTTTTACATCAGCGCTGTTGTCGCAGTTGTTTAGCAGAGCTGGTTCGCCAGAGGATTTGAACTGTTCTGTAGGACGTGTGCTATTTCGCCAGAGGACAGAGGCAAGGAGGACACGGTGCAAATCATCAAGGCATAAAGCACACAACGTTTGCAGATGCTCTCGTGTCTCCCATAAAAAAAAAAACCTTGCAAACGGGAATAGTTTTGCCTCCAGACGAAAACACTCACCTCAACCGAACTCACAGACCTCGCGGCAACTCAAGGCTTATTTTGATTGGTGATTTACCTAGACCCAGCCACACGCAGGAGTGCATTCAAGAAAGACATAAAGAAAGAACATGAGGACCTCACAGCAGAGGAAGCTTTGTGTGAAATCACCCCAGATATGTTGACTTCATATACCCCTCCGAGAGACCTTGAATGTCTACAGAGGAAATGAACGCTATTGTGCTACATCTCGCTCCGGCCTTGTCCGTGTGAATGGCCTGGTTATATGAGTTTCTCTTTTTACTAAAGGCTGCTTCAGCCGAAGGCCCTCTAGAAGCTAGGAGGAAGAGAGAGACTCGTATCGAATTATCATCGCTCAGGTGGTCTTTGTTATTAAATTTCAGAAGGGCTAACTAGTGTGGATGCATGCTGTTCTTGAGCAGAGCAAGAAAATGAGTAAAAACGAGCATCTTTGGGTTCCCTTGGCTGCCGGAGCCCGAGCTTGGTATGGACTGGAATTCTAATGCTCGGGTAAAGTTCGCCTCCGGTTGTTCAGCTAAGGCGGAAGCATGTTAGCAGCCATGTTGGACACTGGCTCTTCTATTCTTGGCAAACATCAAACAAACGCTTTTCTTCTCTTGTTTTTGACACTCTCTTTCTTAGCCCTTGGCTAGAAGAAGGGTTTTCAGGGATAATGATTGGTGTCTGCTCCAGCAAGATTTGGACAAGATATAAAGGGAGAGGAAAGGACAGCTAGTGGCCTGAAGAAATGTTAAAGGATTATTTTGGGAAACTGTAAATTCTGGCCTGTTTTCCTCACCCTTGCTTCTTTCAAAACCCAAATAACCTTCTGTCTTCCTTGGAATACAAAATGAGATGTTTTTAAGAAGGTCCAAGGTTGATGAGTTTTGAGGGGCATAAGGTAATGCAACTGTCTTGATATGATAATATAGTAATAAGCACCTTTAAAAATATACAACTCTTCCTATTAAACATTTAAAAAAAACAAATATATTAAAATAAAAATAATTAATTTTAATCATTTTAATTATTATAATTTCGTAAGAAAATAGACAATCAGCAAAGTGATTTTATTTTTTGTGACCCTTATAAAGTAAAAGATCTTGTTAGAGTCATTAAAATCATGTTCGCTTTTATGCAACACAGATAAACATGAATCTGGGTGTGCATTATTAGGTAACATCTGTTATGTTCAGAAATGAAATCACATTTGAACACCTATGCTAACCTGATTTTACCAAGTGCTACATGTCCCTGGATCAGCATCTTTGTTGACCCTGGGACAGCATTGTGATTAACAAATCACAGTTTTTGTGAAGTTTAGGTGTTTGGTGCTTGTGCATCAGTGTCAGCCATGTACAGTATAATTTCCTCTGATTTTAGGCATTACTCATGGATAGGGGGAAGGTTTCATATGTAGAGAAATTATCCGGACTATAGTTAACAAAATGTTGTTCCAGGGTCAACAAAATATGTTGATCTAGAGACACATTGAGCTTGACTAAATCAGGACGTGCGTACACCTACACTAAACCTGGTCGATAGAGTTAACAAAAGCAAACATGAAATAAAAATACATTTGCTGAAGCAAACATGTGATTTTATCCTGCTTCTATAAGTGTGTGAGCTTTTATCATGACTCACGTCTCACAGACTCAAATCGAGCGCTTCTCATCACAAGTTCAATGCCGTTCCGTGTGCGCAAACAAGCAAGTTTACTGTATCAGAAAAGCTGTATATATGGAACTGGTTATGTGATGCAAATCCCAAAATTAGTTTACAATCATGCACTATGATATGTGCACTATGTGTTTTGAGCTCATAACAAAGTGTTGGGCAAGGAACTGTGTTAATATAAATCTTTATAAATTGATCATATGTGATTTCGGATGGAAAGAGCTGTGCATTTTAAGTACAGTTATGATTTTTAATTCATTTTACAATGCTGCTTTTCTTTTTTCTTTTTTTTCAATGGCTAATCAAAACACGCAATCAACATGAAAGTTATGCAGGCTGCCTTTAATATGGTTTTATATGTTGTTTTCCACACAGTTTGAACTTTGTGCTAAATGTCTTCTTTCAACACAGTCTCACTCCAACTCGTCACATTTTGACGCTTGGTCAGGACCCTTTTGCGTCATTTTTTGATGATCAAGGTACCCC
>JAUMHP010000026.1:215641-228969 GCA_032361065.1 Enteromius trimaculatus
AAAATGAAAAACTTCACTGAAACATTCATGAAAAGCAGGACTTTAGTGATGTTGAAATTTTAACGTTAATTGGATTTGCAAAATATAAACAAAAATCAATATTGATTCAATGTTGGCAAATTCACCTATGTTGACAAACGTGATGTTGGAATGAAGTTGCTATTTCAACGTTGATTAGATTTGCCAAATTGAAACAAAATCCAACGGTTATTCAACACTGACCCCTGACATTGATTCAACGCTGACTCCACGTTAAAATGCCAGCTGGGATGCCATTATGTCTTTTAAAAAACTAAAAATTGTAATAATAATAATGCCTCTATTATGCCATTTTGAAGGTGGCTAATATTGTTTTATGAGTCTCATAAAACAGGTTTACATGTATGCAAGGTCAAAAAATACTTTAGTTTTCTCCAAAACTAAATTTAATTTTAACTTTACCTTCAATCTGTCTAAACTCCTCCTTTCCGTGAGCCCTCACTGCTGTGATTGGTCAGATCGTGCAGTCCTTTATGATTGGTCTACCGCTAAACTTTCTGATATAATGCATAACATTGCGTTAAACATCGTTTATCATTATTTAAACTAATGAGACAGACGGACAGTCAGGCTGCATCAATCACAGTATTAGACTCCATTAGGCCCACAGCTGAACAACAGAACTACAGAAACGTAAGTTAGCTGGTTATCAAGACATCTGCAGGGTTGTTACACAACATAATGTACACAAATACATATTTGAACGATCGCTAGAAAATACAATCATTAATTATTTCATGTAGAAGTTCAGAGAAGCAAGCCGGTCCAAATAAACTGGGCATTGATCCATCTTTTAAAACCAAGTGTTTGGTGAATATCGCATTGTACTCCAAGATTGGAAAAGAGATTGTACTGCAGGGGTGTTGTTGAACCACTTTTGGAAGGGCATGAAAAACAAATTTACTCTCACAGAGCAGGGTACAGCGTCTTCTTGACATGATGTAATCCACATGGAAATTGTACTGTTTGGGGGCGGGGCAAGTTGTTCGCGACGTAGAACGTGGGTGGTTTGTGTGAAGCAAATATATTTTGGATCACTTTATTTTACTGTATGTGTATTTACTCAAGGAAATACTAGGTGAATAAGGTAACTATTGGTTAGGTTAGATTTAGGGTTAGGTTCAGTGTTAGTATTAAGTTATTACCTAGTTATTGTATTTGCTATACAGATATTTGTATATGAAAACAACAACAACAACAAAAAATATCAAACAAAAACAACAACAAAAACATAATTTTCATCAGTTGTTAACCCAATAACCAATGTGACTAACTGATGCATAAACTGCCCAGAGCAGATCACTGAGCCCTTTGCGTTAACTAGCATTGCCTAACAATGAGCAACACATTTGTGGATTATAGATTAGGGAACAACTATTTGCTTAGTTGCTTATTAGCATGCATATTACATTCATAATGTCTGTTTATCAGAACTTATAAAGCACATAGTAATGCATATGCTACTGTAGTTCCATTAACCTGACCCAATACTTATGGAAGCCTGTTTCTGCCACTTAATAATAATAAAAAAAAAATAAAAATACACAGTTACAGCAACTCTTTAGCAATTGTGAGTTTACATTTCCCAATTCAGACATTTTTCTTTCTTTTTTTTTTTTTTTCTTTTTTCACATAATTGTGAGTTACAAAGTCATAATTGTATATTTACAATAAATAAAGTCAGAATTGCCAAATAAACTCAATCTTTTTTTTTCTTCTCACAAATGCTAGTTTATATTCTAGTGGCTTATTACCATGTATACTACCAGCATGTTGGCTGTTTATAGTTCTACAGTACATACTGTATTAATGCATGGTCTTATTCTATAGTGTGATGAAGAAGCACTGGAGGCGTCGGAATCCATTTGCCAGCAAATATTGTACCTTCACTCTTGCCTGGGGAGCCATTGTACTTTTTGGGTAGTGCAAGTCTTGCAGGGTTAATAAGGGTGGTTGCCGCTGGCGGAGGAGGCGGACTGGCTTGCTGACTCGGTGTGACTGAGCGTGTCGTCAAGGCTTGTACGGAGCGAACAAGTTCCTCTGTCAGCTGAGTTAATTTTCCCAACTGTTGCTGATGGGTAGCTTGTACAGTGGCTTGACGGCTCACCTCTATAAGAACTTGTACCAAAGCTGCTGGATCCTGTGTTGGAGAAGTCTTCTGTCATGAAGAAGCGCTGGAGGCATCGGAATCCATTTGCTAGCTTTATTGTACAGAGTAGTCAAACAGGCAGAGGTCGGTACACGGGCAGACAGGTTTGTAGGAGACAAGGCAGTAATCCTAAAGGAGAGACAGGCAGAAAGTTCAGGGCAGGCAGAGAGAATCAGAGTCCGAAATAACAGTCCAAAATCACACCAGAATAACCAACAAGAAAAAACGCTCAGAATTATCACCGACAGTAAATAAGACTTCGCGAAGAAGTAGCGTCTGCATGCTGCTTTTAAAGGTCAGATAATGCCGAACACCTGGAGGTGAAATCAGCCCAGGTGAGTGGGTAAAAAGGGTCCATGGGGAAACATTAATATTCTGGAGAAGGTTCCCGCTGCTGTGAGCCAGAGAGCGCCCCCAACTCCCCCACCCCAACTGTGAGCGGCTCCTGAATCGAGGACCCTAGCAGCAGAGTTCAACGGTTGAGTAGATCTCTAAATATGTCGTTTACCAGGGCCTGGAACACAGAGGGGCTATTGGAAAGTCCAAAAGGCATAACCAAATATTCGTAGTGCCCACTGGTGGTTATGAAAGCAGTTTTCCACTCGCTCCTTCATGAATTCTTATCAGATCAAACTTGGTGAAGAGGCGAGCTGAACGGAGCCGTTCTGCGGCTGCAGGAACCAAAGGTAAGGGGTACCTGAATTTTACTGTAATCTCGTTCAAGGCCCGGTAATCTATACAAGGTCTTAGTCCGCCGTCCTTTTTCTTCACAAAGAAGAAGATTGCCAATGTGGAGGGTCGTATGAACCCCTTATCGAGTTCTTCTTGAATATAGAGATTCATACTTTCTGTCTATGGCTGGGACAAAGGGAATACACGGCCCTTGGGAGGTACAGTTCCACGTAAGAGGTCTATGGCGCAGTCAGTTGGTCTACGTGGTGGTAGTTGAGTGGCCTCCTCCTTGCTGAAAGCACTTTGCAGGTCGTGATATTGCCTGGGTAGGTTCTGGAGTTCAGGTGTTTCCTCTAAAGTGTTGACAACGTTGTGGACTGGTCATTTCATTTGTTGCAGGCAGTGGTTATGACAGAAAGAAGACCATTGGGTAATCTGATGAGTAGACCAGGCGATTGAGGGGTTGTGTTGTTCCTACCAGGGCAGGTCTAGGATGACGGGGTGTACTGGTAAGGTGATGGTCAGGAAGTGAATGCTCTCATGTGCAGTGAACTGGTGAGAGGCTTGAGCTCGGGTGTCCTGGTGGTGATCTTTCCGGACCCTATTGGTCGCCCGTCAAAGGCTGCAACAGACATGGTGGGAGAACAAGAAAGGAGAGGAAGTGAGTTCCTAACATCAAACTCTTCATCGATAAAATTTCCTGCTGCCCCTGAGTCAATAAATGCTTTAGCATTTATTTTCTGGCCCTGATATACAATGCGCACATCAATTTTCATGGCAGAAGCCAAAGAAACTGCACTCACCCGATAAGACATGGAGCGTGGAGGTCGGACCGGACAATTGGCTCGGAGGTGGCCCGCCTCTCCGCAGTACATGCATAGATTATTGGAGCGGCGTCTCTCTCGTTTCTCTGTGGTGAGGTGTGTGACTCCAATCTACATTGGTTCCGCTGGAGGTATGTTGGTGCGATAGGTGGGTGGTGCTTGAGGACGTCGAGGACGGCGTGAGCGGATTGTATGGTCTGTACGAATGGCCAGGTCCATGAATTCTCAGAGAGACTTGTCCTTATCGCTGTTTCCCAGTTCCAGTTGCAGATCTTAAGTGGCTTACTGAGCGTGTCGTCAAGGCTTGTACAGAGCGAACAAGTTCCTCTGTCAGCTGAGTTAATTTTCCCAACTGTTGCTGATGGGTAGCTTGTACAGTGGCTTGACGGCTCACCTCTATAAGAACTTGTACCAAAGCTGCTGGATCCTGTGTTGGAGAAGTCTTCTGTCATGAAGAAGCGCTGGAGGCATCGGAATCCATTTGCTAGCTTTATTGTACAGAGTAGTCAAACAGGCAGAGGTCGGTACACGGGCAGACAGGTTTGTAGGAGACAAGGCAGTAATCCTAAAGGAGAGACAGGCAGAAAGTTCAGGGCAGGCAGAGAGAATCAGAGTCCGAAATCACACCAGAATAACCAACAAGAAAAAACGCTCAGAATTATCACAGACAGTAAATAAGACTTTGCGAAGAAGTAGCGTCTGCATGCTGCTTTTAAAGGTCAGATAATGCCGAACACTTGGAGGTGAAATCAGCCCAGGTGCGTGGGTAAAAAGTGTCCGTGGGAAAACATTAATATTCTGGAGAAGGTTCCCACTGCTGTGAGCCAGAGAGCGCCACAGAGGCATGACTGGTGACAGATAGCCCTTTAACCTAACTAAAAAAAATAACAACTTAGTTTGCTGAAGTTAAAAGTCACTTACTATCAATAAGCTGTAATTCAGAGTTAATTAATTAACATTCAATAAGATAAGATTAGATAATATAAGATGTGTTTTAGAAATAACTCATGTCATTAACAAATGTAAAAAATGGAATTCTCCCCTAATACACATTATTTATAATCGGCAAGAATTTTGTGAGTTGGCATTGATAACAAAACTATTTGCTTTTTTGTTTGCCCTCACTCGTATGATGAGAAACCGCCGGTAGAAGTCAAGCAGACTATTTCAGTAAATATTGTTTTAACTAGAGGTTATGAGAAGTATAACAATCATTGTTTCACATACCAGGAGTAAATATTCACTTGTACATCTGCAACAAACACAGAGGACTTTGAACGGGTGTGTGTGCATGTGTGTGTGTGCTTCAATCTCTTCCTATGCTATCTCATGTCAGAGAGAAGTGGTAATTAGGTTTCTAAGAGCTATGTTTGTGCAACTGGAACAGATCGTTGAGCCTGTTAAAATAATGCATTAACTAGTATCAGTTTACAAACTTTATATATATGTTAGCTCAGATCAGGTAAATAATATTAACAGACACAACTTTCAATTTCACTTTCAACAATGCATTAACAAATTAATAAATTAATATTCACAATTTTTACTTTATTAGATCATATACAGTTATCTAATGTTAATAACTAGACATTTCTAGTAAATATGTGAAATTTATGTGCAAATCATTCTTTGTGGAACTGACACAAACCTGACTGAAAGAACGATTAATTTACAAATCGGTAAATAAATGTAATCAGAAGAAAAAAATCTATATTTGTTCACCATAAGGATTAGTAAATAATGACTGGATTTTCGTGATTGGTTGAACTGCTTCTTTAAACTCTAAAAACCCAAATCTGTATTCAGTGGCTGAATTGCTTTCAAAGTTTCCAACCGTCCTGCAAGTCACAGGACCGCTGTGCACAGCTGAGATGTTTCACATGATTTCAGAAAAATAAAGATGTGTCTAGACAGTAGCCAAATTGAATTTCCAAGGAACCAATATTCTGTGTAGATCAAAGACCACTGTAAACAGATTTGAGGTTCTTCAAACAGTAGCCAACAGTGCACGGTTAAAGGGAACATTTCAAGATACCAAATTCAATAAAACCAATAATATACGGCCATCATGAAAAGGTGGGAATATTACCGTAAACAACTGATGCAATAAAGCAGGCCTTCTCAGTCCATGATCCACTCACGTGTCAGATTAATGAAAAACTGCAATTCAACATATACTTATGTGATTTGTGAACATGTAAAGGGAAACTAAAAGGGAAATATATTTGGACACTTTAAGGGGAAAAAAAGTAAAGAACTTAACTAAATTCACAATTTCAAACATATTTATTACACTTTATATTGCAAGCAATATGACTTGAGCAGGTGTATTTTAGCATGGCTGTGGCTTGTTGTACAATTACAGTAAAATCTAACTCAATGGACAAGTATGCAAATAACCAACAAGGATTGTCCCTTATGCCACAGGTTCAGGATGTATCACTGTTCAAAAGATGCATCCATGCCTCCAATCTTAACCTAAAAAAGTCACATTAGAATTAACAATAGCAGTTTGGGTTGTTCTTTATGTAACACTGAGGTAGCAATTGTGTGATATTACTCTTATAAAGCAGTTGAATGATATAATGCTAAGTAACCTCCATTTTAGACACAGTAATTGCCAGTTACTTTGTCTGCTTTTCTTCCACCAAGTTCCAAACAAAGGCAGCAAAAGACAGTGGTGATGTTTCATTGCTAAACATTCAGTGTTTTGAGTAAATTGGTAGAGGTAATGAATCAGCGTCTTTGAGTAAATCAATTCATTTAACCGAATAAAATTACCTTTACTCATTAAAGGGAGGATCCATTTCACTTTTAGACACTTATGAACTTTCAACTGGATGAGCATTTCATACAAACAAACCATCAACCCCTTGATTTTAAGTCTTCCTACAGTATGTGTAAATTTAGGCATCTCCATATGCCACTTAATTTATCCTCATCCCACACAACTCTGTGTTATATGCATTTACTGATTATTGTCGCATTTAACTTTATAGTAATTATTTAGTGTGCAGGATATTGCACAGCTACACCAGTAGCTGTCAGAGTGTTAGTGTAAAGTACTTAGTATTCAAACTCTAAGCTTGTGATGAGTGAAATGCCTACTAATTAGCTGGAGTTCAGTTCTAAGATAGAATGTGGATAGAAACTGTTGAACAGATTGCAGAGGTGGTTTCTGGGGAGGGAAGAGTCCTTTATTATACTTCTGGCCCTTTTGTATGCATCTGGTTTCTACCTTCAGCTAACTGAAATGGTCTTAATGGAAAGACTATAACATACTTCGGATGAAATATATCAATGTTAGTGTAAAACAACACCTTTTTTACAGTCAAAAACACATTTTTCACAGCAAGCTATTTTGTTGCATGTTGCTTGAAATGTTAATGAGTTCTGCTGACCCCGCCCCTCTCTTTTGTGGGTTATTGAGCCCATAGACATATAAATACCTAGACACCTCATTGGCCACTTTGAGCCGTTACGTCAGCGCGCCCGCCATCTTTCTCCGGGTAAGACTGCTTTAAAAACAAATGTCGGGGAAGGAGGTTTTTTTGGATCAAATCACAATAATGTTTATATTTATCAGCCGATTTCTGTGGTTTGTGATATGCATGTACTTATGGACCAGTTGTTTAGTCAAGCTTGGAAAATCTTTTTTTTTTTTTTTTTAAAGAAATTATGAAAGCTCATACTCCTGTTGATTTGGTTGATTTTGTTTTTTAACAATTATAACATTACTGTAGGCTAGTATAACTTTAATATATACATGTAATGTCATTTTAATGTACTTTAAATACCACAGCCATATCACTCTGCAGCCCAAGCCTGGTTGCCCACTGAAGCTAAGCAGGGTTGAGTCTGGTCAGTACCTCGATGGGAGACCTCCTGGGAAAACTACGTTGCTGTTGGTAGAGGTGTTAGAGAGGCCAGCAGGGGGTGGTCTGTGTGGGTCTTAATGACCCAGTATAGTGACGATAGAGTACCATCTTTTTTATTCATAACATTATATTTAAAGAAGATTGCACTGAGAAGTGAACATGCTTTGAGGAAGGGATTTGGAGCTGGAGATGAGATGGAATGCACAGTGGAGGAAAGTGCATTGCAACCAGAAAGGATAACGTCCTGGAGTGGCTCGTTCCCAACTTGATGGAGCTTGAACTATTTTTATGAAAAAGAATGGACAGAAATTCTGGAGCGTACATGTACGTTATGGATAGACACTCCAAACTCTTATTGCGGCCAAAGGCACTTCTACCCAGTTTTAACTCAGAGAGGACTTATGCATTCAATTATTTTCTGCTATCTATAATGTATGATAAAATGTGATAGAGTCCAAAGAGAATACTTCTTATAGGCATATTCACATATTGTAATAACTCACTTTGGATTTATCGCATTTTATGGTGTTACAGCACTGGGGCCATGATGTCTGTAACTGGCAGTTTAATGTTTTAATTCCCGTTAGACTTTACCACATATTATATTGTTACACGATGAAACTACTACATTTTTAATGTAAACATTATCCTTAGTGTGCACTGACTTCAAATAGGCTACACTGAATTGATCCGTTTATGGAAGCCGTGTGAAGAAACCCTCAGAAAGCGTGTGTGATGACTCATCCTCCTTCATCTGCATACACATCAACACCTCACTGTAATTTAAGGATTACTCCGACAATCTGTCATCTGGGCCGAGGCCAGAAACATACGTCTTCCACCTTGGCTGGCAATGTAAGGATGGTGTGCAGCTTCATGTTTTACTATGATGCCTGCCTATGTCCCCTTCACCTCATTAACAATGCTGCGACGCAGTGGCGATTATTATGATTCATTAGCAGGTTCGGAGAGCAGCTGTTGCTGACATAATGTTGCCTTCGCTTGCAATTTTGGATTTTGGAAACTGGGGAACTGTAAAATATGGTGGTCATTCAGGAGCCATGTGTGAGATACGACATGCCCCCATACCCAAAAAAGCAGTATTATAAACCTTTATTTGCTAGAAAACAAAATACATAAATTAATGGGAGTGGGCTATTTGGTTGTGTTCTAGTAAATTGGGCTTTTGGGATTTAACTGAGCCACAAAGTGTGATGTTGGAGACAGTATTTAGCAGTGCTGCTCTACCAATTATGAATGAGAGACACATGGTGTTTAACAAAATAAACTTTAACTCTATAAATCTATTGTGTGATTATGTAACCTCCCTTGGCCTCATAATTATCAAAACAAATAACACTATGTATCTTCTGTCTCTAAATGATTTTAATCAAATAAAATCTCTTTTAAGATGTCATATGCTATCAATTTTATTCATTTATTTAACAGATTTTTTTATGAAGTAAATGTCAGAATAACTTGAGTGATAAACACTTACTGGACTGAAGAGTTTTATTTTAGGAAGAAAAAAAAAAAGAACTAAAAAATAAGATCTGAATGGTCTCAAATTTGATCATTAGGATCGTTTGAGGAACATTTGTTTCCAGAAGATGTTCCTCAGAGAAAAAAATAATCTTTCCAAGCCTCCATAACATCTCATTTCTTTGAGGAGCGTTCATTTCTTTGACTCTCAATCAGCATCGAATTCCATTGCATTATACGTTTAGATCATTTCAATCTCATCTTACTAAAACAGATTATTGGAGATTTAGAGCAATGTTTCTGTTATGATCTCATTGATTTATGTTACATGGATCAGAATTCCATATTTCATCAAGACATATATAGCATTTTACCCTCAGTTACTGGAAAAAAAAAAAAAAAAAAAAAATACTGAGCTGTTTTTTTTCTCATACATGCATCACACTGACCTTTAAACTCATCAAAGCTGACTTTGCGGATGATAAACTCACTGTAAGGTTAATGCACAGTTGTATTAGCTTTTGCAAGCAAATTGGCACCCAAACAGAAATTAGTCACTCCATTAGTCAGTTATGTTCAGGGGAGATTTGGCAGTTTATACGACAGTTAGTTCCAGTTCTCTAATCTAATCGGGTGAGCAGCATTCCAAGTCAACCACAAGAGATCTAACCAATCAGCACTGGGACGTTTCATTAGCTGCAATCCTAATTTGCATACTGCCATTGCAGGTACTACGCAACTTCAAAATTTTGCTTTTCACCAATTTGGCATGAGGGTCCTGCATTGCTTGTCTTTTACAAACCCTGGTGCATCAAGGAACTAGCATCCATTGGAACTAGTCTATTAGTCATTTGACTGTGAATCACATGTGGGATATTGTTTAATTACAATAAGTTTGCTAAGGAAACCTGTATATAAAAGCTATTAGCAATACTTGATGGACCTGTCATTCTGGATATCTGTTACTCTAGATATGGGTATCATATCATGCTTTTTTTTCATGATTCAGACAGTTTAATTGCTTTTGTGAGAACACAGACCTGATTAAAAATTACTCGGTATGCCATACTGGGACCTGGAAGGTGATGTACGTTATATTAATGTATCCATCTTAGAGGAAAAATTAAATTACATGTAAACTAATTCTCTCTCCCTTCACCTCTCTCTCTCTCTCTCTCTCGTTCTCTCTCTCTCGAATGTCATTGTTGAAAGTAATGCCTATTGTCTCTGCCGCCTCCTTGAGCATGGTTTGTTGTTTCTGTGTACGATAAGAGTGAACAGGCTCGGCTGTTTTGTTTAATGTGCCTTCATTGTCTGACTCAGCAAATGACCGCCGGACGGTCTGTCCAGGGCTGATATAGCCCCGTCCTAAATATTCCTCTTCTCTCCAGCCGTCAGACCCACAACACATCTCCCATCTGAGAGAAACCTGCTGCTGCAAAACAAAGACAGCATGCCCTCCATACAAAGACTGCTGCACTTAAAACACACACCAAAGACATGAGAAGTAAACGGGGTAAGATGGCACATGGATGCACAGCACAATGGCATTAACACATTTAACATCACCAGCTGAATAAAGCACTGACAGAGTTTGACCACTAGGGGTGTAATGCAAGGGGTCTGCATTTAAAAGTGCTCTATTTTTGCGCACTAATTTTGTACTTAATATGCTTCAGAATTTAATTTAAATTAAGAGTTTATTCGCAAAAATTTATTAATTCATTTTTCATTGTGCGTATTAATCTAAGTCGAACGGCAGTTGGGTTATATTGATTAGGTTAATAAATAACTAAATAATACAATTAACACAATAAAAACATGATTAAAAAAATAAACATTTCAATTTTAAAAAATAATAATTATCTTGCAAATTGCTACCTAGGTTAGCTGCCAGAGTGACGTTCAAAGCCAGAGCTCTCGTCACAGAGCACGCCGCCAGAGCATTGTCTGATGTTCGCGCTGTCCGAGCGTCGCCTGATGATCTCCGCGCTGCAAGAGCGCCATCCGATGGCCGCATCGTCAGAGCGCTGCCAGGTAGAGGATGGATACGGGTTCGGACAGACAATTATAAAGGGCGCTTGGGTTCGGGTCGGGCTCGGTCACATCAGTACGAACGTGCGCCTGTCTTATAACGGCGCTTTTTGCCCCGTATGCGCTGATGATATCATCTGTTGACATTTCCAAATGTAGCAGATGTGTATTTAAGAACTAATTTTGTGATTCCACTTGCTATGACCATATTTGGGACTTCCTGCCGCTATGCTGACTTGGGAGGTTGGCGTTGCTGCTTCCCAGTTTGTATAAGATGTCACAGCGGTAGGTCACGCAAGTTTTTGCTGTCACTCAATTAGGGCTGTATTTAGTTTCACAGATAAATTCAAACTAAATAATTGTGTGATTGTGACTGAAATCCATTCTATAATGCACACTCAGACGTTTCCTTGAGTATTTTTATTTTCTCTCTCTCTCAGCATCGTGCATTGCTGCCGTGCGCTGAATTATATGCTGCACGAGTCATCATATTGTATGTGGTCATTTGTGTTCTCCAGGTACATGCTTTATTGCTATATGTTCTCAAAATCATGTTTTGTAAAAGTATATCGCCCAGTTTGTATGAGACGTCACAGCGCGTTGTGCATTGCTGCCGCGCGCTGAATTATATGCTGCACGAGCCATCATTCGTGTTCTCCAGAATAAATGAGGACGTGAAGTCAAGTGTTCCCGCAATTTGTTTCATATTTTTCACACAGATCACACCGATACACAAACGCCTTCCTACAGTTGCTTAATAAAAGCAGGCTTTATACACAAAAAAGTGCATGTGTCATTATAATGCGGAAAAAAAAAATAGATCGGGCTGGGATCGGGCTCGGACATAAATATCTTAATGCCTGACGGGGACGCGGGCCAGGCTCGGACGGAAAAATTCGGCCCGATCCGCACTCTACTGCCAGGAGGCCACATTGCCAGAACGCCCATCAGAAACTGTGCCGCAAGTCCTGATCCAGTTCCCCGTGGATTCCATTCTGCAATTACAGCCAGGAGAGCTGTCCCCTAACCCTGTTTATGAAATGCAGCCAGAAGAGGCATTCCAGTTCCCCGCGGAATCGAGTTTGCTGTTTACAAGTCCTGTTCTGGAGTTATGGCAGGGAGAGCTGTTCCAGTTCTCCAGGGATTCCAGTTCGCTGTTTCCAAGTCCTGCTCCAGAGTTTCGGCCAGGAGAGCCATTCCAGTTCCCCGTGGAATCGAGTTTTCTGTTTATAAGTCCTGTTCTGGAGTTAGCCATGGCTGTGGTAGGGGTGGGATGTTGGTTTGGCCTCCAGAGACTCATGTTACGCCACGTCCTCCCAGGTCTCCCGATCCGCCATTTAATTTGTTTAAATAAAAGATTATGGGATACTCCTCGGCTTTCATCAAAGTGTTAAAGACAAAAAAGGCTTTAAGCATAAATACGGTATGTGTAATATTGCTTTAGCTTAGTTTCATTAAAGTTTAACAAGATTTGTCAGCCATATTTACAACAAAATATTTTTATCACACACTAAAAGACTTTCAGCTCAAACTGTTTATTTTTTTAATGTTTGAATGTAGTTTTTTTTTTTTTTTTTGTTATTTAATGTCCTAGGTTTTACTTATTTGTCAGTAAGAATTTGTTTACTAGTTTAAACCCATTGAATGTGCTTCTTCTTCTTCTTTTTTTTTTTTTTTTACATATTTTAATATGCACAAGTCAGAATAAGCATGTTGTTTGAGTTTTTACATACAGTAACATTTCAAACAATTTTGAAAAGTAGACCTTTCACTTGCTTTTAGTGTGCTTTACTTATATTTATTGTACATTTATATTTTGTAAATTTCCTTTTGATGCAGACATCTTAATGTCTTGACCAGTACTAAACTGAGTTGATCGCAGTGCTTGTGCAGAATCCACAGAAGTACATGATTTAAATCTGCCATCTTTACTCATTGGCATTCAGTTCCTGCCAGAACCGGGAAAAGATGCGTCTTTTAGGGTGGCATGATAAAATAATTATGATTTAAATGCTTTAGAATGGCTGTCAATGAAGAAAGATTAACTTTTTTTTTTTTTTTTTTACTGCACAATGCTTTCCACCATCTGTTTGCAAATATCTATTTTTTTTATTTTTTCACACTTTAGAACTACCTGTCTGTTCTGTCTAAATAAAATGGCATTCAAAAGACATGGCAACTCAAAAATGCATGTTTTGATCCTACTATCCAACCAATGATGCAAAGAAATGTTGTTGTGGTTAACTGTTT
>JAUMHP010000026.1:249373-260894 GCA_032361065.1 Enteromius trimaculatus
ATTAACTCACGTGAGGCTTAGGTGAACTGTGCATCGTGAATCTCAGGAGTCGTGGTGCAGGTGAGTTTGGGCGTGCTTGGCAGTATCTCCGTTATAGCGATCTCCACACAGACTTGGCAGCATGAAAACAAAGACTTTCCACAATGGTTAGTCTTCCTGGTCAACACAATGATCACGTCAAACATCAGGGGTTTTACCTCAGGGTTGTTACCTCGATCACAGCCACCGTGTTGTGCGTGAGGTGAGCTTTTAAGCTAGGTGCCTGATTGCACCCAGGTGACACTAATCACTAATTAGGTCAATGGAGTGCGAGGAGACTTGACTGATCCCAGTGCAGTCCCGCGGCGTGACCGTTGGGGTATGTTTCACAAGAAAATACTATTTTATTAGACAATTAATTTCTACTTTATATCAGAAAATATTTTTAGTGCATGTGCTCTACTATTATCAAACCAAGTGTACATATTTATATTATCATTTATTTATTTATTTATTTAATAATGACAAAAGCTTGTTAAAACAAAAGTATTCAAATTGTGGAAATGTTAAAGGCTGGTTTATGCCGCTAGTTTGTTGATTTCTATTTAGTAGGAAACATGTTTTCCTGAATATGGAGAAATTATAAAGACTAAAAGGTTTAATAATGTAGAGAATTTAAAAATCAGACTGGAGGAAAGAATCAGACCTTAGATTTAATAAGCACCCTGCAGCCGGATCTTCAAAGAAAGTGATTTTTTATTCATTTCCTTACATGGCTCCGAAAGACATTTCCATAACTTTTATCCTAACAGAAACAACAATGAATTAAAAAAATAAAAATAAATGATTAATTGATGTAATTATTTATTTAAAATTCTTAATTTATTATTATTATTTTTTTTTTCTTTAATTCAGATTATTTGGGAATATGAATTTAAACCTTTAAAACCTGCTTCACTTGACACATTCAAAACTCTTGAGATTTAAGGTTGAAAGAAAATCTAGAGTTTCCCACTGCTAGCTACAACATTATGGAGCTGTTCATGTGCGCTCAACTTGTAAATACGATCGTTTCGACATGATTTGAAGGCAGCACAGCATACTTCTTTTTAGCATCACAGTAAGCCGACTAGCCAGATATAATCCCTAAACAACAGGAGAGAACGCTATAGAGCTCAGATGCTGCCATTCACTGTAGCATACACACTAGCATGCCTGGGGAGAAGAAATGTGTTAACCTGCAACTCTTTTACTTCATGTTCACAGGATTCATAATTCAAGACAGTCTATCACTCGTCTTTAATGACTGCATGTGGCATCTGAATGGGATTTCATTCTGTTGTACACGAGTCTTTTTTTTCTAAAACCTCGACCTCCTGGCTAGAAAACACTTACACGCACTGGTTTTCCTATCATTATGGGAACATTCAATAGGTGTAAGGGTTTTTCTACTGTACGATCCATATTTCCTATTTGTTAATCCTTAACTTACTTCTCGTGCATTTTTAGATTTTCAAAGCACATTGTTCCTTATGATTTGTAAGTTTATTTACTCATGAAAACCTAAAAAAATTTCCTCACATGGTCAAAATGTAACTGTACTTGTGGTATAGTGATGTAATGAATACAGGTACAATCACTCACACCACACACACTCCTTCACACACACATTTATGGTGACTCTAAATAGGTGTAATGGTGTTTCTACTGTACAGACTGTATGTGGTATTGTCCTACACTGACCCTACACCTAAACCTACCCCTTACAGGAAACACTACACACTTTCAGATTTTCAAAAAACTTAACTCTGTGTGTTTCTGTAAGTCTTTTGAATTACGGGAACACTGAAAATGTCCTCATAAATCACCTTCATATTGTAATACCAATGTCATACTGTCATTATAAACATTTGTGTCCTCATAAACCACATAAACATACACACTTAACTCACTTAAGCATACATTTACTTACACACACACACACTCGTCACAGTCACATATTCAACTCACTCATGAACAAATTCACTCACACACACATACAGTATGCACTCTTACTTACTAAACTCATTCATGCAGGCATGCACAAAATCACTCACTCACGCACAGACTTATACTTACTTAAATACTCACACACACACACACACACAAACACACACGCACACTCACTCTTACTCATACATTCAGCTCATTCTTGCAAGCATGCACAAATTCACTTACACACACATACACACACTCACTCACGCACAAATAGTTTTTTCAAGCAATTCGAAAAAGGAATATTTTGCAGGACTACCCTGGAAACAGGTTTTTCTGTATTTACAGGTCACATGGTGTATGTAAAAAGTCATATGATCATTCTTCACTGTAACCTCCAACAAACAGTTAATGCGTGGTCATTCCCAAGTGTAAGTACCTTCCCTGCCATTAACGCCTAGACCGTTTAAACTGCACACATCTGTGGTCAGTTCGGCTCTGATACGGCCACTGAAGCTGTTTGTGGTCACTCGAAATGCATTCATTTTGCCATACTTTTTTTTTTTTTTATCTACATTTATCAAATATATAATAATGCAAATGTGGCTACTTACACACTCAACTCACTCGTGAAAGCATGCTCAAATTCACTCACTTTCTCTCACACACACTTTCATTTACAGTACACACACTCTCACCAATGCACTCGCTCATGTGAAGAACTTAAAAAAGCATTTAAAGCATGACAAAAGATTATTTAAAGAAATAATGAACTGCACTTTGAAGTGTTGAATAACACACCAAGGCTCAAAAATACATGATTATAATTTTGACTGTTGTTTATTTACAATTATATTATAAGTTAAAATACATTTCAAATTAAAGTGCAAATTTTTACCATTTACAAATTTGCTCGTTTTACACAAGGCCATACACATTTTACCAAAGGTTTCAAACTATTCAGTTACTATAGAAAGCAAAATTAGGCTTACAAATAAGTCACAATGCATATTTTCACTGGCTGGTTTATAGGTAACCATAGCAACAGTGGGGCACTTGACTAAACATGCATCCTTTCATTATTAATCTTTTTATTATACCGTAGATTCGCCATACACAAGAACAACAACAAAGTTTTTATTTATTTATTTTAAAGACTTAATAGCTGACATTTGGCCACCAAATGATAATTTATTTAGCATGAGATGAACCTAAACAGACTGTGGCAGGAACATTTCCTGTAGAAAGGCATTTTTTAAAAGTCATCACCCTTAAAAGTCATTGTATAATTTGCACACGGTCTATTGCTCACATGGGAGCTGTCTGTACACTTGCAGGAAAATAATAACTTCCATAGCCATTTAATACTCCTTTGTAAGGTGCTTTGATGTGCATATTGATCACTAAAAATGTGCGGTTGTACTAGCTTAAAAGACTTAAAGCAGCAAAGGAGAGTAAGCAAAGAACTACTACAGTCTTTCTCTATGTCTCGTCTCGTCTGAGATTGGAAGGTAGGGCAGATCATGGCTTTTATGGTGACGGGTGTCAAGGCCGGCTCGCAAGCCGCGACAAAGGAGATGACACGTTGGATGACGTTTAAAAACAGATAACATTTATTAAAGTAAATTTAAACAAGGAACAAAACGGAACAAAAACGAAAAAGGTGTAATTCCTCGATCAATCATGAAGTCACTCACTCTAGGCCTACACAACACAAAGAAAAACGAACAGCCAACAAACATAACCCATACTAGGGTTCGTAACATGGGTGCGCAAATATACGAGTCCTCGAGCAAGACATTATCCTCTTCGTTACATTGATCTCTCTCTTTTCCTCTGTCCATTTTATGCATCATGCTCCTTTTACAAGACTTTACACATGGAGACCAGAGGAGAAATATTCATCCGAGACCAAACAATAAAACAAACTAAACGTGAGCTTGAAATAATGCATTTACAGAGATGTCAAGGTGAGCGGCATATCAAATCTGTGACAAACACAAACCCAATGGTAAGGATCCTAATAAGACACTGAATCAAATCGCCACACAGTTGACATTATTCACACCTGAAGTGTCACAGTTTAATTCTGTCATCTTCTGCCCAATCTGAATGAAATAATCCAATTTTCTAGCATGTTTAAAACTAAAAGCAGCCATGTCGTGTATATCTCATCCAGTCAGGTTTAGGGGATAATTAGAGAACACGGGAACATGTTTCCTAAAGAAAAGAAAACTAAGATGAAAAAGAGAGAGACTGTTAGCTTGCGTGTCAATTAAGCAAGAAATGACAGATAAGGCAAGCACGTAAATGCTAGTTTGGCATAAATATAGACAAGGCACATATTAATGAGATCTAGAATACAGCTGGAGTCAGCGGCTGAATCACGCAGACATTGATTATTTAAATGAACCCTCAGAGGGCGACAGATTTGTGATCTTGTCAGAGTGTAACGAGGAGAAGAACAGCAGCGGACAAAGTAGATGTCAGAATTACACGGAGGAATCAGGCCTACCTGACAAATCCCCCACACTGTTGCTTCATCAGGAGGATGTATGTCCATGTAAGCAGAGAAGATGAGGAGGCTTTTGAATTTTTTCAAATGACGTTCAATCCTAGTTAAGCCTCATTTTGTGAACGCAGACTAAAGAGCTTTGACAAAATAAACACTCAGAAGTCACTCCGGGGGCCTGTACCATGATGGTGGCTAAACAAACTCAGAGTTAGAGGATTAGTTTTGGGTTGACAAATCCAAACCCATGCAATCAGGCATTATTGGTATTCCTTTAGGCTTGATCCTTAGATAATGTTGCACATGCACATGAAAGTGTGACATCAGCAATAAGCAGCCAATCACGTGCTTTTAAACTTTCATTCACTTCATGTGAGAGAGTCAGATTCACTACCAAAGATTAAAATATTGAGCAACATGAGGAATTTCAACACATTTACACAGCAAGATGAAACAATCTTTTAATGAAAGAGGAAAACTTGAGAAAAAAAAAACTTGCATGTAAGCTGTATTATTGTCACGATGAGAGCTGAACTCATGCGCGCTTACGCTTCCTCGCGAGCAGAGAGGACACAAAGTCAGGAATAAGGTGAACTTGATATGTATTTAAACAAAAAGCAAAGAAAACGAGGAACAAGCACAAACAACGCAGAGTAAGACAAAACACATGGAACGTTATCGACGGACAACTGGGCAATGAACAAGACACTGTTTAAATACTAGACACAATCAAAGGATAATGGGGAACACCTGGACACACACCTGGCCAAGGAGTGAACACTGATTAATGGCGGGGTTACAGATGATGAGGACAGCACAAGGGAGACAGAAGGTAAACATAACAAAGAAGCACATGGACATGATCACACATAAACACAAGAACACGCCCACGGTGCCACGGCGTGACATAGCCCCCCCTAAGGCGTAGATTCCACACACGCACACACATAACAAGGAGGGAGGTGGTATGGAGGCGGAGAGAGCTCATGAGAGGGAGGTGGGATGGCAGGAACACCTTTCCAAGGCGGAGTAGGCGGCGGAGACTTCCACCTGGATGGAGCAGATGGAGGATCCGACCTCCAAGGCGGATCAGATGATGGGGATGACCATCTTGGGGCGGACCAGATGGCGGAAACGCCCTCCAGGGCGGGGCAGACAGTAAAAAGAGACCGTGACACCGCTTTCCACGGCGGAGCGGGCTGTGGAGACCTCCACCTGGATGAAGCTGATGGAGGATCGAACCTGCATCAACCTGCACCTGGTCAGGCCAGACGATGGAGACTTCCTCCAAGGCGGAGCAGATGGCGGAGCAGCCCACCTGGGCCTACCTCCAGCAATGATGCTCTCCTGAGCCGAGCAAACAGTATATGTGCCCTCCAGGTCAGTGCAGACGGCGGAGATGACCACTTGGGTACACCAGATGGCGGGAACGCCCTCCAGGGGAGGGCCGATGGCAGGGATGACCACTTAGGCAGACCTGTCGGCGGGAACGCCCTCCGTGACATCGCAGTCGTCTTCCAGGGTGAAGCGGGCGGCGGAGAGGCCCACCAGGGCTCACCAGACAATGACAGTGCTCTCCTGGGCCGAGGAGTCCATAACAATGCCCTCCGGGGCCGAGCAGGCTGTGACTGCGCCCTCGGGAACCAAACAGACAATGAACGTGCCCTTCTAGGTTGAACCGACAGAAATTGCGCCCTCGGTGACCAAAAAGACAGTGATTGAGCCCTACGTGACGGGACTGACTGTGATAAGGCCCTCTCAAACCGATCGGACAGCAACTTAGAGGCCTCCATGGGTTGAGCAGCCACCAATGGGGTCTTTGGAGACATCTCACAGTCTTCACAGGGCTCCAATGATAACGAACCTGGATCACAGACCAGTTCTGGCAGATCCAGCCACAATGAGTCCGCATCACAGACTGGGTCTGATGGATCCGGCCACTCGAAGTCCAAATCGCAGACCTTCATCTCTGAGTATGGCTCCTTGTACCATACTACGGGGTTGAGACCAGTTACGTGCGGGCTTGGAACCGCAAGGACCAGATGATGAGGACAGCACAAGGGAGACAGAAGGTAAACATAACAAAGAAGCACATGACATGATCACACATAAACACAAGAACACGCCCACGGCGTGACAATTATCTATATTTATATTAATTTAAAAGCCTATTACTATTAAACTAAACTGGCTTGTGTACGGGATTTAGGAGATAATAATTATATAAATAGTTTATATATATATATATATATATATAATTCTAAAAATAATAATCTAAAAAAATCGGATGATTTTATCTTTAAACAATGGTTTACTATGCAGCGTCCTTTAATTTGGAGTAAAAGAAGCTGGGGTAGTGGCTTTATTGCATCAGACATGTGTCACCTTGCTGCAAGCTGATTGGTAAAATTTCGTTTTGATATCTCTAACCCAGAACACAACCTGCCACGGAGCAGGTTAGCGGTGTAATGAACACCAATTGAAGCTGAGTTTCTTTCATGGTACCTAAAACCCAGGATTGGTGCAAACTAATCCTAAACTTACCTGGCTAGCCAGCTAATCCGGCTTCATGGTACAGGCCCCAGGTTCTTGTTATTAGCCGACTAATCGCTACTTCGCATCGCTACGGTAAAGTGCTGTAATGGATATCCTGAGAAGTGAAGGCCAAGTGATATTTTACATTAAAACTTTTACTTAAAACAGCTTTAAACTACGTTGCACTTTGCTCTTTAGTAACTCTTTTCCTTCCAACCTTCTGAAAAACTAATTGCATAATTGCAATTGAATATGCAAATAAATACATTAATAATAAATGGCGTATGCAGATAAATTAATTTTAATAAAATAAATACCTAGGGCACCAAAAAGAGAGACAGTTTCATACTGTTTCATACTGTTAACACACTTAAGGAAACTTTAAAACGGTGCATTTTGTAATGTCAAATTGAAAGCTTCACAATATGTATTAATATGTTCATATATATATATATATATATATATATATATATATATTCTATCAATAGTATATTATTTTAAAGTTTATTGTTTGCACAATGCATACTCTTTTTAAAGAGTACTTCTTTCTCACAAGGGAATAAACCTGTCATAGTATACTATGACTATTGCTCTCTCTGTGATGAACACTCCTCTGTAAGTCACTTTATATAAAAGTGTTTGCTAAATGCAAAAATTTAAAGGCAAAACCAATGGCAGTAATGCTGTCATCAGGAAGACTGCTTGTATATCACTTTCGCAACTGCAAATTGCAATGCAAGAGCAATTGTCTTATATTGTAAGTCATCAAAACGAGGAACAGAATCTCAATTGGTCATTTTGAGACAAATAGGCTTCGTTCCAAAACTTAGTGAGCGTAGGCAGCATTTAAAGGCATGATAGATGTGCTCCGTATGTGGAAGTTGTTCGAGCATTCTAATGGCTCGTGTCCAACGGTACGAACTGAGCCCGGCTGAGCAAACATTCCTATGGGAGTTCAGCTACAGGCTTGCAAAGGGAATTGTGGGATTGACAGCAGATCGAATGAAGATTTGCAACTTTATGCAGACATCAAAACACCAGGTAGTGACACTAAAGTGATGGTGTGTATATTTTGAAATCTCCTGAAGTTCTGCGGTATTAAGCACGTAAAGTATTTTTTAGGTTGTAAGTAACAACTTCCGCAACAAATCACGTAAATTGCATCACAATTTGCTTACTTGTGCACTATGCCATTTTGCAGTGCAAATACTGTGTGATGTAATGTATCTTAGAGTGCACATCATTTGGAGTTTACATTAATATATAAAATGCAGATTTCTAATGCAGTTTTGTTTATTGGGACTAGAGTGACTGTGTTAATAATAATAGTAATGATAATTGGGAAATATTAAAATCTTAATCGACTTTACATTTCCATTTAAAATATTATATTTCAAATCTGTGATACAAATCAGAAAATCTTAACCTACCTATAAATGTCCTGTTTACTATTTATTTCTTCAGTCTCCTCCAGTGATTGGTCGATTTCTTTTAAAGCAGTGTTTGTGGGGTTTTAACTCCAAAAGCAGCACCTAGTGGCAAAGAATCAATTTGCATTTTCATTCAGAATTAACGTGAATAAATCGGCAGGTGGGTGTGTAATATGCTAATGTTTCATGTTGATGTCAACATGAAATGGCTTGGGACTCTTTAAAAACAACTCATTTTAGTGATTCAGAGTCAATTCTTTCTTTGGAGAGGCAATAACTTTATAAACAGTTCACTTTTTTAGATGTAAAACGTTGCAGGATGTTTTTATTCACCTTCAATAACATGCAGTTATGCGTTTGGAAACGTTGCATGCAGCTCACATGTAAGCATATACTTGTAAAGTATTATTTCTGTAAAAGCAGCTCTTTTTATGCTTTTCCACAAGGCAGTGAATGCTACATGATGCCCCTCAGTAACAGATCCTTCATCCTACTTTAAACTAAAAGGACATGCATGTTTTAGTTAACTAACAACAGACAACTAAGAGCCTGCAGACTCCGTGATGGGCTTGCACTGTTTGTGCTGAAGGGTTTTAGCAGGGTTTTGCTTGTTTTGTATGAGCCAAAGGCCCTGCACTGTAAAAAAAAAAAAAAACCAACTTAACATTTACAGTAAAAAAACCGCAGCTGTGGTTGCCAGAATAAAACCAAGAAAAATATGGTAACAATGTTTTTTGTTTTATGTTAAATACTGTAATTTCTAATAATAAACCGAAATAACTGATATAATGTTAATTTATATATACCTATTAAATACTAATACTACTTTAATATATCTAAGTAGTGTGATCTATTTTGCACCTTTGCAATACACTGATAACCACCAAATGCAGGTAATCATGAGAAAGTCGCATGATGAACCAAAGCTCATCACAAGCAGCTTTTTAATAGTAACATTTATAGAAGGAACTCAGTGTCATTCAACACTAAATACCCTAAAAAACCCTAATACACATAACTGATACAAAAAAAAAAAAAAAACCATTAACCATTTAACAGGTTTTTACCTTAGCATTTTCTAAATGTTTTACCTTTAAAGAGACAGTCCCCTCTAAAGCTTTGAAAGCCTTTGACAATCTGCTGACCCAGTCCATAACCCAGCCCTGCGTAACTGACTCCGCGACCCGTGCTGTGTGCCAGAGAAAAACAGCGTTCTCTGTCATAGCAACAACAAAATAGTCAGCTATTTTAATGAGGTTATTGCTGCTTAAGAATTATGATTGCCCTGCAAATGCTTATGACACCCACCACTGACACTAAAGAAATAATTTGAACTCTGTCAGTGACAAGGAAGCACAGCTAGAAATGCCAAAGCTCATAATGGGAACATGAAGAAACGAATGCTTTTATTTATATAAAGACGTGATAATTGTTTGTTAGGTAACACATACTTTAAAGCAGATGACAAATACTTTAAAGAAGATGACGAATGCTTTAAAGTAGCTTAATTTGTTCTGTCTGTCTCTACAGGCCCATGATGAAAATCTACAGGGCACTAATTGCAGCGAGACGGCGATGAGCAAATGCAGCTCGTGTTGTTCCTGGGCTTGTTTTCGTCTTACTGTGATGGATTGTGACACAAGGAGATTCTGCATTTCTCTTCACATCTCTATCTGAAACCTCTTTGTCTACACCCACCCATCAATCAGCTGCAGCAGAGTCTTTTGCTCAGATGGCACTGATGGTGTATGATTGCAATGCTCTTTTCTTGTTCCACCTCCATTTCCTCGCTCGAGCCTGCATCTATTTAAAACACCCCCCCACCCCCACACCCCTTCCCCAACCGGATCCAGTCACAAAACAGTGTTCTTCAATTTTACATTTGTACATGTGACTCATTTGCAAGACGAATCACATGGTAAACAAAAATGCAAGCATCCAGGATGAAGACAGACTTTCAGAGTGTTGCTAAATTTCTCTGAATTTTACCAATACGTTTTATCCCTTGGAGTAAAGTGCACTGAAAAAAACAGTGCTTATTACTAAAATGATATATTTAATACCCTTGTGCAATCTTCTGTCATTTCATTAGTTTTTTTTTTTTCTAACCATAAAACAAATTTGACTTAACACCACCAATAGGTAACAATACCCAAGGATCAACTAAACTCTAACCTTACCGCAACTTAGCAAAACAAACAATCGCAATGTAACTAAACTTATTAAAGCACTTTAACTGTAGTGTTCTAGCTCTAATAGTGATATTTTACACATAAATACGTTATTATTAACCTTAGCATGCTATCAGCAATGGACTACCACCAGTAACGGGATGGTGTAGATAAAAAAACAAGAGTTACAGCAAGAAAATTGCACTTTATTCCACAAAAAAAAAAAAAAAAAAAGGCCATTGGCAGATCAAAATTGCAATGCAAATTACTACACTAAAAACCTGTTTTAAAAGGTTAAATACAGCTGTTTATGCTTCACAAGGGTTAGGGTTGTCTTAAACATTTCCCTCACATAAACATGCCTGAGGGAGTAGGATGGCAAAGCCTGCCTACCTCATCGATCAATTGAATGACAATGATCTTGTTGCCAAAATAGATCTATATCTAGCCCTGAACCTACACTTCCACTAAACCTACCATTCGTAGACCTATGGAGCTGAAACTCGACCTTCCCAACTCTAGTGACAAACACCCAGATAGGCAAGTGTCAGAATTACTAGGTGCGGTGAGGCTGCCCTTGGCGGATACATGAGCACTGAACACCCGGTGTTCGCGTTGAGCTCACGGCTCTGAAATTGACGAAGCACACTTTTAAATAGGTGCTCTCTTTTTTAATAAACCACAGATTCATGTTTTAAACAACTAATTTCTCACCTGAAAACTGCATTTCATGGCACAATAACAGAAATATCGGAGATACAAGATTTAGCCTATAACTTAGGGAGGAGGAAGATTATACACTGTCATTGATATGAATATGAATGCAGTCTGTGGTCGCCTTGATACGGTGGCCGAGAGAGCTCAACGCGCTGCAATTTAAAAATAACACATGCAAACAGAAACAAATGGCTGCAACTTAA
>JAUMHP010000026.1:276423-306659 GCA_032361065.1 Enteromius trimaculatus
AAAACAACAGGGGTTGACAGTGCTAATGGACCGTGGAGACAGACAAACACTTCTGGGTTTTATACACATGAAAGTAGATCAAGGGGTGGCGCAAACAATGAAGTACCTATTGATGAGAGTCCATGAGTGAAAACAGACATAAAACACAGAGAGTTCGCTGGGCATCCCCTGAACTGGGCTGGCACTTCCAGCTGACTGTGACACCTATATGACTTACTTTTTAAAAAAAGAAGATATTCTGAAAACAAACAATGGAAGTCAGTGGAAACAAAAATAGTTATATAGCAACATATCTTCCACTGCTTAAAAATCCATAAAGCTAGTATGAAAAAGCCAAATGGAAATCAAAGCAGAAGCACACCTTTAAACAATTTGAAAGGCACAAAAAATCAAACTGGCATAGCAATCAAAAGTTGTAAACAAACACATTAGTCCCCAGCCAAACACCATTCATTTTAAAATAAGACTAAATCTGTCTTCGGAGGAAAGCTGCAGGATTTCACAGGTTGCATCTGAAAGGTTCTGAAGTATTAAAGGCCCAAATCATGTGGATCCATCTGGTAAAATTCAAATTCTAAATAATTTAAAGAGTAATTCAATATATTGCGTGCACAAAGTGGGCACTGTGGAGGAAATGTCAAGCTCTCAGACACTTTTAGAAGTTCTCGGAAATGAAAGGTTGTTTCAGTGGAAACTCATAAGTTAATTTAGGTCTTTATTGGATTTTACTTTGTGATGGTTTGAGTGTTATGTAGGGATGCAATGAAGTTTAATGTTCTCTGCAAGCTTGACCTCATAAAAAATGCACAATGACCCTTATTCATCAGCATTGTTGTGCCGATCTGCTCTGCATGCATATTATGAGCGAAGCATTCATGTTTTCCCGTATATCGCAAGAAAGCAGGCCTGGGTGATCCTGTTGTTTCTTTTGTGCTCCCTCCTGATTACTCTTCTTTATTGACACGTGTCGTCATTATTCCATTCCACTCGAGTACAGGAGCATGCAATCACGGTTTCCCAGAGAAAAGGGTGCTCTGCCTCACAAAGCAAACATGCAGAACACAAGCAACCTATAAAGCTACAGCTGCACTTAATTACAGTAACAAAGAATGATTTAATGTATTTCTATAGGCATATGTTTGAGTTGTCTCTCATGGGGTTTTATGAAGTCGTTGTAGGAAAGTCTTGAAAATAATCTACGGATGAAGGAAACACAAAGACAAAATGTATAATGTGAGAAGTAAAAATATTTCAAGGGTTGTTGTTACGTTCCAGAACGTCAGTGATTATTGGACTGTTGTTTTTGTCCCTACTTGTGTATATTCTTGCTCTTTTTCCTTCTCTCTGTCACTCATCAATACTATCTAGGTGCTGTTATTCGACACCCTCTGCGAGCATGGATTGGTGAATTTGTTGCAACTCACTGACCAATCATGTGCATCTCTACTCCTGATTCGCTCCACGGTTTCCTCACTGCAGCCAATTACAGTGCTTCATTTGGATTTAAAAGCCAGCCGGCAACATGACAATGGAGACAGCAGAGCGGATCGAGAGATGGTGTCATATATGAGAGAGTTGTGGTTTAGAGTTGTAAAATATTTGATTGTGTTTTAGAGACTACTTATTTTGTTACAGTTTTCCAGTTGTTGACACGTATGATGTCTAATACAGCCTGTGTTTCTTGTGTTTTTAGCCCTGATTGTGTGTTGCTTCCTCATCCCCCCTTGCGTGGTGTGAGCTACCAGGCAAAGGGCTGGCAAGGGAAGTACGCCACGTGGTTTACACCTTAACACATAGGTAAAACATTGTTAGAGACTCTAGGTTACACGGTGCATGCCAACCCTTGTATTTCTTTTGTTAAATAGGGTAGTTAGGTAAACCGTCATGGATGGGTGAGTTTGTTTTATTACTTTCAAGTTGTTTTTTCTTTTATTAGATCAGTTAGAGGGGTTTTGGGTCATTCTTTGTTGTTGTTTTCAGCAGCACCATCGGCCAGCCCTTTTGACCTGCATTATGTATATTGTACATTTCAACACACATTTCAACATTCATTCACATGACCATTGTCAAATCACTTAATGATTGCACTCTATCTTGTTATTTTGTCACCTGTTTTGAATGGTTACTACTCCTTATATCCACAACCACTAAATGTACATCCCATTAACCACTAGATCCATTAAGGCATGTAAAATTTTTGTGGTGGATGTTTCATGGACATTGGTGTGGTCGTGCTCAATGCAGTTGCCCATTTGCATAAGGCAGATTAGTTCATTGGTCAAAAAAAAATAAAATAAATAAAATTAGTTATTAGAGCTCCAGTACACAAAATTCACCTGCAGTGTGATTTCATAGATGTTGTATCTGTAGCTGTACTCCCGAGTCTTCCAATTAAAGGAGTGTCACTTAAAGTTTTGTCATCGCTGGAAGTTTTTGATAAGAATCCGTTAGTAGCTGCTGATGAGTTGTCTTCCACATTCCCTGATATGTTCACTGCTTGTGTGATGACTTGTGCACAGAGCAAATGCATGACGGAAGTATGACTGAAAAGCCGTAGCTCGTGAATTCAAATCCGGTGATCAGGTATTCGTTTTATTACCTGTAATTGGATCCGCATTGTCGTTACGATTTTCTGGTCCATATGTTGTCGAAAGAAAATTGAGTAACACCGATTATCTGAGAGGTGTCGCAAAATGAGAACCGGTCACATTAATAGGCTTAAGGCATATGGTCCTCGACAGTCCCTGAGTGAACCGGAGGATAAGGTGGTGGAACCTGCCGCGTTGTCCATAGCAGTCACTGGAAGCTTGGAAATTGACGAGGATGGTTTGACACTGCATAATGCTTCACAACTTTGCAGCACATTGACTAATTCTGAGAAATTGCGCGAACTGCCTATGTTGTTAAATCACTTATCCATCTATCAAAGAGATGTTGTGGGTTTAATAGGAAAATAATTTTCTGATGTCCCTAAGCAAACAATGATGATCCAGCATGAGTAATGCTAGCCCAATTAAACGACATCCCTATCGAGCTAACATGATAAAAAGAGATGCGATGAGGAAAGAGGTAGAGTACCTCTCAGAAAATGGACTTGCAGTGTTAAGCTGGAGTCCATGGAGTTCGCCGTGCTTGCTCGTGCAGAAAAGCGATGGAACCTTATGTTTTTGTACTGATTATCGAAAAGTTAATGCCGTGACAGTACCTGACAATTATCCATTACTGAGAATGATTGTATCAATAATTTGGGTTCCGCTCGTTTGTTACAAAGTTGGACCTTTGGAAGGGATATTGGCAAGTGCCTCTGATATCCTGTGCATCCAATATTTCTGCGTACGTTATTCCCGATCACTTCATGCAGTATAGGGTGATGGCTTTTGGACTTCGGAATGCTCCCGCCACTTTATACATATATACATATATTGTCATGAATGAGGGACGTGAAGCGTGCAAGTTCAAATGCAAGAGAGTTTGATAAAGGCTCAGGGTCGGGACATGCAAAACTGAGTGCCGACAAACAGATTCAGTGGAGGCATAGCCAATAGCGGAAACGTTAAACAGAGCAATAGTCAAATACCGCAAATCAGTCCATGGGGAGAGACAGAGAGAATATCCAGAAAACAGGCAGAAATCGGCAACGGGTAATCCAAAAGACAGAACAAACTGGAAACAGGAACACGAAATAACTAGGCTAGGGTTGACGGCAAAACATTGAGACAATGATCCGTGACCATAACAAACACAGAGCAGCTTTTATGCTAGAGGAAATCCGGGTGGAAACAAGGAGGGCATTGACATCAATTTCAACATAAAAGTCCTGGCTGAACACACAGAGATGAGAACACGGGTTCATAATAAGAGTCCGGGAATGAAAAGCAGAGACCCACACACAAAAGGAGTCCTGGGCGCTGGTGTGCCATCCAGTGGCCTGAGCTGGCACATCCAGCTGATCATCACATATATGCTGTATTTGCCTCTTTCTACCAAATTCATCACCTTGCTTACTGCACAATTACTCGTAAATACACTCGTTCACATGACCATTGTCAATAAATCACTTAATGATTGTACTCTCTCTTGTGTTGGAGTCATTTTGTCACCTGTTTTGAGTGGTTACTACTCAATATGTCCACAACCACTCAATGTACATCCCACTAACCCCCACAACCATTAACGGATGTAACAGTTTTTTTTTTTTTTTTTTTTTTTTTTTTTGAGCACCTATCATGTTTAATAAACAGCTTTGCACTGGATGCTCTGTTGAGGTCAGCCATCTGCTCCATTAATAAAATTAGAGAACATTAGAAAATTAGCTTCCAGTAACAGTTCTCAAACCTTCTTCAAAAAAAGTGTGACACTTGTAATGAGCCAGATAGCCTATGTTATAATTGTTGGTAACACTTTATTTTGAGGGTGCCTTTTTGAACAGTCGGTTGACAAAAATAGTTTTTGCACCTACAAGTAAACTTACTCTCATTACAACATCTGATTGTTACGCCATCTCAAAAATGATAAAAATCAAAACTGTCAGTATATGAATAACTATATTAATAATATAGATAATATTTTATTTTAATTTTTTTAAAAGGCACTTTTTATTTTTACATGCAATAGCTTATGGATTATTCTTTATAATGCATTGGTTTACATAAAGATGAAGACATAGTTATAAACTTATTCACAACATACATTTTCCTTATAAACGTGTTCATTATATTGCACATGTAGGAATATATGTAGTGTATATATATATATATATATATATATATGCATACAAATGTATTATGAAGTCTATTTTTGTATATACAGCATATGATAAATCGATATATTACGTCCATTGTGTGTATGTGTATGTGTGAGTGTGCGAAGAGATGTTGCTGTGATAACGCTGTGGTCTGGCTTATCTGTACAGCTATTTTAGGACAGTGATTTTCATTTATTTATGTAGTTATTATTTATGTATGTTAGGGATGTGTGTATTTTTATATTAAAGATGAATATAACTCTCTGTTTGCATCATCAGCTTTTGTTGGTGAAAAAAAAAAATAAACAAATAAATCAGCTGAATGTCCTAATTTTCTTGTCCCTGAAAAAGAACAGACCATAAACAAGCACAGCATTAGCAACTACAAAATGTACTTGTATAATTTAAGCATTTAATTTTAGCTTTCATGACGCAAATAATGAACTTCTTACTTCTTACAAAGCACAAAACAAACTACATATCTACAAACCCAGTGTAGCTCTGTACAAATAGCTGTTTGATGAGTTAGAAAACTAATAATGCTGCATGATTTGAGGTATGATTCACATCTTTAGCATAAACTGTGAGGGATGAGTTACGAGACAAGCTGTTACACTTATAGTTATTGATTTATCAATGAAATATGACTGAAGTATGAACGATACTGTGATGTTTGCTTATCAAACACCACTAATTAACAGAATTATCGGTTACAAGACTAGCACTTAATTTTGAAATGTCAATAATTCTAAAGATGATAGTAACAGACAGCTGGTGTGAGGAGCAGCTACACTCCGGACTTTAAAATGCTCTCTATTATGATATATATCTGAAAGGTCAGACAGGTAATGCAACTCCATAACAACTGTTGGCTTCTGGTATTTCTGCTCCATTAAGCTCTGAGATGGGCCTTGATTGAACTGTTAAATAAGGCGTGCGCATTTCTCCAGCAGAAGCTGCAGAGGAAGGTCTGGGTAATGGTCTTTTCCAGCAACTTGGCAGTAAACACTGGCTCATCACCGGCAGCTCATCTGCTCCTCTTCAGGGTCCTGTCCATCTAAATTTCCCTTTGACATTCGCTCGGATGTCTTTCGTCCTCCGATGTCACTTGAAACACTAGGCCTGTGCAATTTGGACATGTATTCGAACAATATCTCAGTTTGTATTGAATGTGCAGTAGAGCTTTTCCATGTAACACCTGAGACATGACTGTGAGACAACCGCATAGTTTAACATAAATAAAAATCTATAATAATGCTGTACAAAAATTACTTAAAAAAAAAAAAAAATGGTTATTGGTATGTTCCTTCACTTTAATAGATCTAATATGATATGTCACTATAAACTCACGTGGCATGTCTTTTTACAGTTTTTACAGTTTAATGTGTATTAGATTTACATTTACATGTAGTAAGTGTAGCTCAGACACTTTTAACCAAAGCAACTTTCAAGTGAGGACAATGGAAGCAACCCAGACCACCAAACGACAACAACATTAAAAGCTATGTTTTAGTTAGTCTAACACAGTAAAAATAATAATAATGAGCAAAGGGTTAATATAAATAAATTGATAAGCAGAGGTGTGAAGTGCATTCTTTTCGGCTCGTTAAAGATTCATCTTGCAGTGGCATTTTTTGTTTATTGCAAAGGTTTGATAAAACTGGCTGGAAGACCTGTCAAGAGAGCATTGCAACATTCCAGCCTGGAGAGAACAAGAGCTTGAACAAGGAGTGTGTTCTGAAAGAAAGGGCCAGGCAACAAGACAAGCTGAGATGCTAGCAGCATTAGAATGGAGTGAGAGTCGAGTGTCATCAGCATAGCAGTGATATCAAAAGCCATGTTTCTGATTGACAGAACCTAGTGATGTCATGTAGACAGAGAAGAGAAGTAGTCCGAGAACTGAGCCCTGAGGTACCCCAGTAGTTAGATGTTGTGACTTGGACACCTTACCTTCTATCTGAGACGTCTTTGGAGTACCATTGGAGTAGGGTTCCAGAGATGACCTTTCTCAGTATGGTTTACAGGAGGATCGTTTGTATCAAAAGCAGTAGACAGATCAACTAAGATAAGTAATGAAGGCCACTCTTGCAAGTCTTAGGGCTTCAACAACAGATACGTATCTGGAAAATTCACTTATTTTATGTTATTTAATTTAATTTTATTTTATTCATGAACGATAAGTGTCTTCTACTGCATTGACTACATTGTGCATCTGATTTTGAGTGTATGATCACATTAGTCACTGTATTTGAGACTGCAGCACTCTTACACCGGTAAAATCACTATAAGGCCGCTGGCTGAATCTACACTCATATCTTTGTCCTGGAAGCCATCTGCTTTATATCGATTCACAAACTATTGAGCGCTCTCAGAGACCTTGTATGTGTGTGTATTTCTCCAGGGCTTCATTTCAGCACGGTGCACAGTACTTCAACTATGCACCATTACGGCACCCATTCAAGTGTGCCTCAGATGTCACCCACAGGAGAGCAACATATTAATAATCTTTACCAGAAGAAGCTGCATATTAAGTGAGTGTGAATTGTTTTCCAGAGTCATTTCATTACTTGCTCCATTACTCATCAGAATTTAGCAACTGCAATTGCATTTCGACTTCTGTCACCAAATTAAGGAAGATTAAACTTTCTCATGCACTGAACGGTAAATGCTAAGTAATCTTGTTAGGTGTTGTACATGAAAGGCGAGCACTGGAATATGATCAAAACTCAATTGTGCAAAGGATCAGATGTCATATAGGTATGTAGAATACTGTACATATCTAACATATCTTATGTCATGTGGAAATAAATACATTTATTCTAATTCAAGCAAGACTTAATCTAAAAAAAATAATTAGCTTAAAGTTGACTCAACCCTCAGGCCATCTAAGATTTTGAGGTTTTTTGTTTGTTTGTTTGTTTGTTTGTTTTTTCCAGCAGGTTTGGAGAAATGTAGCATTGCATCAGTGTCACAATGGATGTGAATGGGTGCCGTCAGAATGAGAGTCCAAACAGCAGATCGGTTACATCAGTTAACATCTGGAGAAGACAAAAGCTTAGAGTCCATAATAACGTTTTGATTGTTGTATAATAATAAACTGTGGATTATTGTGATGTTTTTATCAGCTGTTTAGATTCTGATGGCACCCATTCACTGCAGAGCATCCATATCTAAGCAAATGATGCAATGCTAAATTTCTCAGAATCTGATGAGGAAACAAACTCATCCTAGTCTTGAGGGTGAGAACATTTTCAGCAAATGCTCATTTGTGGGTCAACTATTTCTTTAAAGGGTTTACAACAATGATGATCCAATGTGCATCTACTAATAGAAAAGTCAAGAAGGCCTTTATTTCACTTTGGCGTTCCACAATTGGACATAAAAAGGAGTTTTAAAATGTAGTCTCTGCGCACTAATGCAGTTCAGAAGTTAAGCTTCCTTTCAGAGTGTGTCATTAAAAAGGTCCTCTTGAAAACTGAGGCTTTGCACAACAATCAGCTTAGCGAAGCAGAAAAGTTTTACAGGAGCAGAAACATTTTGAACCAGACCCAGTTTAATGTTCTGTTTGGAGTCTCAAAGCTGTTTAAATATGGCCATTTAAGTATCAGGCTGATGACGTTTTCTAATCTTATGGGAACCATTCACACATTTTAATTCAATAACATTCATGCTTTATTTTTAGACTCCAGATATATCTTATAGTATACAAGTGCATGAAATATATTTTTCTTAATTGTACACAGTTGAGCACACTTCTTCTATGGTTTAGCTGGTCAGAGCAGCAAAGCAAAATTAAAAATATGTTGCAACAAAAAGTAGCAAGAAGGTTTGAAAATGAATACAGAATTAATCCAGAATGAATACTTTCAGAAGTAACACAAAGAATAAATAAATACTAAACACAACTGTGCTCATAAATACCTAATCTGCTTGCTCCTAAATATTGTAAACAAAAAGTAGAATCTGACTAATCCAGTGATTAGTTCTTCTTCTGCGCTCATCATTTATCATCCCCGTATCCACTCAACACTGTTTTGCTTTTTGGTTTTGGCTGAACAGAAATGATAATCCCTCTGGGATTTTAATATTAGAAAGGCAAAGACCTAGACAGTTGAAATGTGCCTAGCTTATTGTGAGACTCTATACGGACAGTAATTGCTTCTCATGGGGATGTCTGTGAAATAAATGTGCATTAAAATAATGCATTTAAACAACAATGTATTCACACGCAGTATCTGACAAATGTATTAATGGGAAAATAATATCCTATTTATTTATCATCAAAAAATAGGATGTAAATATAGGATAGTGGATAAATTGTTAAATGTTTTTTTATATAAAACATGTTTAAAAACGTGATTGCATACCATCAGTGATTTCAGTGATTTCAGTCTCCAGATTCAGAATTCTGCATGAAACAGTGATGCAAAACAACTACAGTACCATATGCTGCTTGTTGGTGGTCAAAAAGCATTTACAAAATGATTTTTGGATTGATCCCCTGTTGCAAAGTCAGAGATGTTAAATCAGAAAGCAATTAAATTACAACACGACCTCAGTTTTTGTCAAAAACAGTAGGTAATTCAGCCGGGAATTCTTACGCGGGTGGTAGAGAGAAAAACAATGACATTTTGGATTCAGACAGCAATGTCACCAACTAGACTTTGTAAATGCTGAAAATACATTACGCCCCCATGAGATACAATTAGTGTGTGACTAGGGCCATGCACAGGACTGACCTTGATGAGTAAATCAAGTCCAACTACATACTGTATAGAAAGTGCTGGCATTCCGCTTCCTGAACAGAATGGCTAATGCAGAATACCTACATTTCAGCATTATGCATGAGTCTCTTCATATCTGACCTCTCGTTGTCTCCTCTGGGCTTTGGAAAGACTGAATCAGGTGTGTTTGCCTGCTGCTGGGGTAAAGGTGAGCCTTCAGACCTCCAACAAACGCTTTTTTACACCCTCAGACACTGTCTCACATATTGACTCGATGCAAAAGGTTCATGGAAGTAATTATATACAGGGCAGAAACTATGTGTGCTGCACTTTGAAGTCATGAAGCATAAGTTGGGTTACCTAAAAATAAAAATTTGGCATTTACTTGTATGTCAAACATCATTCATCATTAAGGTTTTTTTTGTTTTGTTTTGTTTTGTTTTTTTGTCATAATAACTACACTCACACATAGTTATAATGTCGATTAAGCTCATATAATTCTAATTGTATACTACCCCAAAAAGGTGGTATCAAATAAATGTCACTTTCTTAAACTGTCTCTATACTTTATTTGTGAAAATACCCAAAGCTACAGTATGTCATGCTTTTTCTTTTCTTTTCAAAAATATATTTTAAATACATGTATTGTCTTAACCTGTATTTATTTCATTTTTCGCTGTATTTTCAATGCAGTTTCAATTAATGTTGGCTTTCAAACTTCAAAAGACCATAAAGCAGTATTAAATTATGACTCTTCTGAAGTTTTACAAAAAAAGTCATTATCCATTCAATTGTGGAGAAATCATTCTTAGTTAATTATTTCCAATGATTCAGCTATTAAACTGTTTTGAATAATTCATGGAGCACCAGCAATGAGTGTTTTTATGTTGGGCAAACTTTTTATTTATTTATTATTTTATGAGTAACCAGTCAAGTAGATATATATCCATATAAACACACTGCTGTGAGTCAATTTATCATGTTTGCAGGTATTTGTTATTTTGTGCTCTTACACCAGAAATGCCTGCAGGACACAGAGAACTTTGGATAATGTATTCAGAAGCATTGTTTGCTTTCCAGTAAGGGGTAAAACTGGTCATAACTTAGATTGATAATGTAGTAATATTAAGTGATAAAGCACTATAAAGTTTCAAATAATTGAATCATGAAAAACTGTCCCATTGTTTGCATTCAAGTTTTTATGAATGCAGTACACCTTTTGAGCCACAAATAAAGCAGACTTTATTTCTATGCTTAATTAGCTAAAGGTAGAGGACTGAATTTGTGTTAACTTGTGAAAAACTGGGAAGAAGCTTCAGAGGGAAAACCTCACAGAACACAGAGAGATGACAGTGTGGGAGAAACAAGACAAAGAGAAGGAGTGTTTGAGTGTCTGACAGGACTCTTTGTAGCGATGGTGACATGTTTATTTTTCAGCGTGACGCTGCACTCGAGGCACTGCTGAATGATGAATGATGCTGGAAACGACTACAGAATATCCGGTCAGAAAAACACTCATAAAACTCCATACACCTGACCTACAGTACTTCACACGTGACACTGTAATACAGTCTAGGAGTAATACTGTAGGAGTGCCGTAACACACACACATAGGGAGTAGTTAAATAAACCAATGAGATAAAACTTTGCAGTTACTGAATTCTGTCTCTGATTGAGAGTTTGCATGTTAACTCTCTTTTAGTTTATGTGTACAAATGTACAAATATCTTACATAACATTCAATATATCCCACATAAAAAAGACAGTGCTTTTGAAGCATGTTATAGTAAAGTGTGTACTGTAGATATTATAGTACAGTATTTACAACACTTTGGTAATAAATGCTACAGCATACTTGAGTGTTAACAACACAGTCTCACGACCAATTTGTACATATTGTACGAGGTGCACAACTTAGCCACCTCCTAAAATATAAACGAACTGCCGTGAGATCAGATTGAGTATTAACTAAACTGATAAACTGTAATAAATACTGTAGTAATGTTTACTACAGTAAACTCTAGTGTAGGCCTACTGTAGTATACCATACCAGTATCCCTGGACGGGATACAGAGGTTCTAGGTGATCTACCCTAAGCGGTAGTTGACACTATTTCTTACTATAAGAGCTGCCTACGTGTTGAAAAGGAACCTGTTCGTCGAGTGGTGCTCGTCGATGCTCCACGGCCTCCTACTGTACCCTCTTGGGACCTGTCTCTTGTGCTTCAAGCACTACAACAGGTCCCATTTGAGCATTTGCAGTCAGTAGAGCTTCTTTCTATGAAAACTTTGCTCCTGCTCGCATTGGCCTCCATCAAGAGGGAATGCCGTCTCCAAGCAGAGGATGGCCCACTGGATAGTGGATGCCATAACACGCCTATCAACCACACAGTGTACGAGCTCACTCAACAAGAAGTGTAGCGTAATCCTGGGCGTTTGCACGCGGCACCTTGCTGGCAGATATTTGCAGAACTGCGGGTTGGGCGACCCCTAACACGTTCGCTACATTTTATAGCCTTCATGTGGAACCGGTATCCTCCCGTGTTCTCACCTCTAAACAGTAATTCTTCAGAGAGTCCAAAAGACCCTGTTGAGTTCCTCCGTTCCCTGTCGGCAGCCGGATGTTGCGGAGCATCTGGCGCCAGGCCCTCGATGCGATGAATCCTTGAGAACCGCTAGAGGGCTGCGGTCACATGCAGCTGGATGTTAATCAGCGCATGACAATTTCATTGGCGTGTTTTCATACGCACAGAGTAGATTGGACATCTCGAAGCGAGATTCCTACTCGTCGGTCACCGACGTGACGTTTCCGTTCCCTTCTTCAGGGAACGAGGGTTACATATGCGACCGAGATGTTCCTCCACATTCTCACTATATCATAATAAATGAATCTGAATGATCAAATATGACGCTCAATAAAAACACATGCATATTTTAAGTATAGTTCATATACAGTTCCAATAAACTGTTCCGGTTTCTGACAATTATTTGACAAGTGCAGGCTTCACAGGGTTAAATCTTTGCAAATTGCAAATTCAGATCAAGCAAACCTGCAGAAATAAACATGAAAAACATCAAACTGCGATCACATAACTGATAATAGGGGTGTGATCCTCTGTATCGAGTCCATCCCTGCTGCAGCTTTCCTTAAAACTTGTTTACTTGAGAAGGAAAATATTCAAACAATATCACAGCTCTGTTAATGAACTACCCTTTTGTTCATAACACTTATCCACATCTCATACTTGAAGAGTCATAGAAAAGCATTTTAGAGGATTTATGTACGCGGTCACACCATGATGTTCTTCTCAAATTAGCATTCTTAAGGTTAGTCTGCCTAAAAATCGTTGTTTGAAGCTAATCTTCACAGCTGGGAAGAAATTGCTGTGTTTTATTTCCTAAAGCCCCCTACTTACAGCACACACTAGTCTGGCCCTTTCCCAGAACAAACCCAATGCCTTCATCCAGTACCTTGGCTAAGCAGTTCGTTGACAAATTCACAATTTAAACCTCTCTGAATTACATTTAAAGTCATGACTTTGAAACAGAATAATGGGAAATTCATTTGGATCATTGTGTGGAGCTCGGGCTGCTGAGGACCACACACTCAGAGAGGGATATTTAGACGGCTAATCCAGACAGAGCTTGATGAATTTAAGCGTAATCCTGCCTGATTTCCGGAGCAGCATCGCTCTCAAACAATCACAGTTCTAATCCAAAGCCCACATCTGTGATGAATGTTGCTCCAGGAACAACAAAGGATGATAATCCGGAAACCAGTGTTATTTCTGGTTAAAGTAATGCATTAGAAACTACTGTAGTAGAATGAAGTTCATTGAGAAGATCTACGGCAACAGGTGAGTATGGCAATTATAGACAGTTTGACGTGAATGGAGACTGTGTGATGAGGATATCCCTTCTTTGCAGGAGCACCAGGTCGTTGGAGGAACACTGAGACGAGGAAGGACAGCCACAAACCACATAGACTTGGGTTCAGGAACGAAGGAGAGCCACAGAGGGGATTCTGGGAGTCTGGGAGGAACACAGGGACTGAGAAACACACCGAGGGAAGTATAGCAATGGGATGTAATAAATAAGACTTCGAGTATGATCAAAGTCCACTTCGTAAGAGCGAATGTGTGATGTGTGGCTTTATAGCAGTGCTGATTGGAGGAATAAGGAGAGTAAGGTGATGGTGCTCGGTGCTCCGGGGAGTGAGTGTTGTAATATAAATGAGCCTTTACATCTGCTTTATAAATGCTTTACAAGGTATAAATAGTCCTCACTTTGGATGGGTTCACAAAAACAGACGTCTAGCGACTACTAAATGCTTTATAACTACCTGACTTAATCATGAATTACAGCAGGAACATGTGTTAATAAAGCATGTATTAACACACTGAGCAACTATTATCATGTCTCTGCATTGTCCGCAACAGCAAAGCAATACTTTGTGCCTTCCTGTTTGACAGACTCCCGTTTAAGTAGTCGTCAAACAGGAAGACACCAGCAAGAAAGCACAGGGAGCTATGCTTAAAAAAACTGTAAATTAATAAATAATCTATCTTTGATAAGCTATGGACCATGGCATCAGCATATTATTACTCAAATATAGCAGACATTTGATATCATAATAAACCATCACCCATCAAACAATAGTTTGGAGTGCAGGGAGCATGTGGAGCGCAATCAAAGCACATCAATACAGAAATAAAGAAATAAAGCAACATAATGTGTGCAATCAGACACCAGACTTCTGCTTCATCAATGCAAAACACAGCTAAACATTATACCACTATATAAAGGGCAAAGCATTTATAATCATTGACATATTATTAAATAAATGTGTCTACCTTATAACCACTAGTCAAACTGCTAGCAGGTGCTTTGAGTACCCCAGGTAAGCATTCTTATTTTTACTTGAGGTGGAATCATTTATGTTTTTGCACTACTAATTTGTAATTCACTGTGGATTGTCTGCTAAATGCATTAATTAATGTAAATGTGGATGGAAGTTTTTATCAAGCCTCAGAGCACATTAACATCAGCTGAAGTTCTTCAGGTGCTAATCATGTGTAACAGTGAGGAGTCTGGATGCCCTCGATAATGAAAGGAGCAGATCATGTGAGGAATGAAGCCTGTCATCCTGATGCTGCATGACAACCAAACTCTCCATCTTCACGTTTTAGTAATTGCATTAGGAGTCTAACATTTGGTGGTCATGTTCCTGGCTCTTCAGAACATTAAAACAATGTTGAACGAAGGCTGAAATTAAGAAAACTGGCTGATGATTAATAATCACAACCTCCAACCCAGTAAACAAACGTTCTTAATTATCTCTACATAATTGGCTACGCTGATGGTCTCTGAATCTGACTTTTGACTGCTGAGAAATAAGAGCAATCACCCGTCAATTTAGTATTATTGACATTTTAGTGCATTTTTTGTTTTGTTTTGTTTGTATAGTTGGGGGGGGGGGGGGGTAATATCCAGGAGACGTGTCTAGTTAGTACAATGTACAGTGGGTACGGAAATTTTTCACTCTTTGTTATATTGCAGCCATTTGCTAAAATCAAAATTCATTTTTCCCTAATTAATGTAAACACAAAACCCCATATTGACAGAAAAACAGAATTGTTGACATTTTCGCAGATTTATTAAAAAAGAAAAACTGAAATATCACATGGTCCTAAGTATTCTTTGCTCAGTATTTAGTAGAGTCTTTTTGGGAAAGATGCAACAAGGTTTTCTCACCTGGATTTGGGGATCCTCTGCCATTCCTCCTTGCAGATCCTCTCCAGTTCTGTCAGGTTGGATGGTAAACGTTGATGGATAGCCATTTTTAGGTCTCTCCAGAGATGTTCAATTGGGTAAGTCAGAGCTCAGGCTGCCATTCTTGAACAGTCACAGAGTTGTTGTGAAGCCACTCCTTTTTATTTCAGCTGTGTGCTTAGGGTCATTGTCTGAGGTCTGAGGTCCTGAGCACTCCCTGGAGCTGAAAAACACCCCCACAGCATGATGCTCCTCCACCATGCTTCACTGTTGGAACTGTATTGGACAGGTGATGAGCAGTGCCTGGTTTCCTCCACACATACCGCTTAGAATTAAGGCCCAAAAGTTCTATCTTGGTCTCATCAGACCATAGAAACTTATTTCTCACCATCTTGGATTCCTTCAGGTGTTTTTAGCAAACTCCATGCAGGGTTTCATGTGTCTTGCACTGAGGAGAGGCTTCTGTTGGGCCACTCTGCCATAAAGTGTCCTGCAGTGTCTTTGCTGCAATGATGGTTGATTTTCTACAACTTTCTTTCAAATTTAAGGGGGGTCTGAATACTTTCGGTACCCACTGTATATATACTTATGTTGTAGAAATTAGAAATGACAAGTAACATTGAATGAAATGTTTACCTTTTAAAGTATAAAATAATATATAAAATTCTGTATTAAAAATTCTGTACTAGTTAACGTTTGATGTGTTTTACGACTTAAAAACACATTAGGATTTTAGGTTTTAGGACAATTTTGATGAAAGGCTTTGGTCCACTTCAAATGTTGACTGCTATATAAAATAATTGTATATATTTAATTATAATTTTTTTAACAAATATATTTTCTTAAATGTAATAATTGTTTTTAATAATTTTGTAGTTTAGTATTGTCTTGTAATTGTAATGTGTGTATATTTATATATATATATATATATATATATATATTTTCTCGTAAAACATACTAAAACATTGTCACGCCCAGCTGGAGCTGCCAGCTAAAGACTGTTGATGGCACTCCAGCTCTCTAAGAACTCTGTGTTTTTATGTCTGTTTCCACATCCGGACTCCATTTCCCAGTATGCATCTCTCCCCCACAGCTGTTTCTAGTTTGGTTCAATCATTCAATCAGTTCCACCTGTGTATATATACCAGTCTGTTTGTTTGTCTAGTCACGGTTCATTGTCGTACACTCGATGTTGTGTCATTGTACACAGGATGTATATTTGCCGTCACCTTGGTTTCTTGTTTTCGTTCGTATCTTTGTCAAGCCTTGGATCTATTGTGGATCAACCTCAGCCTGTTCTCGGATTTACGTCTTCGCCTCCCCCCACGGACTCTTACTGCCGGTATTTCGACCCTCGCCTTGTTTACTGTCTATTCTTGTGTTTATGCCTTTACTGCTCCTGTTTTCCAGTCCATGGCCATCTCTGTACTCACCCTGAGCCTGTCATTAAACCCTCTGCACATGATCTCGCACTCTCGCCATAACATAAACATCTTTATTTATTTTTTTTACAGTGTAGCATTTTGTATTTTTATATTATTACTATTATTATTTGAAATGCATTATAATCTTTAATAATTTATAATTACATTTCACTTATTTTTCTGCACAACGTTGCACTAAAAAGAAAAATGTTTCTTCAGAAACTATTTAAAATAAATGATGCTTTGTTTATATTTTATTCTATTTCAATTAACATTAATTTCTTTTGTTTTTGTGTTGCTGTGGTTTACTTTTTAGTTTTATTGTTTTTTAAAGTTTTAGTTTTCGTTAACCATAAAAGCCCTGAACCCATTACACCGGCATGACTCTTTTTCTGAGCACTCTTTATTTTCCCGTTGGGTGAAATATAATCTGTTTGCGTTGATATTGCATCTATAAGTGCTCTCATACAGCTGGCCTGAGACGGAAATGCATTGCTCAGCCATCTGGATGCATTCATACTCGCTCAGCTCTTACAGAGAGACTGTGCTGCTTAATAAAACACACCTCTCAGAGTCCCACATGAGACTTGATTATCTTAGGCAGTCTTGAAGGATTCATGAAGGTGACCTGAATGCTGACGCGGGGACAGACTCTCAGCCTGGGGCCGGTCACTCTACAGCATATTTGTAGGATTAAGTTGTCAGCATGTAAATCCACAGAGAGCGATAAATAACCACTCATGCATTTGAATTAGGAATCTGAAATCGACAGCGGCGTGTATTCAGAGAGGCCCGCTTTACAAAGCCATTGTTGAGCGTTTTTATTCATGATTATTTGTGCAAACTCGTGCAGAATCTGTCAGTCTCAATGTACAGCCAAGCACCGTGGTTTTCTTGAAATAGAGCGGTTACAAAAGTGGATCTGGTTGTGTTGGTGACTCACCTGAGGTCATTATGTGATCCTGAATAATGCCACACACATTTCTTTTCTTGTTAGTCGAGCCAATAAAGTAATGAGTTGCAGTAAATATTTGTCTTACGCAATGTATAGAAATATATCAGTGTAGGCAAGGCGTCACTGGAACTGGACTCAGCTAGTGATCTGAAAATTACAGACGACAGCCTATTGCCTACAGCTTCCATACATAAGTGGATATAAAGCAATGCTAACATCAGAAGAGTTGACATTTGTGGAAATGAATTCAGCTGAATTTATTTGGAGTTCCACCGAAGTACATCAAACTCTTCTGTATCTTCTTCTAGTGTTCAGATGATGAAACTGGTGTGCATTTCTTTTGTAATTCTTTCTTTTTGAATTTATTTATTTGTCTGTTTGTGTATTTTTATTGTAATTAATGTATGTATGAATTATTATTATTATTATTATTATTATTATTATTATTATTATTTTATTTATCTTCCATTGCAATCAGTCAGGAATCAAGCTTGTCCAAAGCATACATAGTGTCAGTTACTATTACACACAAGACTGCATACTGATTTAATGAAGTTTGTATTTCTATTCTATTTAGTAAGTGGATTGAGGAATCTTGTGGGCTTGATGGGGAACGCCTCTAGCGGTCTGTGTTGTTGCATGCAGGATTAATTTTGTATAGCATTAATTGTTTCTTCTTTGAATTTATAATAGCATGGGAGACACTTCAAAAGGCATTGCAGTGAACAATGGAATTAAAAACCAAAGCATGCACAGATCGGCATTAGACTGAATAATAAATGATAGCGATTCTAATTAAAACGCTTGCTAACAAACGTGTGCTGCTGAGGATGATGATCTGTAAATCGGCGACACACCTGAAGAAATATCAAAGAGCATGTAAGGGGCAAAAAACCCGTTAGGTTTCTAACAAACCCAATTATTATTCTGCACAATTCACCTATTCTAGACAAAAGCTAGTTTATTAAATATTAATGGGAGTTAAAAGCACAGACAGAAAGGAGCTAGAGAAGGTGGCTCTCATTAATGACTCAAATCTCCAGAAAAAGACTGTATTATTAGGCAAGGGATGGTCTAAAATGTATAAATATGGAATGATTATCATACTTATTTTCTTATTCTTTGATGTGAATAATATATCAAGCCTTGCCTAGCAGCAAAAGCAGACCATTCTATGATGTTATACGTGTGTTTATTTTAACACAATGTGGTATGAAATGTTCACAGTTTCACATTTGTCACATTAAAGTATTTTAGCTTTTCATTCATCTCTCCACATGTATATTGACACTTTGGAAATATTGTGTATTTGCAGCCATTCCAATAAAGCAATTCTGAATTGTATATGTGTGTGTACGTACAGTATGTATGTATGTATGTATGTATGTATGTATCCATTCATTCATCTCTTTTTATACACGTTGGCCATTTTTATAATTTAATTTTTTCCATTTTATTTTAATTGCGTGTATTTATTATTTCATTAATTAATTTCTATATTTATGTTTTTTTTTTTTTTTTTTCCTACAGTTTAACCAGATTTATAATTTACTCACATATTCTATGGTTCTACTATTTTGATATAGTCCACTATAGACAAGTTATTAACTATAAATAGCTTTGCAACTACACGTCAATTAACTCCCATTGTCTCAAATCAAGCCTCTGATCACCACCAGAGGGGACCTTCACCCGAGGATTAGATATTTTCCAGAACCTGTGCCTTGGACTGATCACTCACCCAGGTGCTGCTTATTAGAAGGTCTTCTTAAGCTGGCCATCTTCACTGCCATTTGCGAAGCCTTGTTTGCCTATTCAGCATTTCTGAGTGATTATTCCTCAGTGTTGTGTTTCTGTTGCCTACTCTGACTGTTCTGTCCTTCTGATCATTTGCCGCCTGTCCTTTTGATTCTCCCGACCTGGTTTATCGACCTATTGTCTGCCACCCACCCTGACCTTCTGCCTGGACTCTGATCACGATTCTGTTTAGCCCTCGTTGTTCCCGTCTGCTGATGATTTTTCATGCCTGTCTGACCTTGTTCTGTTGAGCTGCAAACGGATCCCGACGACTCTGCTTCATCAGTACACCCATTACCATCAAAATAAAGTGTTACCTACAAAAAAAGCAAAAAAAAAAAAAAGAAACCTGGGTTAAAAAACGTTAGACCAAGTGCCAAAAAAATTGTGCAAGAATGAATGATTCACATCAAACTGGCTTGAAAATGTCTTCGACTACCCCTGAAAGTGATTGTTTGCACATAATAAATTATTTCCACCTCATTTGCCATTATCTTTGTCTTAAACCCTTGCGAGATGAGCTCTTCTTTGGTCATCGGCAGCCAGAGGTCTGTCCATGCTTTCCAGTTTTCTTTTCTTCCAGTCCTGTTTGAACATGAGAGAGGAGTGTCTGGTCTTGATGGATTTCCCCTTGATAACCTCACAAGTAGCTTGTATAAAGCTGAGATGTGGTGAATTGTTTCAGTCGTTCTCTCTGGGCTGTGACTTTGGCAGAGTCGCTGTGCAGTTCTTTTAGAGAAGCCGAGACAGCAACTTGATCTGCAGTACTTTAATTATTCTGTCTTCTCCTCCTCTGGGGAGACGTGGCTGGTTACCTCCTGTCACTATGCATATAGAGCATTAGCTTTGGTGTGAGATGTAAGTGTAAAGGTTACAAAGACTGTCCTTGGGGTGCAGGGAAGCATTTGTTGCTCTGAACTTCTGATGGATCGGAGCTAATGGAGCAGTGACCATGAGCAGGCCGCTCTATCTAATGATGATTGGATGTTATCTGGCATTACATGTAATGGACCTCCTTCAGACTCGACCTTTCCTGTCCCTCTGGACGGAACAAGAACATCTCCAGACAACTAGACGGAGCTTTAAACCAGATAAACAAGAAGGAAAATAAAGATGTGTGAAGCAGTCTTTTCCCAGTTAATGAATCTTTTAAAGTAATTAAGTTCATTTGCAAAAACAGCAATTCTCAAAAATCTGCTTTTTTCTTTCATTGTGAAATTATTAATTTCAATCTAATATTGGGTGTATTAAATATCTGTTTTGGCAAATAAACTCTTCAAATATGTCCTATAAACAACTGGAATACAAGTTCACGTTGACAGCCTGAGAAACCGTTGGCGTTCGGAGTGAGATTGATTCATGCATGCATACATAATCCTCCATCATGATGATGAAATGATACATTTATTCATGATAGGAATAATTATTTCCCCTGTTACTTTTCTTATAGCAACAAGAAAGCAATTTATTTCTCAAAACAAAAGGTTACTGGATTAAGAAGGGTGAACCATGACTGTGTGATATTGCTTTCCTACAATACTTGTAGAAATAAAAGGTTAATATTTGAGCAACTTATATGTTACACACAATGTTGCCATAAATATGCCATATATCACTTTTAAAAAAAAAAAAAAAAAATTAATTAACACACCCTTGGTGAATAAAAGGATTAATTTATTTTTAAAAAAAGAAAGAAAAATAAATAAAGAATAAAAATTCACTGACACCAAACGTTTAGTATAGTATAGTATTATTTATAGTTAGAAAACCTTTCTGTTTTATATAAAGGCTGCTCCTTTTAACCTAAGAATGATTCTGTGTTTTTGAACAAATCTGTTAAGCAAATGATTCAATGCCTCATTTATAAAGGCAGTTTAAGAAAAATCAGTGTTTTAGACGAGGTCAGTTGAGCAAACTAATCCAAAGACTTGATTTTAAAGAGAGTCATTTATTGGCACTCTCTGGAGTAACCTGCACTAAGCCTTTAACCGCAGTAGACACTATTTGTGATTAGATTTTTTTAAAAGCTAGAACCAGTTATCAACCCAACAATAACCAATAAGCACCAATAAAAAAGCCTATAGAGGACAGCTCCAGAAATAAAATCAGTGTCATTGTGAACAGGGTTTTCTAGGGGAAATCTTTGAAAGATATCTCTGTGCAAAATAAATCAAATTAAATGAAAAAAATCCATTTCTTTATACTGAGCATTTTTTTCCCCCATAAAACATATTATTTAAACAGCTCAAAGAAGAAAACAAAGGAGAACCTTTAAAAGCAATTTCCAAATGATTAAAATGTGCATTTCCCAACACAGTGCTTGTGTTCCTGAACAGCGATGCCTAAAGCTTTGATCCAGTGTAGACTCATTCCAAACGTCATTGGCGAAATTCACCTCATAAATCAAATACTTAAGAGATGGATAGATTTTTCTCAAGGGCAGCTCACACACAATGACAATGTCAGAATCAATCTTTGCTAATGACACAGATGTCCGAAACATTGCTTTCAATACTCATTGATACCAGCTTTAACCATATACGAATAGAAAACCATCCCACTGAAGTTTATTATATCTCGTCGTCGGTTTTTCTGGTGTAACCTCACTTCTGCATGTAATGAGTCACGCTTCACACCATGCCTCTTCTGGCTGTCAGTTGAATGTGAACATGACTCATGCACGCCAAGTCTGACGATAAAGAAATTAGTTTAGCATCTTTTCAACATCCTGTACAAACCTAAGGAAATTTTAAGGAATAGTTCGGCAAAATTGAAAATGGGCTGAAAATGTACTCCTTCTCAGGCAAACCAAGATTAGGATGAGTTTGTCTTCATCAGATTTGTAAAACGGGTCTCTGATGGATGTGAATGGATGACATCAGAATGAGAGTCCAAACAGCTGATAAAACATCACAATAATCCACGGCACTCCAGTCCATCAGTTAACATCTGGAGAAGACAGAAGATCAAACTAATCCAGCATGAAGACAACAGAAGATTTTCTTTTATTACTGGAGGAAGTGTTATTATGGGTTGTGGATTGTGGTTGAAGTTAAAAGCATTTCTTACAAACCCTGTTGTCTTCTCCAGATGTTAACTGATGGACTGCAGTGCTGTGGATTATTGTGATGCCTTTATCAGCTGTTTTGACTCTCATTCTGACGGCACCCATTCACTGCAGAGACACTGATACAGAGATACATTTCTCCAGATCTAAATAGAGAAACAAACTTATGTATTTTAGTAAATTTAACTGATTACTGCCCTTGAGTATATTTACAGATCTTTACAGATACTTAGTCGTACTGAGTATCAAAGACATTACATTTTGCACCTATAGCTTTTGTGCAGCAATTTATTTCTGCTACAAAAGATGTAATATCGCCAACTATAGGCCGCTGAAAGTGCTATATCTTGTGCACTGTGCCTGCACCCAAACTTGTACGGATTTTACGAGTTGACAAATTTGTTTGTACAAATACACCTAACCCTGCCCCTAAACCTACCCATCACCAGGGTTTAGACAAATCATACAAAATCATACGAGTGAGGTCGAATGAATTCGTAGGAAGTAGCACAAATTTGCCACCTCATACAAATACGTATGAATTGCTCATGTGACTGTGTTGCCACATTCAGTACAAGAAAACTAAGACTTTTTCATTTTACTTGACATTATTTTATATATCTGCTATACTGAAGAGACCTTTTGAAGGATTTTGTTTTTTGCAATTTTGTTCAGTTTTATTCTGGTGTGGTAGAGCAGGCAAGTTCCCTCCCCTTAATTCAGAATGACAACCTATCAGAGCTTGGTGCATGTTATATAAGGTCTGTTGTTGGGCTACCTGGGATGCGTCATTGCTGGCTCCACCCATCGGTGCATGTGAGTTTCCGCCTAAACAAGGTACGCTTCGTTTTGGCTGTTGGGCTAATATGTTGGGAGCTTGTGATTATCAACTATATCTATTGTAGCTGGAATAGCATCTTGTTCGTGGCTTCGCAGTGGTGTGTTGGCTGTCATTACCCTCCCACGTTTGACCTGTTTATGTGTAGCTTATGTTTGCTGTAACTTGCGTGTTTTCATTCCAGCTTGTTTAAGTCCAACTGTGCTAAAAACTGTGCTGTGAGCAACTGCACAATAAATGTATTGATGACACATACAGTATGCATTATTAAACTTGTGTTGAATGAATTGGTCGATTTTATAATGAATGGTTAATAAATTGTTTGTTTTAGCAGGACAAACAAAGGTGTTGGGAAGTGCTCCGCCTTGTGGGGTTTTGGGGTGATTTGCTTCCTGCATGCAGGACAGGATTAAGACGGCGCTGCTGTTTTCTTAATTTGTTTTGTTCTTTTCTTGCATGCCGAAGCCTCTATAGTCGTCCCGATTATCTGAACAGCCTTGGGCTGTGTGCTCTGGCTGGTCCTCCGTGTTAGAACTATTGGGTTCCTGCAAGCGTGTTGATGTAATTCATTTACATTTAGGACTTTGTATGTTTTCTTTACTGTTTAGGCCTTCAGGCTATCATTACTTTGGTTTTGTGTGATTTTAAGCATTTTTAGCAAATATATAGCATATAGCAAATTTATATTACATATTTAGTTACCCTTACTTTAAAGGGGTGGCATAGTCAGCTGTAATATTTTTCTCACGATTTTAACATTAATAGAGTTATTTAGCCCCCTGTGGCCACGCTACACTGGTATCGGTATATGCATGACTGCTCTCCTCACAAATCAGCTCCGTCTTGTTTTCTGTGCCTTGTCTTGGACTTTTATGCCACATCCTGTCTCCCGTGGTGTTTGTAGTCAGTTTGTATCTTATCTTGTTCAGCTTGTCAGCCTGTATATAGTATATATAATATACACACACACAGCCCTGGTGTTTCTTTTCTTTTGTGAGTTGTTAAATGTAATGGTTGTCTGTTTGCCCTTCATTCTGTTCTGTGTTCCCTGTGTATTTTTTTTTATTTTATTTGCTTCTACCTGTTTTCCCAGCTTCTCCACGACATTAAAGTTTTTGACAGGCATGTTTTCTTGACTAGTGCATCTTTGAGTCTATATTTAAGGAAAATACTTAAGTACTGTTAAAATCAGATACTCTAAGGCCCGGTTGAACAAACAGGGCTTAGCTTAAGCCAGGACTAAGCATTAGTTAAATTAAGATATTTAAGCAACTTTTACAAACATGCCTTATAAGAAAATATTACAGGTGTGCATCTTAATACAGAACAATGACACTGACATGTTTTAAGATATCTCAGAGCAAGATATTTTCATCATTTAGTCTGGGACTAGCTTAAGCCTTGTCTGTGAAACAGGCGGTAAAACTTTTTGTAATCTACATCTTGGGTGGCCTCAGGTTGAACACATTTCAGCAAATTTACATTTTTGGATGAACTAGTACCATTTCATCAGTTTAAGATGCATTACATCCTATAAGTCATGTCTGAATGCTTAAAATGCTACATTTACAAGTGTAATTTCAATGTGAACTATTATTCTACCTCATATTTAATATTCCTAGACTAATGAACCTAAGCCAAGGTTACAGCTTTGGCTGTTTTTCCTCGAGTGACTTCAGCTTGATCAACCTTGAGAAACCCAGAAGGCGTCTTGATTAATGGTTTTGATTTCATTGTAAGCACACACGGCTAACTCGGGTCTAGCAGTCTGGCAGAAAACAGATTGGCTTTGAAACATTTAGGAACGAATTCAAGACCTGAACGAATGGAAGATGTCCTTGTAAATCTCAGGTGAGCCACCTGGTCTGGAAGCTGTGTTATTGGCAGAATCTCAAGCGAGAGATGAATTAATAAAAAAATTTATAGAACGAACTACATTAAGAGTACCAGACAGCAGCAGCATTCGATCCAATCAGTGCATATAGAGCTAAGATGGAGACCTAAGATCCAGCTACTCTCCTGAAATATCATGAAGACTCAATGTAACACATAGCAAGGAAAAAATACACGCACACCGTTTGTCCTGCTTTAGCATTGAGGAGCACTGGTGAGAGACCACTGGCTGTCATATTTGTTTATTTAATGTATGTATCAGCTGGTAATTAGAGGATGCTAATGATCTGGCATTTCCCGTTTAAACATAGGCCAGGCTGTACAAGAAGAAAAAAAAAAAAAGGTAATTATGCAGCTTGGGAATAAGTTTTGGCAGATGACATTATGAGAATGTTTAACTGTGGCTGCGTTTCTTCTTTATCCTGCCTGCCGGGCAGATTTAAAGGTTTTGATTTACAGGAGCATTAAAAACAGAGATGCAATTGTGGATGCCTGTTCATACGAAACCCCATCAATGCCATCTGGGGAATTCATCCTGGCATTGTTCAGCATTAGCAATCCATTCTAAACAGAGAGAGAGAAAGAGAGAGGTTCATAAACCTGCTGCACATTATCACATGTACTCGATAATCTGATCCCTGCTTAGTTATTTTACGATGAGGATTGCTGAAATTCACTCCGCACGATAGCCTGCCGTCATGTGCGGCGCTGTTGTTGTGATTCATTGTTAGCAGCTAAGCTCGTATGTAGAAGATTATTCTGTGGAGTGCATCTTTATGATTGTTCGACCGCTGATCGTGTCTGTGATTATCTCCCACTGCACTGACCTCCATTAGCCTGTTTAAGACCCGAGAAAAAGGTTTTAGGAATTGTTTTTTGTTGTGAACTTGTTTTTTTCCCCATGTTGTTATATTATTTAAAGCATTAAAATTAATGTAAATAAAATAAAATAAAATAAAATAATTCATGCTATGTCATTTCTTAAAAAAAATAATAATAATGAATTTTGCATGGGAAAAAAACAATAGATTGTTTTTTAATTCATCATTATATTTTTAGCTTTAAAGATTTTTTTCTGTCTTTTTTGCAAAACTTGTTTTTCTCGTTGCATGTATTATATTATATATTATATTATATAAAATGTCTCAATAAGTTAAATCTAACTTGAAAAAAGAATTGTAATAATGGGAGTAAGAATTTACAAGATTTTCATAAATAATATCATATCAATAATATTTCATATCAATAATATTTCATAGAATATTAAAAATATAATTTCTTTCCTTATTTCTTTGCCTCTCAAAATGCATAATAAACATGTTTTTAATCATATGGATTTGAAACCCCATAACATTTTCCCGAGATGTTGTTTTATGACACACAATTTAAAGACAGATTTAAATGATAATTACAAAATATTATAATATTTTCATATGTGAAAATAAGTGTCACTAAGTTAATTTCAGTTCTTTTTTAAAGACCAAGTGATCATGATGAAACCTCCAATCATTGAGTGTCTCTGAAAAGCCCTGAAGGTGCTCTGTACAGAGCATCCAGACCTAAAACTGTGGCATGTAGAGACATTCACTAGAATATAATATCCTCACATGAAGCTGCAGGTTGTTAAGAGGTTAGGATGGGGTTCGCTCTCAGTCCTGCGGGAGACCCCGAGGTTGACTCAGGCCTGATGCTGGCTTTGATGTTATACTCGCTGAAGCGCTGCTGTTCGCTCATGTTGTTGTAAAGCAAAGCATAAACGTTCTCTTACATCAGCATTTCTGTGCAGCAGCAGCTACAGACTCGTGGGTGGCTTTGTAGCTTACAGTGACTTTGCTGAAGGATAAGGGGGTGATCTGGGTGAATATATTGTGCTGAGTGTGTATATCAGCGCTAGCTCTGAGTGCAGAGACTCTCTGTAGATCAGGACTCTTGATCTGCACAAACAGATTTAGACTGCTGCATGCACCCTTCAAAATCAAGCTTGTAAAAAAAAAAAGGGGGAATTTCGCAAGCAGTGCTATAGAAGAACAGCTCTGGGTTCCCCAAGAAACCTTGCAGAGAGCCCTTCTTAAAAGAGACGTTTTTATTAGTGTGAAGAATATTTCTAAAAAATATATATATTTTTCCACTATAAATAATCTTTTGTGCAACTAAAGGTTTCCATAGATGTTAAGGGTGCTTTGTGGTGTCATCAAAACTGTCTGAAGACATCTGGGCATCAAGGTTAGGAGATTTGGTGATGGTCCTATCCTTGCCTGATAATTTTCCAGCTGTTGAAGAGTTTGTGATGAAGACTTTTTCAGCCTTTTGCTGCCCCAGAGAACTATATTTAAATATTGCATAGAATATTTAGTAACTGCAATAATTATAGAAATACTATAATACATGTTTAATTAAAATGATTTCTTGTTTATAGACCAAAAGTATACCCAAAAATGATACCAATACTGTTTATACTGTCAAAATAGACAAAATAATGAATAATGGCAAATATAGTGAACATTTTATAAAGCATTTCGTATAAAGTCATTATGTTTGTATTTAATGATTTATTTATTTTGTGAGATGCATCATTAATGAAAATAATATCAGGGTGATTATACTGTAGATCCTGTAAAATCCTATAAAAATAACAAAATAAATGAAGTAAACAAGTGAAACCTTTAAGATCGCAATGCATTTTAATAATAAAGCCTTTTAATCCATTAAAGACTCACCAGCTCTCCCTGTTTGTAGAAATAGATAGAAATATAGAAATAGATACATATAGTGAGCAGTAAACCTATTTCTCGCAGCTGGGTCAGTGCCCAGTTTAATGTTATATATGGAGCTATATATATATATATATATATATATATATATATATAAAGGACACAGTTGTAATGAGAGCATTTTCTCCACGTTGTCTGTTGGAGTTTCTCGTTCTCTGAGCGGTGAGATAACGGTTTAATTAAAGCCTGTTCTGTGGATCTGAATCCACCCCCACCAGCAACCCAGCACCAGCAGGTGTTTCCTCCTCCTTCAGAGCAAGCTCTTCAGAATCAAGACACGGCCATCGCTACCATCTGCAGCTCTGATCTACAATAGCAGAAGATTGCCAGCAAGACCAGCTCCTTTATGCAGGTCGATAACAGTCATCAAACAGACTCATCATTTTAATCCAAATATAAGGCCATTTGTTTGTGCACTGATTGTTAGAATGAGTGATTATACGTGTATTATGTCATGCCAAAAATGACGACTATAATGAACTCTAAGTGTGGTAATGTTGTGATTGCTGTTGATGCCACATGCCCTTCAGGATAAATGACAGAATCTTCAGTGTATTGTGATAAGTGTTTGGATGAAGGCTTTTACAAACGTTCAACAGAATGAACTCTTTGTTCAGTTTTATGCCCTTGTAGGCAACGCAAAATAAAACAGTGTGAAAAATGAGCTGATTGTAGAAGTAAAAAAATGAAGGCAGCTGCCTGCTGTTGTATTCATTTACATAATTACATTAAAAACTGGCAAATTGGCAAACAATGTAAAGTTATTAATTATTTGTATATCATTAGATGTGTTAATTATCAATGTTTGAATGTATGCTGGGAAAAAGGGAACTGGGGCTTATATGCAGAATGATTACTGACTTATTTAAGACTAGCACAACTCCACGATTCATAGGTGTGTGTGTAATTAAACACAATTTTGTGTATTTTTGTTTGAGAAAAAAAAAAAATATATATATAATCATAATAATCATAAACTACTAAAATAAATCAGCAAAATTAAACACAGTGTAACACACACATATGTGTGTGTGTGTGTGTGTGTGTGTGTGCACTGTGTGTGTGTCATTTTATTAATTTGTGTTTTACTTTTTTATGTTGTTTTTGCAAGAACAGTTACCGTATGTTTGCTTTTAATTGCAAAAAATTGTCTATTTGATCTAAAAATCTTGTCAACAGTCCTTGTTGAGACTGACATATGAATAATGGAGGTGGCAGTGGAATGCTCTTCTTATTCTCTCACCCCAGGACTCGTTTCCATGCTGTTGAAAACACGGTGAGCTACATGCATTACAATAGCTGGTAATTGGATTCGCTCAGTGTTACACGGATGACAAGTAAAATAAGTAAGAACACGAACAGTATTAATTGGAAATCAGTCCATGGGTGAGTTGGTTTTCTTAACATGGATCCTCCTTCACAGTTTGTTCAGGTTTATGGTATGAAGTGAAAATCATATGCATTACCTTCATTTTCAATCTAGCGCTGGCAGAGGATAGGAAAGGTGCATGTAAGAACACACTCGCCCTGCGTTTAATCTCTTCCGAGAAACAGAGTAAATGAACACAGTCAGAATACAGCATCCTCTCAAAGTCCTGGCAGATGTGAGTGTTTTCACTGCTAGCCAAATTCAGCTAAGGACATGTTTAGGCTGCGCTCCAAATTCCTTCGCACCAAACAGCAGATAATCCATTTTTCCAAATGTCAAAATGACTATAAGATGACTTCCTGCCTCCCAGCAGTCACCTGCCTCACATCATACCCAAAGAACAAAATAATCATATTTATTTATGAAAAAATGAAGATGTGGCACATCATCCTGAATCATTACTGAGTCTCTTTTAAGGAGAGCCAGTTTCATTCGATGGCCATCAAGTGCAGCTAAGTGGAAATCTTCACTAGATTATTAAAAAAGTATTTTTCAAAGTTGTAAATAAAGATTGTTGGAGTACGAAAATACTACTTCGGTCTTTCTCAAAATTATAAGATGTGACTGCAAATTCCCTTTCCCTTTAGAGTGTTGCAAGATAAGATTAGTTTCAAAAACAAAAATATATATTTTTATAGAAGTTATGACATGTCCACTCACCCCTAAACAGCTTGTTTAAACACAATCCCACTTTTCTCCGTCACAGAGTGCATTTATTTTCAAACAACCCTCCCCCCCAATGTTTCCAAAGAAAGAAGGCGGAGCTATTATTGTGTCTGTAGTGTTGCTGCGGGCGCCATGTTCTGGAGACGCTGTGTGTCGT
>JAUMHP010000026.1:311836-323014 GCA_032361065.1 Enteromius trimaculatus
ATGCTGTTATGTTTACGAGGCGTGATGCAGCACCACGTGTAAAAACACAGAACTAAGTCATGATCATCAGTAATTATTAGGGGTGTAAAGGTTAAAAAAAAATCACGGTTTGTTTCGATACAATACAGTTGTGTCACGGTTCGCTATGTTTTCGATGCAGCAAAAAACAATAAATAAAAGAGGGATCTTTGATTCTTTTTCACATTTTTATTTATTAAAACTGAGTATGATCTTGTTTTTTTTTTTGTTTTTTTTTTAAGTTCAGAAAGATGAGTTTCTTCAGACGCCACAAATCGTGTCTTCAACACACGGCCGCTGTTGTGCTTCAGCTAAAGAAAGTCACAATCTTTCTGTTCTTTGCTAGGAGAGCTCAATAACATTTAGCATTTTCGTAAAACCCGCATTAAAATCCACTCTTACCGATCGATTGTTTTGCCCTGTTCTGTTGGAAATGCCTTCCTGAATGCCGCAGGGATAGTTTGTAATGTGTGTGTGTCTGTGTGATGTCGGCGTAAATGAGTTGGCATGTTAGAAGTATCACCGCTGGTGCAGCTTAAGGTAGTGTAGCAGATGCGACAAACTCTTGTTTTATTATTCGCCACTCTCTTGCCATCACCCTCATAACTTACAGGGAAGCCAATTGCATTAACGTTACTAGCCATTTTGCAACAAGTGCAGCATATGCCTGACTGGAGTAGTGTTTGGGGGTGGGAGGGACAGTCAGCACGTACTGTAGTCTGTCCCATCGCTTGCGCTGCCTTGCTGAGCGTAGCACTGAAAACATTATAGTTTACATACTTTATTCTCTTTCTTTTTTTTTTTCAAATATAAAAGTATTAGTCTGAATCGTTCGGTTTGTAATACGTACCGAACCGAAAGCCTCGTACTGAACGGTTCAATACGAACAGCCTTTTTTCTTACACACAAAAACTATTGTGTGACTATTTCTGTAGTTTAAACTTACCTTTAAAAGAACAGGATTTTGATTCATTTCCATCCTATGTGTCCTGATCCTTATGATGTTTTAGATCATATGTACAGTGACTGGGATGATTGGACGTCAGTGAGGAGTTTGTGCAGCACACAGACAGATGGCAGTGGATGCAATCACTTACCGAGGGATCAATCTATAAGTCTTCTGGGTAGCGTCCCATTTCTCTAAACTCCCGTGCCCCCTTCAACTATTTTCTGTTCATGAATATTCCTGTTTGATTTCCTCCCTCCTTCACATGGGTTGATGGAAGCGTAACTCGCAGCCAGACGCCATTTAATTGTTGCTTTTCTAAATTATTACTCAAATCCTTCACCTCTCAAGACCACTAGTGTCTTTCTCATCTCTCTCGCATCCAAAAGAGGCTCAAGGTCGTAACTAAAAGGTGTTTTACATCCTAGCAAAGCGGGATGTATTTTACTGAAATGGATTTGAGAGCAGTTGCAATGGAGTTCATCTGCTGGGTAAATTTTCAACTGCTTCCACGGAAGTGATTCAGTAATGTGATTCTCCAGACTAAAATAGTCTTATATTTGAAATCTTCTCTCTTTTCATTCATGGGATTATCCCATCCCGCTGTTGCTCTGACTCCAGGTGAATTCAGTGCTGAAGTTCATGCTGTTCCTGGCTCTCTCTTTATCGCCTTCGAGGGCCACTTCCGGACCATCCTCTCTTTTTAAACAATGCTTTCTAACAAGAGGTCAGGTTGAGATTCACTGTTCTGAGTTACTTTTGCTTTATAAAGTTTATGGAATCTTTAAAAGTTTCTTACATGCTCAGCTTCTTTACGCTTCATCTGTCCTGCCAGCTTTTAAAGTGGTTTATAGGGGCTTTCCTCTAAGCTATAGAAGAGCTATACTTATCTAACTCTCGAGCTCGTGCTGTTTTTAAAAAGAAGGGAGAAGTGACTGGCTGTTATAGTGTCAGTCTGATACCCCCCACAGCCTCAGAAGATAAGGAGCACTCTGTCTTCAGCCACCGATGCTCCTAACCGTGCCAATGTGAGGGAACATCTGAGAGAAAAAAGAAGAAATGTTTGCTCTTTTTCAGGCCTGTGACATCAGCGGTGTTAATGTTACCTTCCACGAAGATATTTGTCTTCAGACTTACATGCACATTCAATTTATTTTAATTAAAAAAAAAATATTAATAAATAAACATAACCATCTTACTATAAAGTAGCATGTTCATCAATGGATCAATATATTTCGAGAATTTTTAGAATTTTGTTATATATTTGTTTCATAATTATATTAGATTAACCTCATGAATAATCATATTTGTAAATAAATTTGTATAGATATTTCATAATTATATTTATGAATAAATAATCAGTTTGGGCTAAATAAATTATATTTATTTGCAAATAAATTGTATTTATTATACATGTATATGTGTCTATAGAACGATATATAGATAGATATTATTTATTTGAAGAATATTTACAATTATTTGTATAGTTAATTAATAATTTTAAAATAAAATTCTTAGTGTTGTCAAACAATTATTTGTGATTTAATCACATCCAAAAAAAATATTTACATACTGTGTACATTACTGTGTATATTTATTAGGCATATATAAATACAAATACATGCATTTATATATTTAATGAAAATATGTTATGTATATTAAATATATTTGGATACAATATCAAATATTAGAAAATAAATATTTAAGTGCATTTACTTGCAAATACTTTCAAAATATATACTGTACATGTGTGTTTTAATATAAACATAATGAATAAACACAGCATATTGTATGTAAAGAAAAACTTTTATTTTGGATGCGATTAATCAAGATTAATCATATGACAGTACTTAAAATGATACATTTTAAATATATATAATTTATTTATTTTTTAAATATACCACAGTTTGTTTATTATAAAACAAAAATACAACTCATTAAATATAATACATTATATTACATGTAATTAAATGTAGAAAAAATACATAAATAAATAAACTGTAGATCTGTAGAACTAAATGTTATTTATTATGAAATACATGTATAATTCTATTATATATTATGATAAATGATAAAACAACCATTGTAAAACAATGTGTCTACCAGTCTAGCTGTTGATTAACGTCATTTTGAACACCCATATCTTTAGAGAATATTTAGAATGGTTTGGGTTATTTTATAATTATCCTATAATGTAATATATAGATTAACTTCATTAATTATCATATTTTAAATAAATTTTCTGAATATTTATGTGTGTGTATGTTTGTGTATATATATTTAACACTGTTGTATTTCTTCTCAGTAGAATAAATGAATGCACAATATCATTGTTTTGGCTTCGTTTATGAAATGCTGATTATTATAACACTTTGTCTCTTTGGAAACTGCACATGTACACAAGTAAAGTGCTGACTCTCCACACACTGAGCTGAGAATCAGTCTGGACCGGATTCTACACAGATTTATTTGTTTGGCTGATATAGCTGAAACCGAGAGAGATGACAGAAAAACAAAGAAAATGCTTTCTTCTCCTCCCACACCACGTCCATTACACAAACAGACCTTGAAACGCAAGCCAATTACAACACAAAGGTTTCTTTGTAATATGTTGAAGTCTGCTGGTTCCTACACTAATTTCAGTCTCAGGTTATGACAGTAAAGATAGTTCCCTCCAAAATCAAGACTCACCTCAGGTCAGCTCTTGTTAAGGTTATGCATGATCTTCTCCTGGCTGCTGATTCTGGTCTTCTGTCTGTTCTTATTCTTTTAGATATTAGTGTTGCCTTTGATACTATTAGTCATTCAGTATTATTGGAATGGCTGGCTTGCATAGGCATAGCTGATAATGCACTTTTCTGGCTTTCCTCTTATTTACGTGACAGAAAACAGTTTGTCAGATTGATCCTGTCTCAGTTACTCATGGCATTCCCCAGGGGTCAGTGTCGGGTCCGCTTTTATTCATAATTTATATTCTACCTCTTGGTCGTATTATTTTCTCCTACATGGCATTAATTTCCATTTTTATGCTGACAACACACAAGTTTATATTTCTACAAGACCTAATGTTTCTTATCCAACCTGTCCTCCAACCAATTCGCCTATTTTGGTCGTTTGTACAAATCCCGGACATGCGACCCATCAGAATATATACTACAATTGCGCCCCTATCATCAACAGTACATTTGCATAATGATGTTTTGTGCTATTTTATCTGCTTCACAATTTAAGGGTTCGTGTAGCTTAGTTTGTACGTTAGTTTGTGCGTTATAAGATGAGACATGATCATGGGTTTGAACCACATGCTCATAAAAGGTATTTGCATTATAAATCATGATTTTTGTAACGAGTAGGTTTAGGGGTGGTCATTCGTATGAATCACACTTAGTAAAATATGTTTTAATAACCATGAGATTGGTGTAAAAAGTGCACACATTGCATTTAAATAAACAGACATGTTTGACAGTCGCATGTCATTTCATGATGACAGACACAATACGACACAATCCGTTGGAGGTCGCTTACCTTTAAAGACTAAATATAGGGCGTAATAAGGTACTTGTACAAATGACTTATTGGCTCTTTTTTTTATTGAAGGACGGGCTCTCCTCATCCCTCTCCTGACCTTACTATATGTTTGCAGGACGTTATGACTAATATTATAAATGAAGCCCTCCTTGTAAGTCTGTTTTATCTAAAACTTAACCTTTTACCTTGTTATTTGATAATTTCTTAGACATTTTTTTTACCCAGGTGAAAAATCTTGGGGTTGCTCTGCATGGTTTGCTTTCATTTGGTTCTCTTATTAGTAATATTTCATATTCTGCATTTTGCGAGTATATAAAGAATTTTTGGCGGACTGTCCGGGGACCAGACATGGAGCCTGGCGGACCCCGAGCCCTAGAGGATTAACTCCAAGGAGGCGAGGGCTGGGCCTGGTGACCGCATACCCCCCGGGAGGAGAGTGGAATGGCTATGGAGTAAAGACAGAAGCTGATAATTCTGGAAATCGGATGTCCCCGACTAAGCAAGCTGAGAGTGACGGTGGCAAGGAACACAAACTTTTCTGGCTGGGAACCTAAGCTAGAATAGTTTCTCGATCACATAACTCCAATTCTTATTCAGTTGCATTGGCTTCCTGTTCATTATCGTGTAGACTATGAAATGTGTATTTCAGTATTTGATTTATTGTCTGTGCCAAACTTTAAGAGTTCGCTTGTAGATCTCTCTGAAACACAAAGGGAGAGATGTTGCATGATATTCTGGCTGCACAGCTGTCCAGCTTAAAGATAACAATAAATAAATAATATATATATAATATTTTTAGTCTTTTCACAAAACTAGTCTGAAATATGTTCTGCAATCAGGCAGTATTCAACTTCCTCTCGCATCAAAAACACACTCTGCAATTAACAGTTCAGGAGAGGAATATTATTCATGAATATTGATTTAAACTTAAAATGTAACGCTTTTCTCTCGTTTAAATGCTTGGCTTTCCATTGCAATTCCTTGGAGAAGATTTTTTTGTGTTTCGTGTAAGAAAGGAGGTGAAAGGTTTGGAATGACATGGAATGGGAGAGTAAATGATCACAGAACGAACGATTCCTTTCAGATTCATCAGACCAATTAATGACTTTAAAAGGCTTGAAAAATTAATGTTTGAACAAAGTATTACTGTACAACCAGCACTCAGAACATCAAATAAAAATCTTCAAAAGACAGCTCAAAGACTTCAAAAGATTTCAGACGTTAAAATGAGAGCGGTTAAAGCACAGAGGACTTGATCGAGAGGGATTCAAATCATTTAAAGATTTCGTCAAATCAAATATAATCGTTGAAAAGGATTAACTATGAATGTGGGTCAGGTGACTTTATACTGCAGTCTGATTGTCATACCAACTGAAATTCATGCCTTTTGGTTCTCTTTAAGATTATATTGTATTATAGTTCTGTTATACAATTTTTTTATAAATTGTATATTTGTCATATATTTGCAATATATAACTGTACGTGTTGCATGATATTTACTTTCAGTGCCGTTGATTGATCTAGCTTTAGTTAACTGTAATTAAAAACTGGGAATATCCCTGTGACAAACCAATACTGTATGCGTCTTTTGACTTTCTTCCAGGCCTTACTTTGACTTCACAGGTTGAAGAAAACCCAAGATTACATGAAGCCAAGTGAACGAAAGAGCACTTTATCACTTTCAGTCAGCTGTTTACACATTTACTACTGTTCTCTGTGTTCATTCGATAACTGTTTGAGCACGTGGAGATGGGTGAGCGAGGACTGCAGACAGGGAAAGAGAGCGAGGGCCGTTCTTTAGCAGTAAGATGCTGATATTGGCAGGGAGCAGATTCATTAACACTCTTAAATTTAGCCTGCAGTTTGACTGGAGGGATCTCATCTGTTCAACACCCACACCCCGCTTTGACGGAAAAGCACCGGCAGAACCCGCAGAAAGGAGGCTTTCTGTTTCTGCTCTGAGCGCAATTCCATTTGCAGCGCTTTGTCAAACATCTTAAGCAAATATGATTTGGGTGAGCGTGATTTAGGCCGCTGCTAGGGAAATGGCACTCTTATCCCCGGTCTCAGATGCCATAATCTCATTATTGTCAGTTTGCCTTTCTAAATGAAGAGGGTTTTGTCTTAGTCAACCTCAGAGAACCTGCTTCTATAATTGTTGGTGGTGTTCTCCGAGGAAGGGAAGAGCTGAGAGAGAACAGATAGAGATAATGCTCTCCCCACGGGCTCATAAGAAAGGCTGTCAAGCGCCGAAGCACATGGTGTGAACACATATAATAGGACAAACAACAAATTGTGGCATGCTTTCACACTGGGTAATGGTCACTCCCACGGCCAGGACAGCTGTGGCGCTACAGCTATGTGAGCAAAGAATGTGCTTTAAATTAAACACAAAGAAGTCAGCTATACTGGAGCTGTGTGTGCAACGAATAATGCGCTGCCTTCCTGTTCAAAATATCTCCGCATCTTAAAAGCAGACGAACGACTTGAGAAGGAAGTCTCAAAACAGGAAAAAACAGGAAACAGGAAAAAAAATAAATAAATATACTTAAATGGTGATTAAAACATATCTAATTTGCTTAATTTTATTTATTAAATTACTTGAGAAGCAAGTCTGTAAGGCATATGTAAAATTGTTTATTATTATTATTATTATTATTATATAGCACTTTTTACAATGCAGATTGTGTCAAAGCAGCTTTTTTTGCATTACACAGGGAGATAGAGTGTTGAAATAGTGTTAATTTCTAGTCTGGCCAGAAGAGTACAGAGATAAAACTCACTAAAAACCAGCAGAGCAAAAGAAACAAACAACAACTTTAAAATGGCCATATGATGGGATTTGAAGTTTCCTTTCTCTTTGGAGTGTTACAAGCTGTTAGTGCATAGATAGTTGAGACTAAAAGACTAAAGTTTTAAAATCAAAGAGATAATCTTCATAAAAGTTATGACTTGTCCAAGCCCCTCTAAAACAGCTCGTTTAAGCTTCAAACGACAGGTTAATCGAGCTCCCATTGGCTCTCGCCTGCATTTGTCACAGACTGCGACATGCTGTGTTACTGTTGAAAAGTATTCAAATGTTTTTGACATTAGTGCAATAACTAAGTGACTCTAAGTGCATTTATCTGTCTGTCATGTTTTTCTTACACAGTACAGAGATGAAAATGGTTATTTCCCTGCATATTTCGGTCAGTTGCTTTTATATCCTTTTATATTCGCAAAAAAAAATTGGTAGGTTTAGGTTCGGGGGTAGATCAAGGGGTCTATAAATCTCAATCGCTGCTTATTGATGATACAAATATCTTAATTATATAAAAGATATACGCAACTATTTAATGTATTTTAACCAAAAATACGTAACCATTTGTGTGTTCTAAATGTTACAATACGTTACAAAAGAACGAAAATGTATGTTTTATGTTTATAAATGTTACGTCACGTTATTGGAAGGGGCGGAGCATTTCCATCAGACGCTTGAGGTATTCAGCCAATCACAGTGCACTGGATAGCTGGCCAATCAGAGCACACTTCGCTTTTTTACGTCAAGCCTGCCTATCTGTAATGTTTGGAAAGGTCTACCTAAGACTGAGTACAGGCCCGAAGCAAAACTGAGGAACATGATGATGCTTCAGTTCATGTAAATGTAGATGTAGTTTGTAATTAAGAACCGAGAAGGTTGAAGAGTCTTATCTGAGGTTATATGTCATGCACGCTAAGCCTTCCTTCGTTTCCTGCAAATATCTATTCAAACATTAGATAATGTGAGCAGTTCAGATGATTACACGTAGTAAAGGAGAGCAAGCCAGTGAGTTAGATGGGTCCAACTGAGCGGATATGGAAATGAAATCCTCTCGAATCGGAGGATATGTTGCGCTGAAGTTAATAAGCGGTGTCAGGCGGCTCGCATCTCAGCCTCTGTCGGGCTAATGAACCATCTGGCCCCGCGTCAGACCCTCAACTCCGAAGATAAAACAAGAGAAACTCTGTCTGGAGCGACTCCCTCCTTCAGCCGAGCGCGTGCAGAATCTCAAACGAGTGTGCTTCCGGCGCTCAATGGATGCAGGTGTCCGGCCTAAAATCTGAGCCTGCGATTCAGACACAATTCTTGTTTTGCTTCACAAATGATGTTAGAGTATAAACGCCGGCTCTGTTCCAGACTCTTTTGTGTGCAACTGGCATTTGCCACATTCAAAACGCCATGCTTTTGAAATATTTAGAGTGATATCTGAAAGACTTTGGACACAAACATAGAAACTACAAATGCATTCTGGCCTCCGGTCACCCTCCCGAGAGGACAGTCGCAGACAGAATGAGACGGATAAAGATCTCATGATTTGTTAATGCGTTTTGGGGTCAAGGGAAGAGAAAAAGGCTCGCGCGCGAGTGAGAGAGAGAGATTGCTATCGTTTCTCATTTAATCACTCTCTCTGCGGTGGTATGTGAAGAGGACACGGCACAGGTGGCCAAACTCCTGTTGAAATTTCCTATCCCCCACACAGACCGAGAGAAAGAGGCGAAACGAGACTCTGTACCTGTGCTGAGAGTGATAAGCAAGTCCTTGAAGAGAGCGGCCAATTCCTGTCTTCCATCATCCGTTTAACGCACACGCCAATTGTCTTCACAATGGCTCGAGCGTAGTCATGAAATACAGAGGATTTAACGGAGAGCGTGTTACTCGTGTTCTTGCGAATTGTGCTAAGATGTTACAACAGGCTCTGGCCTTTGTTCCGATTATTCATCCATCATACAGAGAGGAGTTTTATGCTGTTGTTGCTGATGGGGATATGGCTCATAACACACATGATTTGGATGTGCAGGCGCTCTCTTCCATTTTCATCCATTTGACTGTTCAGCATATTCTAGTGAACTGTTCTGCTTTTAATGTCATTCTTTGGAGAACTGTTTTTTTTTGTTTATTATTCAAAGTGCATTTGAAATATCAGTGACACTTTACAGTAAGCTTCGATTCATTAACATTAATGCTTTAGATGTCACAGGCATAATGCCTGTTTAGGTTTTGAGACAATGGGTTAAGAAAGAAAGAAAGAAAAAACACTCAAGTGTACAAATAATTCAGAATGTTATAGAAGGAAGTCTCTTCTGCTCGCCTGCATTTATTTGAACTAAAATACAGTGAAAATTGTGAAATATTATTTTTTTTTTAAATAGTTGATTTCTATGTGAATATCTGTGAGAAGGTAATTTATTTATGTGATGCAAAGCTGAATTTTCAGCATCGTTACTCCAGCCTTCAGTGTCACATGATCCTTCAGAAATCATTCTAAGATGCTGATTTACTGCAGGAGATATTTCTGATTATTATTGTGTTTACCAACAGAATTTATTTGAAACAGCATCTGCGCTGTCACATTTTATCAATTTAATCCATCTGTGCCGAAGAACAGAAATGATTGATTGGATATAAATAAATAAACAAACCCACATTTTATAATGGCAAAAAAGGTATCTTAAAAAAAATAAATATAAAAAAACAAACAAACTCTAAAAGAGAATATATATAACACTGTTTCATATATAATTGCAATATATATTTAAAATTATGTTGTAGTTTACAGTATTACCGTTTTACTGCTTTTATGGTTTTAAAAGAGTCTTCTTTCAAAACCATAAAAATATTTTGTAGTGTATACCTTTTAGTGTACAACTTTATTTTAAAGTTCCACAAAATTAATAGTGCCCAAAAAGCATTTCCTTTTTTCCATTCCCGTTTTTAATCCTAAATAATGTGTTATTTAGCTGATTCATGCAGAATTCATCCAAAGATGTTAATTAAATATCAGACTCTGTGAAATTGTTGCATATCTCACACACACATACACACACACACACTATGGTGCTGTCTCAATTTAGTCTTCCAGTGCCCAATACTTATGGTTTCAAATTATTTAGTTTCCAAGCTGCAGAATACATGGAAGATTAAATCTTCAGTTATTAACTCACCTCAGACCCTCATGCTGGTGTTCCTGGGAACAGAAAATGAGAATATAGAAAAATCTCCATGCAGCAGCATTTCCTAATATCTGTCAAGCACCAAATCTAACACGAAGCACCGTGAAAGTTGCCCAGGATTTCTTGAGAAGCTGTTGTTTTCAGTTCTGTTGTTTGTGATGATGGCAGTGGTGCAGAAACAACACACTTTTAACTCCAGACTCTCGAGGCCTGTCTGGTTTTAAATGCAAGATTCAGTCTGGATGTCTCTGAATCAGTCAGATGGTAACCTGCGCTTCCTCAATCCCAGACAAACCTCAAGCAGCATGTCAAGCGTGAGCCCCTGAGGTTGTGTTTGATCTGGCCGGGACGAGGACGGCCTCTCTTGCTGCCCTGAAGCTCTGCGCTCTTCTGATTTAACTAGCTCTAGAGCCACAAACAGGAGACGGCACAGGTGTGAGGCCTGGGCTCATCTGAGGTGACTTCACCTGAGAGCTAGTGCTGGAGACCCTCACCTGTCCCGAAGGGGTCTGTCCGCTCCGCTGTGTGTGAGCTTTGAGATAAACCCTAATTGGAGAGATGGAGCACTCAGTATTCAGGAGTGTATAAAAGATTGAAGCTGATAGTTTGGGGTGACCTTCCTCGATGCAAACTAGCACCAAAAAAGTTTCTTTTTTTTTTCTCACCCATAAAAACCGACAATATATATATATATATATATATATATATATATCAGG
>JAUMHP010000026.1:344768-355170 GCA_032361065.1 Enteromius trimaculatus
TCATTCGGGCCGTGGGGAGGTTGAGAAGGTTACGTGCAGACTCCTCTGCTAACGAACTGGAAAAGCTAAAAATGTCTTTTTCCGCGTAACGCGGCCCTAGTCAGTATGTAGTGTGTTGTGGATCCATCAAAGGAGACATTAAGCAGACAGTTACTTTGCACTGACGACATGCTAATGAATAGAATGCATATATCAATAAAAAAGGTTTGTAAAACTATGTAAACTATGTAAAACTAAAAACTATGTAAATCAAAGGGGCAGAAAAGTCTGTATAACAGGAATGACCCATTTTAAATTTTTTATTCAGTGGCGGAAACGGGCTTCCATAGTTTTCTTATGTAATTATACTGTAAACTGTAATTTATTTCTGCGATGCTTTTTTTTTATTATTTAATATTGCTACAATAAATTGTTTGCAACCATTTACCTTAAATTGTAGTATACTGTATATTGTCTTCAGAGCAGCTGTCACTTTTGATCAATGTGATGCACCCTTGATGCATATTAATTGCATTATGCAACACACACTTAAGCAATTCCATAAAAATGACTTATATAACATTTAAAAAATCGATTTAATGAATCTCGCTTGAAGCAGAAGTGCCGGTTATAAGACATGCATCCTCATGGTGCCAAGCTTTTAAAATGACCATCATATGATGTTGTGTGACCAAAAATAAACAGTTAATTGAAGTCATCTCCTCTTTATTAACCATTCCACTGCTCTTCATGTGGGCTTGTTTCCTTTAGGCAGCATTGTGCAACAGAAGGTTAAATATGTATATATTCTACTATATTTGAAATGAATTTGGCTCACATGCCTCCTCAGCATGGCTCTGACAGCAGGATCATACCTCTTCTCTTAGATTTCCTGGAGTCATCTATCTTCTGCCACATTAAAGATGTATGGCTTACATGGATGTGCTGTCGGGGGACAGAAACAAACATTATTCATCGAGAGAAAAAAGGAGATTGTAAGCACAGGAAATGGAGCGCTGCGAGCGAGGTTCATTCAGAGCAAACAGGAAACGCATCGCAGCAGTGTGTGATTTTCTCTTAATCAGGGGCTTTTGGAGACTCTTCCAGGCTCTCTGCCATCTCCTGCGTCTCTGATACAGCTCTGCTGGAGACACGCTGATCTCTGGGAAGTCACAGATTAGCATTTGTTAGAGGTTTAGCGCAGAAGCTCGCCCGGCCCACGCGGTAAGATGAAGTACCTGATCATCCTCGCATCTCGTGTTGACATCAGCGTACAGTTTAGAGAGCGACGCCAATCTGGATCAAACGCTATCCGTTTCATGGCGGGTTTCAGCAGGCTTGAGGAATTCTGCTGCTGATGTGATTAGTTGAACTCAGCGGTGGGCCTTTGCTGGAGCAAATTCATTACGTGTAACCAATTACTGAGGCGCTTTAAATGAAACAACGGTGAATGCATCATGAGAGCAATGGCGATCCATCAGTGAACACACACACAGGCCTCTATCTATCTACACACACTTTTAAATATAAATATTACAAATAACAATATTATCATAAGCCTAAATACGTATTAGTTTTAAAACATAAAAAACAAACAAAAGAAAAAAAACAACTTTTTTTTTTACATTTTAAGGAACATCACCCGACATGACATTAAAATCATTCAAATAAATGATTAAATATAAATATTATGAAAAAGTATAGATACTTTTGCTGCGTGAGATTGATTATTGTAGTTTCTCTGTCTCTAATCTGCAGCTGGGAATGTTTCTTACCCAGCGCAGTGAGGGAGACAAGAAAATATAGATGAGAAAATAATTGACAGCACAAAGCCAAAAAAAGCCCAGATGACGAGTCTGTCAGTGCTGTGTGTACGTGAGGCACTGACTCTTGGAAAAATGAATAGATAGTGCACCTGGTCCAGGATAGCCTCGACCACAGGCCCTTAAGGTTTATTTAAACCAGTGTGTGCCTGGATAGGACTTGGCTTAGGTTTAACTAGTTAGAAACACATTTGTGTGTGTGCCATGGCCTAAGGCCAAAGCTTACTGCTGGCAGAGCAAGAAGAAAACAAAACAACCAAACTTTGTCAGTGAGAAAACTCCATTGGCATGATCCACCGAGTCCAGCAAACCACCGGCGTAAGCTTAAAAATCATTCACTATTTCAGAAGAAATGTAAAAAGGGTTGCATAATGCATTATTTAATTATTTATTCAATTTCCTATTTTGAAAAAGCACTTCCGATGTGCAGAGAATAACATTTTTTCCTTTTATTTGATGTGACAATAATGTTTCAAATTGGATATCTAAAATTATTTAAAATTATGCTGTTTAAATATAATTGCTATTTTTGCTAATCGCATACAGTACATCATTCCTTTTCCACAATGGTGAGTAAAACACAAACTCAGTTTCTCTGATGCAACTCCCACGAGTAACTTTTGACATTTAAATATGCACTACTGGCTATATGACCCATTATTTTAGCAGCCTCATTATAATGCAAACCTTTTGCTAATGCAAGATTATAAATAAGTTGTGAAAATACTGCACCATTTATTTATTTATTTATTTTTAACCATACAGTATCCACTAAATGTATCATTTTGGGGAAAAGACTGCAATGCAAATACTTGCTTGTAAAAAAATGAGCAATTAATCACAAAAGGAAATTTTCAAGGCTGTCTGAGGATGTTTAAAAACCGAGCAAGTCATTAAGAAAATGGCACACAATAACGATACCAGAAACCTTATTATATCCATTTTGGCAAAGTTGTCAAATGACATGCACTATTTTTTCACTGAATTAGCATGTCTGCTACAATCTTAATGAGCACGATTTTTGAGGCACAAAAATACACACACTACAATATTGTTGAAATAATTAATGTGATGTATGCACAGATCTGTTTGACACCCAGTACTGTACGTTTATGATCAGAGGAGTTAAATAAATAATTTTATTTAATCTAGGGTGGTGGCTAAAACATCAGGGGCTAATGGTGGTGGAGGGGGCACACTATGCTTATGTAAGATTTAGTGAACGATTTTATATATTTTAAAGTTAAATCAATTAATTGTTAGAAGGCACATTATCTCTGTTTGCTCTATGAAGTCTTGGGTGGATTTTTGTACTGATTTGAAGAAAAACAACAGACAGTCTTAAGATGCGTTCACACATTTATACTTAATATAAATGCATTTCATTCAAGGCAGGGTTTTTTCCTGAGTAAAGAATTTCAAGGTGACTGTCAAATTTAGTGCTGCCTCTGGCTGTCAACAAAACTCAGACAGGTGGTCACATGCTCCTGTACTCCTTTACCACAGACACGCTTTCTGTTGCAAGGTTTTGTTCTCAAACTGTTCAACACATTTCCACTGCACTAGTTTCCTCTAGTTTTCCAACAAACTAATGGATTAACTGTTTTCAGTCAAAAAAGTACAAGGTTCTTTTGAAAGTACAGTGCAAAATATGCATATTATGGAAAAAAATCTGAGGCTAAATATTGTATTTTAATTTTACAGGTTTTTAACAATACGTCCAAACAAAAACACTGTAAGCTAAAGTTTGGATTATTTTCATTTGTTTTATATACTATGTTTCAAAAATAAAACTGCTGTGTTTCACATTTCAGCTTGTGGTAGTTTATTAAAATATTGCTTCCAGTTCTACAGGTTGTCTACGTTATCAACATTGATTTAACTTGAAAAATAAATACCTTAATTCGCCATGCTTAATGTAAAATGGTGAAATGACGTCACAATATCGTCGTTGATTTACAAAATCAAAAGGTTATTCAAGGTTAATCCAAGGTTTCAGCAGTCGTTTGAAAGTTGTAAGGGAGTTGGCATTTCGAATAGTGATGGGAAGGTCATTTCACCAACCAGGAACGGTGTAAGAGAATGTTCTGTAATGAGATTTTGTGATGGTACAATGAGGCATCGCTCACTGGCGGATCTCAGAGTTCTGGAGGGAGTGTAGATTGGTAGCGGTGAGGTAAGCAGGCATCGAGCCTGTGGTTGTTCCATATGCAAGCATCAATGTCTTGAATTTGATGCGATCTGTAATTGGGAGCCAGTGCAGGGAGATGAAGAGAGGTGTGACATTGGCCCTTTTGGGCTTGTTGAAGACCAGTCGGGCTGCTGCATTCTGGATCATTTGTAGAGGTTTGATTGTGCATGAGGGAAGACAGGCTAGAAGAGCTTTGCCTTTGTCCAGCCTGGAGAGGACCAGGGCCTGGATCAGGAGTTGTGTGGCTTGCCCTGTAAGAAAGGGCCTGATCTTTCTAATGTTGTGTAGGGCAAACCTGCAAGGGCCCCCGCAACAAGGCAACCCTACGCTCTGAGATGGGGTCTGTTTGTCAACTGATGCTCCTTACGCCAAGAGGACCCACAGAGATGTGCGATCGCAGTTGTGCTTTCTTTCTTGCAGGAAAAGTAGGAGCCAGGCTGTCCCCTTCAACTCTGTGTTGCAGCCATCACAACATACCATAATGCAGTAGACCGTCAATCCCTAGGTTAGCACCAACTCATCGTAAGGTCCCTTTAGAGGTGCGCGTCGGGTTAATCCCCCGAGACCGCCCTCAAAACCCTCTTGGGACCTTGCCGTCACCCTAACCGGCCTGCGGCAAGCTCCTTTTGAGCCCCTAGCATCACTCAAGGTGAAATACCTGTCATTAAAGACAGCGTTCCTGATTGCTCTGACTTCTATCAAGAGGGTTGGGGACCTCCAAGCTTTCTCTGTCGATGAAGAGTGCCTAGAATTTGGTCCATGCGACTCTCACATAACACTGAGACCTCGGCCCGGCTACGTGCCCAAGATTCCTACCACACCTTTCCGAGATCAGGTAGTGAACCTGCAAACTCTGCCCCAGGAGGAGGCAGACCTGGCCTTAGAGTTGCTGTGTCCAGTACGCGCTCTGTACCTCTACGTTGACCGCACTCGGAGCTTCAGACGCTCTCAGCAGCTCTTCGACTGCTTTGAAGGTCAGCAGAAAGGGAATGGTGTCTCCAAACTGAGGCTGGCCCATTGGGTGGTGGAAGCCATCTCCCTGTCATATCTATACCAGGGAGAGCCGTGCCCCCTAGGTCTGAGAGCCCACTCAACAAGGAGTGTTGCCTCCACCTCACGTTGGCGCAAGGTGCCTCTCTAGCAGATATCTGTAGAGCTGCGTGTTGCGGACACCAATCACCTTCGCCAGATTTTACGACCTCCGCGAAGAGGCTGTCTTCCCGTGTCTTACATCAGACAAGCAGGTAGTGGGAAGACCGGCGGTGTTGGCTTGCTGCTGTGCTTTCTCAGAGGTTGCTCAATGCCAAAATTTATTGATATAGTGCATTCCTTTAAATTCCATGAAAAAAGATTTTTTCATGTTTTAAATTCTTAAGAGCTGGCATCCCGACGGGGCCCCTAAATTTGAGAAGGTCACATGCAGCCTGTCAGCACCGGTGTCTCTGCGTAACGCAGCCTAAGAGTCGTGGCCTTTTCCACGGGTCTGTTCTCATATGAACGGAGACGTTACATCCCCTTGATCCTGGCTCACACTACAGAATTTTTAGCTGGATTTAGCCCTGAATTTTCCCCTCCCAAGAATCGGAGCAAAAATGCATGTCAATCGGTCCTGATGTTCGATGCTGATTATTTGGTAACATGAGGCATTCACTGATGGAACTTTGCACCTCTCGATCTGTTTGCGCAAAAATCTGGGCCAAAATTAGGAAGATGAGAGCTATAAGATTATGTCAGTATTTTAACAATAACCAATGCGTGACTGCAATAAAGCTGCTGTCATGACCCCACTGGATAGTGGAGACAGTAATAACAGGACAGTCTGAATAATGTGTGGAAAACGTGTCATAACTGTAAGGAGAAAGAGAAACGCTGGAGTGAAATTACCTCAGTTTTGAAAGTACCTGGTGAGTACAGCTGCTAGCACAATAGCTAATGCAAAAATCAATGAAATATGACGCCTCTAATAATATCGCCTCTGTTATGAATCTTAATAATATATTGTAGTGTGTGATGCTGCGACACAATGTTAAAATACTGTAGTGTGTGTATATTTAAGATTTGAGGGAAGATATTGTGCAAAGATTATATTTATCTGTGTGCTGCCACCAGATTTCATAATCGGTTAGGATTTTAAAACTGTACGTTTCACAGAAGTTTCAAAGAGTAATGTCCACTGAGGGGTGCTAAAACACAGTTTCAACCACGGCATGTTTTATTGCATTGATAAAGAGATGTATTGTGGTGGTTCATATCAATAAGCAATATTTTTATTTTTTTTTATTTTTTTAATATTAAAAGTAACTAATTCACGTAATTAGTTAATATTTTAGGGAGTAACACAATTTTGCAATGCGTTACTTTTAAAGGTAACTTGAGGTAAAGGTAGTCTCAAGGTAACTGGAGACTGAGAGACAACTGTTTTTGTGGGTGAGTAATTTAATCATTTATGCCACTTATTCATTCAGTAACGAAGCATTACTCTCTGAGTCGAAGTGCAAGACAAAGACGGTTGATTCTGCTATGACTTTGAGTAAACAAAGATGGCATTACTTGTTGTCTAAAATGTAAGTTACTCATCATTAATATATTTTTTTATAATGACGTTTTGCTCAAATCTGAATCTTACAGTAATGTTTGCTTGTTGGAAGTCAAGTGCAATGTAAAACTGTTTTCTATGTTGCAGCTAAACATCAAACAGAGCTGCTGAAGCATGACTTTATATTAGACAAAAAAAACAAGCCAAGCCTCCTCATTTCAGGCCTCCACAACATGCTACCGCTAACAGCTTTATTGTGCTCTGAGATTAGTTGCTGATTTGCTTTTTCCTTGTTGAAGGAAAACAGATTCAGGGCACCGTTGCAAATGTGGGCGGCGTTAGCGATTCATCTTTGCTGAGTTGCATGATCATGCTCGTTGTTTAGTTGTGGAATGAAATGTGAAGGCTCTTCATATTTTGCCGCTGTGTTTGTCTTTAGTGTGAGGCATATGCCTGCCAGGACCGTGCCCTAATTAGCAGTATCACAGAGATCAAACACAGAGGAGAGTATAGGAGAGCAGAGGAGTGGGATAAAAGGCTTTGCAGCAAGAGTTACATTGTGTAATGGGTGCTGAGTTTGGAGAGAAGAGCACTTTGATTCGCCCTCTATTATGGATGAAAAAAACAGCTCTTTGGATGAAGCTCCAGCAGGCCCTGCTGACAGACACATACAGTACAGTACTGGGGTAGATATCTGTGTGTCTTACAGCAACATTTCTGCCCTTGCTGTGTAATTATAGTTGAGAAAAAAAAACAAAAAACCACGAGACAGACATTTTGAGGGCAAGCTGCTCAGACTGGCACGGAACTGTTGATGTTAGTGTCGGTGGCTAGCTCACATACACTGCATTTATGTTGTGCGTCTTCGTTAAACTCTTTGTTTGGCTGTGTGTTACGTTTGCATTCAGCAAAACCATGCCAAATTTGTAAAAAATACATTTGAAATATATTGTTGTAAACAGTAAAGCTGAATCAAACATAATTTCAAAGATATTTCAAAATATATGTAATTTAAATCTTCACCACATTTACAATCGCACAGTATTATATTCATTTATAGTATAGTACTATGGTCCTTGCTGATTTTTATTTCAATGTGTTAGTTTTATTTATTTTTTTATTTTTTTTTATTTTTTTATATATATTTTTATATATATTTATATATATAGCCAACATTTGATATAAGTGTTTGATTTTCAAAAAACTTCATTCTGTGTGATTTATAAGCTTGTTTCCTCATGGAGACCTAAGAAATGTCCCCACTAGGTCATAATTTACTAGTAATCCTATCTTTTTGGAGACTAAAATACTAGGTGCACACACACATTTATTATTATAAATATATTTGAAATATATATATTTATCAATTTTCGAATGTCCATTTTGAAATTGTTGCAGTATATACAATCTTAAATTTATGGAAAGTCCATGTTTGCTTTCTGTAGTACAATAAATTTTCCGTAATATTATTGGGGAGGGGGAGCATATTTAATCAAGCGACCAATCAAAATTCGACCTTACCTAACAGAAGGTCCTTAACTAAAATATTGTTATTTTAGCTTTTTATTCACCCTAGGAAGACAATACACCTGAAAAAATGTGATTTTTTTTTTTTTTTACCCTATTCCCACTAGTTTATTTAAAAGTTGTTCCGATGCTTCGTGTCCTGTTGTTGTCAGTATTATAAATGACTCTTTGCAGACTGGAATTGTTTCAGCAGTATTAAAGATTGCTGCTGCTCGTATTTTGGGTAAAATTAGTTGAGTGTATTATTACTTCTCATTTGTGTAATCATCTCACATTTAACAATGTGTTTATACCTCTTCAGTTGGGTTTTTGTACATTTTACAGTACTGTGTTGGCGTGGCTGCGGTCTTATTTTACTGACCATTCTGAGTTTGTTCCAATGGGTAGTTAAAAGGCCAGAGATTAGCTCTTTCTCAGCTGGTGTCCCTCAGGGTTCGGTCTTAGGCCCTTTGCTTTTTTTAACATTTATTTGTCACCTTTAGGCCACCTTTTGAAATCGCTCAACCTTCATTATCATTTGTATGCAGACGATACACAAATTCTGAGATTAAACATGGATGAATAATAATTTCTTGAATAACACTGAAGTTATGTTCATTGGTTTTTAAAGCTGTCTGTCTGTCCTTGATTCTGGATGTCTCTGCTTTGGATGTCCAGAGTCGAGCAAGGAAGTTATTTTTGATGCTAATCTGTATTTTGATTCTTTTGTCCAGAGCACTGTTAAAACCTTTTTTTTTTTCACCTCAGAAATACCGCAAGGTTGCGACCTATGTTAAATTTCACAGTAGCATGAAAAGCTGGTTAATTCCTTTGTCAACTATTGTAATGCTCTTTTAGCTGGCTGGACAAACAGAAGTCCCGGCCTAAACTCACATCATCGGTTGATCTTTGTATAGTAACTTGTAATAGAAAACCTTTTGAAGACAAAAAAGCAGCACACTTTACCTTTAAATAGATTTATTTATTTAAAATGTAGGCCACATCAAGGTAACCTCAGACGTTTGGCCTCGTCGTTACACGCAGTAGATTAATTTTTCACAGCGTTTTGAATTTTTCAAGCCTCATGGACTTTGAACTAACATATTTATTTACCATTACATCTATAAATACCAGCACTGGTGCTGCTCTCCTGGTATCAAAGCAGCGTGCACGGCTCACATATTTCCAATGAGTTTGCCTAATGGTGTGAAACGTTTGTGCCCCATTTGTTTGTTTCACTGTTTATTTAATCATGAACCATCATAACGTTATCACGAGTTAATGGTTAAAATGGCTCTCTGTAATTGCATACAAATCTCTGCACTTCTTTTATTGATGTTTCAGCCTTTATATATTAATCAGTCCTATCTGGTTGAAGAAACAAAATGTATTAAAGGCCAGCTGAACGAATTTGCAACTCAGAGGCATTTTTATTTTTTCTCATCACAGGTCACGTCTGGGTCGCTTCTTGCCTCCGGAAACAATTAAAGGCAGCATTATTTTTTGAGGACGTACTGGCCGGCCCGAAAAGCCTCGTCTGGCAGTGGCAGAAGTGCAAGATAAGGGCTCAGCAACGCTCCGGTGAATTGTAAGTTTGCGCTTACCGCTCAAAGACCTTTTATTGAGATGCACATTCGCACTACTGTGTGCTTTGTTGATAGACCAGTCAGAGATTTTAAAATATCAGCGAGCTAAATTATATTGAACATCCATATGCTTTCTAGGTGAAAGGTACATGGAAGTAATCAAAGCGAGTCCTGGGAGCTGATAAGGGCATCAAAAAGAGCTTAATGCAGCGGAGTGTAATGCAAAAGCAGGAGATCAAGAGACTTCAAGGACTTTTTTATTCCTCAACGCTAAAGTTTTCACTGGCATGTTTGCATTCGTTTGCATGTGTGTGCGTCTACGGCTTAAAGTTCAGCTGCGTGTGCTGTTAGGAGAGACGGAGGATTGTTAATATCGTGACATATATCAGCCTGAAATGATCTTCTGTGAGTACAGAACAGGGCTTGTACCTTAGAAAGGACAGATGACAACTTAAAACTGATTCTGCAGTATATGCTTTGTGGCTGGTATCTCCGCACCTCCGGAGCAGAATGCCTGAGCCTTGTGCATTTAAGCGCGTTCATTTAGTGTGATTAATAACACTAGAAAAAGATTTTTGAAACTGTGAATGAAACAAAGATTATTAAAAATATAATTTTAGTTTTTCTGCTTCAAAGTATCATGTTAAAGGCAATTTGCTACTTACCAGTCCTTTGCTATTTTATTGGGATTTTTTTATTATATACAGTATTTCACAAAACACAAATATATGTAGAAATACATACTTTCAAAAAAAAAAAAAAAAAAAACAAAAAAAAAAAA
>JAUMHP010000026.1:427720-439374 GCA_032361065.1 Enteromius trimaculatus
GAAGCTGACAGAGCAGTCTATGCTGGCTGTGCACAGAGACTAGAAAGAGAGGCAAGAACAGTCTGCTGCTGACCACTTCTGTCTGGTGCTGCTGAACTTATCACTAGGAGTCGTCTGTCTTTTCACTTAAAACTTGACTAGTCCAGTCCAGATCAGTCCAGATCTGACTTGAGAAGTGTTTCTACAAGTGCACATGCTTTTACTGGATAAACAGCTCTAAGCTATCTGTCAGACGGCAGAAAAGATGAAGCAGAAACAGGTTTAACAGCAAAGTTTGATCATTTAGAGGCCTTAGAAATGTGCATGTCAAATCTGATCCTATTTGTGTCTTGCTCTTCCCACCCTCGTCTCTACAGGTCCAGGACGACTGGAAGTATGTGGCGATGGTGATTGACAGGATCTTTCTGTGGGTGTTTGTCCTGGTGTGTATTCTGGGAACGGCTGGACTCTTCCTGCAGCCGCTGCTGATGGGCGAGGACATGTGAGGAAACACAACATCTTAAGAGCCACAATCTACTTCACGGCCACCTTACTCAGCATTTTTATGTTTTGTTTCATTTAGAAAATTTAATGAAATGGCATTAATTTACAGGGAGACCTTTTCCGAGACCTTTAAGAGATAAAAAAGAAGCCAAAACCAGGATCATCAGTGACTTTCAAGAAGGTTTTTTAAGAAGTACCCACCAACGGCTTACTGTCCTCCTCTGTCAATTCCTATTTCCTTCAAAGTCATGAAACCCGGTGACATTGCATAAGGCTAAAAAACATTTGGCTGATGACTGGACAGAATATTGGGCCTGTAGATGGAGTATCAGAGGCTTGTGCAACCAACAGTGTCGTCTTAAATGAATAGTTCACTAGACATTTATTTGCCTTCTTTGTTTCACAAGACACAGTAAGCTCCAAACAGTAGTCTGTAGCTTTTTGAAGTCTTAATAAACAGAGTGAAATTACATCTGCTTGCTGATAGTCTTATCTATCTAGTCAGATGTTCAGCTCATTCCGGTCCATTTGAGTCCTTGTGATACGCGAAGCTTCTTCAGAAGTGCTGTTTCTTTGTTTCAGAGAAATATCTCAGCATGGTGGGGTCTTTATTTCTGAATTTTATTTTTTCAAATCTGACTCTTTGTAAACTCACACAAACTTCACCGGATACAGCTGCTGTTTATCATCGCATATGATCAGTTTATTACATTCAAATATTTTAAACATTAAAAATGCATGATTTTGAAAACACAGTCTTGGGCAAAGTCCCCATCTCCTTTTGTGAGTACAGTAACAGCTTACTTTAGGGTAAAGAGCGCCACCAGGTGGATCCTTTGAGTAAGTCCCTGTTAAAAATACAAAAATAAAAGACAAGTGTAATTCAAGTCTCTAAAACAGTCAAAATGTGTTTCGAACATGTAATGGGTTCACTGTACAGTACACCTTAATAAATTCTTAATGTATAATCTATAAAGCCTTGACGCACATTTTTAACCCTTCAAATAAAGAAAGACTGAGAAAGACCTTCCGTTGTGTTGGCTGACTGAAAATGATTTATCTTCAGTTTTGTGAGAATCCGAGTGTCTGCCCCGAGCTGCTCTGACATCTATCAAAGGCAGGAGCGTTTTTATAACACGCTGTAAATTACTGTCATGCACCTGTATCAACGTCGCTGAAAGTTAAAACAGCTTACAGCTTAAAACCAAATCATTTGTTCTTTACATTTAGTCGTAAAGCAAGCTAGAGCCAGAAACTATCACATTCATAACTTAATAGCAACAAGGGTTTCTTAGTCAGAAAAGGGTTAGATTCGAGGCTTGTTCTCACTAAATGCAAATGTTCAGTGAAATTCAGATGTTAGATAAAGCAATAATGCCTATGAATGCCTTTCACACCAGATCTAACTGGTTTTTCCCTTCAGTAAGTGGGTCTTATTTTATTTCCATCATCGGGTGATCAGATTACTCATTTTATTACTCATTATGCATAAACTGGCATGTTGACAATATGTTACTTAAAGAATTAACCGACGTAACTGCTTTATGAGAGTGATGAAGGGAACTGAGATCCATTTGCTAGCTTAATATTCAACAATAACAATAATCAAAGTCAAACAGGCAGGGTCTAAACAACGGCAAACAGGCATGGAGAAGCCAGTGTACAAGAATAGACCAGAATACAAGCAGGGGCGGTCGGTAAACAGGAAGGGGCAAAACAAAATGATAATCCAAAAAGGCAAGGCTGGGTCGGTACATGGGAAAATCCAAACACAAGACACGGAACAAGGAAAACGCTTCATACAGAGAATCATAAACGGCACCTTAAATACACAAGATTTAACTAGGGAGAGAGACAGAGAGACACACTTCATAGTGAAAGTGTACAGAACACTAGACAGGGGAACACTGACCGAAATCAGGACAGTGAGGAGCACTACGGCCAAGACCATCGGGGCTTTAAATGTGACTTAGTTAATCACTGAAGTATAAAACATAATGGCGTTATGCAACTGAATGTTAAATGTTTTACAATCTGTGCACGTGCAAACAAAAAAACATAACTTGGTTTTAACACAAACTGCAGAAAACATACAATCAAATGGTTATATATTTGTCACCTTTTAACTAGTCGTATGTAATATTTAAAATAAAAAAAGTAATGACCAATAAATAATTGTTTGTAACATGAACAAGTTTTACTGAACTGTATATTAGTGTTAAAAAATATATATAATCTTTATATAGCTTCATATTTCACCAGATGTTTCGTTTGATTCGTTTGAAGTGAACTGCAAGCAATGTAAATGTAATGTAAGTTTTCCAAAACACAACAATTTACAGTGATTTTTATAGTTTGTAATTATTTGTTGGAAGTTGTAGAACATAAGCAAAAGCTCCAGCTGATAGTCACTCTGACATCGTTCAGGTGACATTTATTGGAAATCCATCCGTTCAGAGGTGAACTGTAAGCCCAGGAAGATTCTCAAGGGCAGTATCATGTTGCGATGTTGCACGTTGCTGTTCAACTTCATGACCTTGTGAGAATTCTGCTAACTGAGCAAGGCATTTGATTATCAAAGTCACAGGTCTGCCCTCTGGCTGGAACAGGTTTAGTTAGTATTTCACAACATGATAAATTACATGACCTGTCACACTGCCACTGCTGTCACACGATCATCTCACAACATTAATGCGCTGTATCAATCAATACGAGACAACTGTAGAATAAAATAGAAAATGAAAGATAGATTTTATTATTTTGAAACATTGAATAGTCGATGCATAACACAAGGTTGATGCAGAATACTCTGAAGACCAAGATAAAGTTTCATGATGGTTTTTATACTTTTGACAGCTTTTATACTAATAGCTACAATGTGACAGATGAGCAGAAAACCAGTCATCTTTATCAAGATTTGTACAACTATTTTAAAATCTGAGGGTTCCAAAAAAACAAAACACAATACTGAGAAAGTGTTGTCCAGTTGAAGTCCTTAGCAATGCATATTACTAATTAAAGATTAAGTTTTGATATATTTACAGGAGAACATTTACAAATGATTTTTGGCATAAGAAGGGAAAAATCATTTGAACCCATTCAATGTATTTTTGACTATTGCTACAGATATACCTGTGCTACTTTTGTGCTCCAGGCTCACTATTTAACAAAAAGGTGTTAGACCAGAAGAAATAATAATAAACTATCTACAGATAACTGTAATTACAGGCATGCTTGCTAGTAAAATTCTGACATCAGGTGACTATGAAGTTAATTGTTATAAAGTCCAACAATCATACAGGGAAGGCATGAAAATGTCGGCTCGGATTAACGTCTAAGCTCTGCACACTGATGCACAATGTGGCTTTGGGCAAAACAGTTGTGAGAACACAAATTAAAACTAAGCCAAAATGAACTCAACACTTTTTTGAAATGCCTTGTGGCTAAAATCCCCCTGAAGGCTAGACCACTCCTACCCAACCAAACTATAAAACCAAGACCACCATCTGCAGAGCTCATTCAGAACACCTGAGCTTCAGCCCACCAGATCGACAACATGAGCTTCATGTTCAAGTCAGAGTTCCAGTCCAGCTTCCAGACCATTTCCAGCTTCGTGAGTGATCTCTCAGACTTTCTTACACTCCTGGTGTATTGCAGTCTTTCTAAATTAACTTGTGCATTTTCAAAATCATGGTATACAAGTTAGCTGTGAAACCTTTTCATGAATTCTATATTTGCCATGCAGAGCATCCCTTATGTGAGTCATATCTCTGGAGGGCTGAAAGCTGGGAAAGCCATCTTTATTCAGGGATCTGTACCTTCAGGATGTGAGAGGTGAATCTCACTAGAAATGCGAGTGTGTTTAAGTAGCTAGTGGACTTTATTTAACATTGTCTTCAATCATTCCAGCTTCATGGTAAACCTGAAGTGTGGAGAGTCTGAAGGAGATGACATTGCTCTTCAGATCAAGCCCCAGTTCAACAGCAACTGCATGGTCCTGAACAGCCGCCAGCATGGGTCATGGGGAGAAGAGCAGAAACTGGAATTAGCTTTAAAACAGGGGAGCGACTTTGACCTGATGATTGCCATAAATACTGAAAATTATCAGGTGTGTTTTGATTTTCTTATCCACTGGGTGCATCGTGCAAAGGCATGAAGGTATCTGAATAAAGTCATTTCTATTTGAAGGTGTATTTGAATGGAAGTGAAGTTGGCACTTTTCAGCATCGTATATCTCTGGATCGTGTCAGCGCTCTGAACCTTGAAGGAGAGGTTTCTTTGACAAACGTGTCTTTCACCGAGGTAAGTGATACGTTTAGTTTTCATTACTCAGACAAGGCATTCCTATAATTTTGGCATTACGCCATGATAAATACTTCAGTATTTTAGCCATGACTGTCAAAGCAATCCTGCAATAAGACATCATCAAACTTATAATAAACACCTACTGTAGCTAATTCTTTGAATTAACCTGTCCTCCAACTAAAATGCCTATATGGTGGTCATTCGAAAGAACTGCACCTAGTAAAATATGTATGACCCACATGGAAAGAACCTATATGAGGATATATGCGCATATATGAAACCTATATCAAAATTGAGGTGCATATATATACAGGCCATATTTGTTTTTGTGGGGGCAGTCGTGGCCTTATGGATAGGAAGTTGGACCTAAAGGTTGGGGGTTCAAGTCCCAGGTCTGCCAGGGATTGTAGGTGGTGGGAATGAATAACCAGCTCTCTCTCCACCTTCAATACCATGACTGAGGTGAGACCCTTGAGCACTTCTCACTGCTGTGTGTGTGCACTTGGATGGGTTAAAAATAATTTTTATATATTTTAATAATTTTACTAATATATAGGTAAACATATAGGTGAACGTATAGGTGCATATTTGCACACATATATGTACCTATAATAGAATCAGAATCAGAAAGAGCTTTATTGCCAAGTATGCTTGCACATACAAGGAATTTGTTTTGGTGTCACAGCTACCAGTAAACAGACACAACAACAACACAACAAAGAATTAAAAAAAAAACCACAATAAATATAATATAGGTACATGTATGCACGTATATATGTACCCATTTATGCACGCATATATGTGCATATGTAGAATATAATATAGGAAAACGGCCAATTTTATATATGTCACATATATTAAAAACCTATATCAAAACCTATATTAAAACATATATGTTTATATAAGTTATTTCGGTGTGGGGAATTACAATGAGATCGGTGTAAAAAGTCCACACGTTGCATTTAAATAAAAATGCATTTTGATTGGTAATGAGAGTCATATGTTACTTCATGACAACAGATGCAACACGACAAAGGGTGCTTAAATTTAAAACGTAAACAAAGGTTGTAATAAGATGCTTGCACAAACGACCCGTAGAGTGGTTTTTGGTAATGGACAGGTTCCTTTGAATTGTAAATTAGAAGACTGGACAATGCAAATGTAAAAATAGTCTATGTGCTGTGTTTTGATTCTGTTTTGCCCTGTTTGTAACTCCGCCCCTCTCATCAATGTTTCATTCCCTGCCAGCTGTGTTTCCCAGATGTCTTGTATTGTGTCTTTGATTATGTTGTATTTAAATCGTGCCCTGTGTCTTGTTCAAGGTGAGATGTTAACGTTTATGTTGTGTCCACATTGCTCTCTGTGAATTCTTCAGCGCCCTTGTATCCTATTCCTCGCACTAAATGTTCATTGTTCATTCAAATCCTGTTTCCGAGACTTCTTGTTCATTGACGAAGCGAGAGCGCGACAGCACTTCAGTCATGACAAAAAACAATGATTATTTTACTAATTGGTAACATTTTATTTTGATTTTCCACAAATTTTTACTAATAAAAGTAACTTTGCATCTAAATGTCAACTAATTCTCTTTAATTTGCAACTACATATCTACTAATGTAATGATTGCTGCTTGAGCGTTTTGGATCAATGTAATCCAGACAACATGCAGGGTCAAAACAACAGGCGAACAGGTGTAGAGGAGATTAGACAGTGATGTGGTCGATAATACAAATCAAAGGGTCAAGACAGGCAGCAAACAATCAAGCGATGGCAGAACAGGCAAAGGTCATAGAAATGTATATGTGTGTATGGAGCCCTGTTTTTGCCCCACAACAACAAAATGTAACTATTAATCTCAATTTTGCTAAATAAACGGATCTGGCTCGCATCAGTCACATGACGTCCATTAACCAATGCTCGCCCGTGCTTTAGCGTTTACTTATTTTTGTGTCATTTAAGCAAGACAGTTGCGTTTTGGTATTAGTGATGTTATGTGTGTTTATGTTTCAATTTAGATTTGGGGTGGGGGTTTGGTTCATTTGCAGCACTTTTTTATACAAAAGTGTAACCGTTACCGTCATGGAGAGAGGTGTGTAGGGGAGCATTACATATTAAATTTGTCATGACTGTAAGTTACCGTTAATTAGCCTATCATCTGCCCACTATATTAACTTTGAGCACCTGCCCCGTTAGACGCCTCTGCACGGCCCTGGTAATACAGTACTTTAGAATAGGTAACACTTGTTAACTATTAACTTTTTTTTCAATAAATTCTGACTTTTCTGCTTACTAATAGTTTGGTTAAGTTTAGGTATTGGGTAAGATTAGGGTTGTAAAATAATGTAATGTAAAATAAGGCATTAATATGTGCGGTAATAAATAACAAAACTAATATTCTAGTAATTCTAATAATATAAACTAATAGGTGTAAAATAAAGTGTTACAAATCTAACACTTACAAATTGAAAGCAAACAGTTAATTAATTAATTTCTGGTAGGCTTCATATAAATAATTGTGTTTATCAGCCCCTCCTGTCTTATTTTTACAGAGCTGGGCTGGATCTTCTATCTCTGGGTGGAGTGAAGGTATGCTTCACTCACAGAATGGGGCAATAACTTTTGGAGAACATTCTTCAATGCTGGATGGAAGCTCAACTGTTCAACCACAGATGGAACTTTCATTGAGCAACCCAGTTCAAAATCCTGTGAGTAAGAGACACAGAATCACTGAATCTAGAGATTCAGAACTAGCACTAAAAACTAAATCAGCAGCACATGAAAAATATTTAATAATTTATGATGCACCTTTGAACTACAAAAAAAAAAAAAAGTTTTCAGTTTTAAATCAGTTTTAAGTTCAAAGTCTGCCACAATAATCTGGTTAATACAGACTGAAATATATTTTGTGTTTACTGCAGAACCTTCCTTATGTGGCCCCAATTTCTGGAGGACTCAGTGAAGGCATGGCTTTGTTCTTACAGGGAGTTGTTCCCACTAATGCTGACAAGTAAGGAATCAATTTGTTTTAAAATTTGTGAAACTGGATACAAACAATTAATTGATATTTGGACTAGGTTGCTAACATTTTACCTTCCATACAGTTTTGAAATCAATTTCAAGACTGGTCAGTCCGAGAACGATGACATAGCTTTTCACTTCAACCCTCGAATGGACCGGAAGGTGGCCATGAACAGCGTGACAAATGGAAATTTGGGAACTGAAGAAAGTGTCTCTGACAACCCCTTTAAAAAGGGACAACCTTTTGAGATGTTCACTGCCATCAAACCTGAAGGATATCAGGTACATCTTTTGAGAACCACATTCACCACACTGCTAAAAGGGAGCTAGGACCTTGTTCTCACACAGGTTGTCTTGCTTTGATTCATCAGGTTTATGTGAATGGTAAAGAGCTGTACACATTTAAGCACCGTATACCGCTGGAAAAAGTGTCAGCGTTAAATATCAGAGGAGACGTTGCTGTGAACCTTTCTGGTTTCATTCAGGTAAGTTAAAGGAGTCATATAAAGCCAATTTTCCAGAAGCTAATATGATTCTTTAGGGTCTTTATGGAAAGTTTGTAATATAGTTTGCTTTAAAATTTCTCAAAGATACGCTCATTTTACCCTGTCAAAAACAGCTCTTTAGAAATCACTGTTCTGTGTACTTCCCCTTTAAATCTTCACGAGCTCCACTGACCCCGCCTCTCTTTTCCGAGGCGCTCTCGGAGGATATTTTTTTATCTGTATTCCTAGTAAAACTTGCTAATTAGCACATTATCAGGAAAGGCGATTTGCAATGATTTGTTAAAAGACGTTTTACTCACTGCTTCTGTAGGTGAGACTAGATCATGAATGATTCACGCAAACATAGATGCCTTTTAGTTGATTAAGGGCACGTTTCCCTTTAGAACCAAACTTAACATTAATCTTCCACGTCTTCAGGCACTCACTGTCGGGAGTAAATCACTACTGCTCTGTTCATTAATACATTCAACAACAAAACACCTCAATCTCATAGGAGTCTTGCTTGTCTCTGCGTCTGGGTCTGATGACAGCTCACTCAGGTAACACACCAGTTCAGTCTGTGTGACAGCTGCTGTCAATCAACTATTGTGGGAGCAGCCTCTGTCAGTGTGACGCCACACTGACCTGCATTTGAGAATAGCTTGATTTCAGAAGAGGCAACTTATTTTTATTAAATTAAAAGAAAACAACTGGTGGATCTTTATCATTGTAGGGTGGTTGTGTACACACACTCCCCACACACATTTCAGTCCAAACAACCTGTAAAATCCAATTATCATCCCACCAGGACAGCAACAAAATGTGCATACATGTTACATATTATGTTTCGCAATGTGTGTTCTTTGTTAAGGAACAAGAAAATCTTCTTAATTCATTTAAAAAATTCTTAAAAAACAACAAAAAAAAACATGTTGCTACAAATCCCAGTTTTAAGCTAACACTGCTCAATTTTCATATGATCCTGATCTTTAGAAAATAAAAGTTACACTGAAGCAATGTTTTAGTTAGTTAAATAAAATAAATGCATATTACCAGTGTGTCACAGAACTCCCACCCACCCTTCTTGGGGGATTAGGGTCCTTGAAATCCACCATTTGGTTTCAGCTGACAACCATGACACAAACACAGCCTGAAACAGCAAAGAGTAAAATCAAGATACACAGGCAAGAATCAGGAAATAGGCAATTGTGCAAGACAAGGCTAGACTATGAAACTAGATCAGGCTATGTAGAGTAGCTTTCGCTAGGTAAGTGACAAATGCTAAATAATATAATGAATCATATTTCAATAAAGTATATGTTTTCCCCTTACATCATTAATGTGTTCAATAGAGAAATATGCCAGCAAAAACTGGCATTTCCCCAAAACACTACTTGTATACAGACAGCTGGCCTACTGAAACTCAACCGTACAAAGCTCATGCTGGTGAAGCAGTATCACCAGCTCTATTTTGCTTGAGAAAAGCATGGATAATCTAGTCCACCAGCAAGACCAGCACTATACCAGCATGAACCTGCCTGGACCAGCAATACACCAGCATCAGTCAGCCTGGACCAGCACTGACCAGAACAAACAACCACTATACCAGCATAAACCAGCCTAAACCTGCACTATTCTGGAACTACCCAACATAAACCAGCCTGCACCAGCACTATACAAGCAATACAAGAATGACATGGCAAGTAGTTCCTGGCAAGTTCTAACTACACTCTCTCGTCCCTCTTTAGAACTGGAATGCCTCCCAATTTGTTACTAAAATCAAGTCTACAACTGCATATCTGGGCAGCCCACAGGGAAAACGCTCCACCATACAGTCTGAGTTCTTGCAGCCAATACAAAACCCTGTAAGTGATTGGTCAATTCCAGTAATGTCTGACTCCACAACAAAGTGCAAGCACTTAAAAAATAGCAATAGGGACGTTTTACAAAAGAGCAATTATATCACCATAGTTTAAGGATTATAATCACACCGGTCAACATAAATGAAAATTTTTTTATTTTAGTTTAAAACCTGACAAAACGATTGGGTTTATGTAGATTGATGTCTTTTTTGTGTGTGTTTACTGCAGATCCTTCCTTATGTGGCCCCAATTTCAGGAGGACTGAGAGAAGGCATGGCCTTGTACTTACAAGGAGTTGTTCCCATTAATGCTGACCAGTAAGGAATCACTTTGTTGTAAAGAAATTGGGATACAATGAAATTGGGATAAAAACAATTCGCTTATTTGTATTTTTTTTTTTTTTTATAAAATATTTAACTTCCATGCAGATTCGAAATAAATTTCAAGACTGGGCAGTCTAACAATTATGACATTGCTTTCCACTTCAACCCTCGAATGGACCGGAAGGTGGCAATGAACAGCTTCAGGAATGGAGGATGGCAGGCAGAGGAAAGTGTGTCTGACAACCCCTTTAAAAAGGGACAACCTTTTGAGATGTTCACTGCCATCAAACCTGAAGGATATCAGGTACATCTTTTGAGAACCACATTCACCACACTGCTAAAAGGGAGCTAGGACCTTGTTCTCACACAGGTTGTCTTGCTTTGGTTCATCAGGTTTATGTGAATGGTAAAGAGTTGTACACATTTAAGCACCGTATACCGCTGGAAAAAGTGTCAGCGTTAAATATCAGTGGAGACGTTGCTGTTGACTTTTTTGGTTTCATACAAGTAAGTAACTTTCTCTTCAATAGCATGACTGGTAATGTCACAGAATCAAGTGAGAATGGCTTGGAGGGCAAAGTGTTTTCTAAGATTCAGTTTCTTTGTTTCTTCATTAGAATTGGAGTGTGCATTTATTTCCTGCAGAAGTTAAAACAAAAATCACAAATCTTTCCACCGTACAATCAGAGATCTTGCAGCCAGTCCAAAATCCTGTGAGTGTCTGGTCCTTTCCAATGACTTTTGAAAGCATAACAAATCTGAGCACTTAACGAAACAGCAATGCATGAGAACTTTTTCAGGCAATAGCAACTGCCGCAACACAAATTCAACATTATCATAACCACATTAACCGTTACTGAAATTTCAAATACTCATTTCAATAAGTTCAAAACCTGCCATAAGACTCTAGTTCATACAGACTGGTGCATATTTTCTTTTGTTTACTACAGAACCTTCCTTATGTGGCCCCAATTTCTGGAGGACTCAGTGAAGGCATGGCTTTGTACTTGAAGGGAGTTGTTCCCACTAATGCTGACCAGTAAGGAATCACATCGTTGTTAATTTGGCAAAGTTGGTACAAGCAATTAATTGTTACTTTGTTTTGGTTGCTTTAACATTTTAAGTTCTATGCAGATTTGAAATCAATTTCAAGACTGGGCAGTCCAAGAACGATGACA
>JAUMHP010000026.1:439474-450836 GCA_032361065.1 Enteromius trimaculatus
CTAAAAGGGAGCTAGGACCTTGTTCTCACACAGGTTGTCTTGCTTTGGTTCATCAGGTTTATGTGAATGGTAAAGAGCTGTACACATTCAAGAACCGTATACCGCTGGAAAAAGTGTCAGCGTTAAATATCAGTGGAGACGTTGCTGTGAACCTTTTTGGATTCATACAAGTAATTAACATTTTCTGCAGCTGTGCAAATATTGCAGCATGAATGTTACATTATCAGAATCTATTAAACATGACATAAAAAGTAAGATTTTTGAGTACTTTTTCTGTAGAACTGGAGCAAATCCTCAGTTGTTACTAAAGTCACATCAAGAACTACACATCTGGGCAGCTCACGCTGGGACCTTTCCACCATTCAGTCAGAGGTTTCAAAGTCAATCCAACACCTTGTGAGTGACTCATTCTTTCCTGTGATACCTTACTGCATATTAAAATGTTAATTATATAATGTTATTTATATAAGACTGAAATCTATTGTATTGTGATTACTACAGACTATTCCTTATATGGGCCCAATTTCAGGAGGACTGAGAGAAGGCATGGCCTTGTACTTGCAGGGAGTTGTTCCTGCTAATGCTGACCGGTAAGCTAGTATTCTTTTGGCTGTTTATATGCAACCAAATACAAACCTATGGTTTGCTGTAGGCAATTTTGCATATGCTTAGGTAATGCCAACTATCTTGCGATATTAAAGTGCAATGAGATTTCTCGTTGAGGTGAAAAGCTGTATCACGACATCCCCTTGATGATCAGTGTGGGGGTCATGCTGCTGCTATGTTTAAATTATATTAATCCACTGCCATTTGATTTTATAGAAATAAAAACCTTTTATTTCAGTTGGATAACAGTCACTTGAATTCTAAACTGAAAGCGTCTGCTATGCTCATCCATTATGAGTCGCACACAGTGCACCAGGAATGACCAAGATGGCAAGATGACTGACATGTCCATGGCGTAATATTCATGGTGCAACAGAACCTGTAACCATCTGACAAATGTCTCATCTTGTAAAATGCAGGCTCAGCACTGCCACTCCCTATACACAGAGGTTGCGTGATCACAAATTCAAAAGCTAAACCCCCCACACACTGTTAGATGAAATATATGTCCTTGCCCCTATTATTAGTGGAGTACCTCAGGGCTCTATTCCAGGTCCACTTCTTTTTAACTTATATATGCTCTGCTATAATTGTGCCCAAATTTCCTTTATGGTTATCCAAACAAATCAATTCTGTTGTTAAGAACAGTTTTTTATCAACTGCAGATTATTTCCGAAAAACGTTTAATGTTTTTTTGTTTTTAGTTTTTGTTTCATCTTTTCAAGTTTTGGAGAAGGTTTTTTTTTTTTTACTTTTATGGCTTAACACATAATTGCTATACTGTAATTCACTGGGGTCTTCCACGGTCAAGCTCTTTCCTACTCCTCTCTCATCTACCAGACTTTTATGATCTCCTTAGTTCTCCCATTGTAGCTTTTATTACCATTTTTAAATCAAGGTTGAAAATGTATCTACTTTTTATAGATTTACACTGTTTTTTGTTTGTCTTTTTTACTTTACATTGTTTAGCACTTCGAATAGCTTGACTGTTTCAATGTGTGATATAAATAAAATGTACTTACTTGCTTTACTTAAACCACCCCATGATAAGATTTTGCATGATTCTATATACATCCATACATCACAGCATTAAAATAGTTTTAATACTGCACCAAAGAGGCAAGAAATACACATTCCTGCACTAAATAATTAAATAATACCCAATTTGCTGTAGTTCTTTCATTGTGGACCAATGTCTCCAATCTCAGTTTATCATAATGTAGGGAAATTGTCCAGAATGTGATGTCTCAACTTTCATGCAGATTTAGGATAAATTTCAAGACTGGGCCAACTGACAAGAATGAAACTGCTTTCCACTTTAACCCTCGAATGGGCTCAAATGTGATCATGAACAGCTTCAGGACTGGAAAATGGGAAACTGAAGAAAGGTTCTCCGACAACCCTTTTAAAAAGGGGGAAGATTTTGATATGTTCATTGTTGTCAAATCTGAAGGATATCAGGTATGTGTTTTAAGACACACTAGACTTGCAGTAGATACCTAAAAGGGAGCTAGGACCTTGTCCTCACAATGCTGTGTTTCAATTCATCAGGTGCATGTGAATGGTAAAGAGCTGTACACATTTAAGCACCGTATACCGCTGGAGAAAGCGACCATGTTAAATATCAGTGGAGACGTTGTTGTGAATCTCTTTGGCTTAGTACAAGTAAGTTACATTTTCTGAGGATGAGCCAAACCTGCAGCAAGACTGATACTACAGTATGTCAGAATCTGTTAAGAATGATATTGCAAGTAAAGACCTTTCTACATATGCTCTTTTGTTCCCTTAATAGAACTGGAGCAAATCTTCATTTTCTACAGCAGTCAAGTCTAGAACTACATACCTGGGCAGCTCACATGGGGAACTTTCCACCATAAAGTCAGAGGTCTTACAGCCTGTTCAAAATCCTGTGAGAGACCAATCCTTTAATCCTTTTTGTGTGTGTTAGTATGCACGCTCTAGAAAGTGTTGTCTTTGTCCAGCCTGTAATGTTCTTCAGAAGCTAAATATCAGATGACTAAATAAAATCAGTTGGATACGCGCAAAATATTTTTGTAATGAATGTGAACCAAAAAAGAGATGGTTCTCCTAAAAAATGTAGTCATTTAAGTGATCTGAAACTACTTTCCTTTAAAAGTTCTTAAGTGTTGTTCTTTTCAGAAAACAATAAAAGTTCAGCTTTGAAATGACGTCAAGATGAGTAAATGACAGAACTGTAATTCTATGCGTTTAACTAAAACGGCAGTGCATGAAAACTCTGATGAGTACTTTAGCCATACTGTATTTCAAAAATCCTTATTAAAAGGATATATTTAATAGGGATAGGATTAAAGGGTTGACTGAAAATGAAAATTCTGTCATTATTACTCACCCTCATTCCTTTATCCTCAGAACACAAATTCTAATATCTATGTAGGGTCAGAGAGCTCTCAGAATTTAATTTGTGTTCTGAAGATGAACAAAGGTCTTATGGGTTTGGAAACGAGTAATTAATGACTGAATTTTCATTTTTGGTGAACTATCCCTTTAAGGAATATAAACCCTGCCTAAAGATTAGGACTAAATGCTTTTTTATTGTGTTTACTACAGACCCTTCCTTATGTGGCCCCAATTCCAGGAGGACTGAGAGAAGGCATGGCCTTGTACATGCAGGGAGTTGTTCCCAATAATGCAGAGCGGTAATGCTCCAATATGCACTGATTAAGGCTTAAATAACAGCAGTGACCACACGACAAGATAAATGTTACAGTAAACAGTCACAGTACAATGTATCTTGATGCATCACAATATTATTATATATCAGATTATATTATACTAATACTGGACCAAACATGCAAGAGAGACCAAGCCTTGCACTAAAGAACCATTAATTAATATGTGCTCTATTATAGTTCTTTTACTTTTTTTCTGAAATGAGCAGTTATTCTGAATGTGATCATTAGGTTTTCCGTAAATTTCAAGACTGGGTCAACTGACAAGCATGACATAGCTTTCCACTTCAACCCCCGAATGGACCGGAAGGTGGTCATGAACAGCTTCAGCAACGGAAGATGGGGAGCCGAGGAAAGTGTCTCTGACAACCCCTTTAAGAAGGGAGAAGCTTTCGAGGTGTTCTTTGTTGTCAAATCTGAGGGATATCAGGTATGTGTTTTGAGAAGCACATGACTCAGAATCAGTTTCTTGTTGAGACTGTTGTGCATGATCTAGTGAATACAAAATATTTATCATATTATATTTCAAAGTTTTGGTGACTATAATGTTAAGCTAATTTTTGCCAATTTGTTCTTTTAATACGGTTTTGGTTTGGTTAGGTTCGTATAAAAGGCAAACAGCACAGCATGTTCAAGCACCGCATGCCTCTGCAAAACGTCACGACAATCCACATTTACGGAAATGTCTCCGTCAGCTTCCTCGGTTTTGTCACGGTGAGCGATATCAACCTGCTTTTTTACACATACACTAAAATACTCCTAAAAATGCCAAGCTTATAACTATCCTTTGTTTTTACAGGAAATGTGAATAGCATCATTTCTACGACTGAGATCATATTAAAGCAGTCTCAGAGAATGATGTGAAAATGTCCTCAACCTGATCTTCACACATTTACATTTATTCAACCAGCAGACACTTTTATTTAAAGCGCCTTACAATAGAGACATCAACTATATCACTGATGTCAATCTAATCAGTCAGCACCAATCAAAGTTACAAAAGCATATATATATAACCAGCCTTTGGGTCACAAAACAAACACAAAGGCTCTTTCAACAGATATATAGACATCTGTACTGTATTTTATATTGAGTAGAAGGTTTTTCTTTCTGAAATTTACAGTTAAAATGCATTTGTCTCAGAGGCAAATATCACTTCATTTAGTTTAAGCCGAGTAAGTTTTAGAAGCAGATTTTTTTTTTTTTTTCATCAATGGCCACAAGGTGGAACTATTTCTTCAGTGACTGGACACCCTTCATCAATAGGCCTTTGTCTGAAAGCCATAATGAACTGAATACAATGTGCTTATTGTTATTGTTACCCACTATAACTATCATTACCAAAATACAAAGAATGGTTCTTCTGCAAGTATGTTACAGTGTAGAATTGTGTGCCAAATGAATTCGACTGGTGTTTAAGTATGTGTTCTTGTTCTCTCTGTCTGGACCGATAGTTATTGTAGAGTGAGTTATTTTCTCACAGTGTAACTGTGACTTGGCTCATTAGGGCTATAATATCAATGCATTCTTGGTGAAGAGATCTACGTAGCTCTACGGTAGGTAGCGAAAGCCCCGCGATTCATGTTCCTCTCATTACACAGCACTCTGAGTTTCTCGCTCTCTCCTGAGCTTTCTCTAATGTGATAACACCTATGCACTGCGAGAACTAGGAGAGTGGATCTTTAGTAATCCGTTTCTTCAAGAAGAGAGAGCTCTGCTGTGATAACGGGACAGATAAAAGGTGAAGGGAGATAGAGAAAGTGGAGAAGCACTCAGCGAGCATGACGTAGCTGTGAAGATGATGTAAGGAGTCTGAAGTAAATCCAACAGTCCTCTTATAAATCTGATGCCCGAGTCGCTGCAAACGTTTTACCTCATGAATTAGATTAAGTGGTTGAATATCTGCCCTCCTGTTTGCAGACTGTAACACAGGGCTTAACACAGGGCACCCTTGGTAAATCTGAGCAAAGCTGACTGTGAAAATACATCTGTATTGTTTATCCTTTTGATCTTTCATTCAAAAAAATTACAACATTCTAACCTATCGTTGAAGTAAAAATGTCAAATAAAATCCTTTAAGCATCAACACAATGAGAAAATCCAAAGAATATGTTTCTTTTATGCTATATATTTCTTCTATAGGAGTAGAGTTTGAGTGGCTAAAGACTCTTCAGGGATCATAGCTGGAAAACTGCAGAAAGTAGAGTCTCAGGGTCAGAAAAGCTTTGAAAGAATAGTCAAACAGCCCCTACATCATGTTGTTCAGGAGGGTTTAAGAACACAATCTCCAGCATGTTCAGTTGTCAGACAGGACTGGAACTACAAATGGGACTGGCGTCTATGATCAGATGAAACTAAAAAATGTGTTTTTAGCAGCAATCACTCAAGATGGGTTAGGGGAATAAGAAGCACTCCATGTGTACAATGAAGTATACTGCTGTGTTTTTGATGTCGTGGCTCTATATTTCTGCTGGAGGTCCTGGACATCTTGTTTAGAAACATGGCATCATGGATTCTATCAAATACCAGCAGAAAACAAATCAATAATTCACCGACTCTGTTAGAAATCTTATAATGGGTCATGGTTGGGTCTTCCACTGGGACAATAATCCAGAATAAACACAAGAATTAATCACTGAGCACAAAATGAAGCTTTTGCCATGACTGTCCCAGTCCTTTGTTTCCCATCAGCCACTGCACCTTCTCACCATCATTGGCCTCATACTCACATGGACTCAACTCCCCATCCTGCACCACTCACTCACACCTGTCTGCAATCACCGTCACAGCTGCTGTTCATCACCACAACCACACGCTCATTAGCACTAGCATAAAAGCTAGGTTCACCAGTCAGATAATCGCATTTCAGCTATCATTTCTGAGCGCCATTTTCCCGAGTTTGACTTTGGTTATGACTTCGGACCGTTTTGCCTGGATTGTTTGATTGTTCTCTGCCTACCTCGATTCGTGGTTCTGTTATTTGACCCGATCTGTGTATCCTGAATTAAAGCTTGTACATGGATCCGCACGCCTCGCTCACCTCATTACACTCTGACCTGAACCCTGAGTGAGGTGAAGCACCGTCTGGTGATCTGAAGGGTCTGGAGTGATTCTGGATGAAGGAAAAGGACAAAGCAATAATTGGGTGCAAACATGTATTAGAGAAAAACATATTTCACCAAGAGTTCAATTATTTTACTTCAATGATTGGTTAGAATTCTGTCGTTTTTTTTTTTTTGTTTTTTTTAATGAAAGATCAAAAGGATAAACACTGCAGATTTATTTTGACAGCCACCTTTGCTCAGATTTATTAGATATACGTGAAGGGCACTGTATATATAAGCACAATAGCATATTACCAGTAACCTAGTAATGCTTTACAATAAGGTTCCATTTTTTAATACAAGTCATTATTTTATAAGTTTCATTGAGCTAATAATTGCTTACAATGAAAAGCTATATTTATAATAACTAATTTTAACACAGACTAATATAATATTAGTAATATGTGTATAGTTTATTGTTAATGCATTAACTAATGGGTCCTTATCGTAAAGTGTTGCCAAAAATGCTGTAAACATGCAGATTGTTGTTAGTTTATGATATAATGCATTAACTAAAGTGCTAACCTGCACCTGTTATCTTAAAGAGTCATCTCTAGCTGATTTAGTGTTGCTGATGTAAAAACGATGGGTTTAGTAACATTACAAAATATCCTTCACCAGTTAATTGATATATTATTGTTTGTTTTAGTGTAAGGAATTGAATCTTAGGCACAGTACTTAAGCAGAACACTCTTTTATGATGTGTCCTACTTTTCAAAATGCTTCAGAGCTTCAGCAAGGCATGTTTAAACTATAAATATAATCTTGTAAAGTAATGTCACGCTACTGTCCGCTGTCAGTCTGTTTCCGTATCCTGCAGCATAAAACAGTATCTGAACACAAACACTGCGGGGCCGAAGGTCAAGGTTTGAGCCTGGCGTACTGTAAGAAGTCTTTATTGTCCCGAGTTAAACTGTGATGGACTGACTGTCTCTGTGCAGCTGTGTGTGTGTGTGTTTGGGTCGTCCTCCACGGACTGGTCAATTTCTGTGCTATTTCCTGTTCTCCCGCCCCTGACCCAAACACATGTGCCTGTGTGTACTCTACGCAGCAGCGTAAACATCTTCTCACAAGCAAACATTCTCTCTCAAGACGTCTTATCACAAACACTATTGTAAAGATTAATGATTTGTAGCTTTATTCTAAAATTAATGCAGCTGCATGCTGAAGTACTTGGTATCATTTTAGTTTCAGTGTCACATCAACCTCAGATCAGAAGAGTGTGTGTGTGTGTGTGTGTGTGTGTGAGAGAGAGAGAGACTCACACCTTATTTGGCCTGGAAAATAAATTTCTAGCACAAAACCAGTCACCTTAGATTTCTGCTAGCCAGGACTTTATATTTTTTATTAAAGAAAGGTTAGACCTGAGTGAACATGCATGCTCATGAACAAGCAAAGAGAGGGAAAATGTCTGTTTAACATTACAAGACAAGATTATCAATATATACATTATCGTATGCAATCATGATTTAAAATTTCAGAAAGCAGTAACCTCTGAAATGATGACACTGTTATCTGTGTAATTTAATGCATCAAACAATATCAAAAACTCTACAGCTTACTTTAACAGTATCTTAGCGGGCCTTTGCATAACCTGTAGAAAAAAATTAAACGTTTTTTTTTAAAAGAAAGCTTATTGCATAATTTTGAGGTTATTAGACTATATGAATTTATTGGTAGGCCTGGAAGCAAAAAGGCCTGGCATTAACATGGTTTACTGCTAAATCTACAGGGAAGCCATGTATAGTTATTAGTAGCATAACTCACTTATTCTACGAGTTTCTGTTTTTCTTCTATACTTCAGACTTGCTCATGATTGTAGACGGTACTGTTATCCAGAGCCGGATTACAGCGGAGAGAGAAAACTATCACCGTCAGCCGATATCGCGGAAGGATTTAATGTGAGCCGAATGATATAGCAAATAAAAAAACACATTTAGCTCTCGTGTGCCCTTCAACACAGAAATATCGTACTCGCGAGTTCCAAGAACAGGAATGATATGGAACAATCGTATTTGCAGGTGAGCTTGTCTGATTTTATTTATCAGGAACTTCAGCCGAACCTTGATGCGCTCACGGACAGGAACACAGCGTCAGCTACAGTATGTGCTAGGCTTTAACATGGCGTAGATTTATTTAGGAAAAGACAGTTGTTAGCAAATATTCAGTCTTTTGTTTGTTTGTTTGTTTGAAGTGATTCAATAGTCTTAAAGGGATAGTTGACTCAAAAGTGAACATCTGTCATCATTTCCTCGCCCTGGAGTAGTTCCAAACCTGTATGAATGTCTTTGTTTGCCGAACACAAAGGTTTTGAAGAATGTTTGTAGCCAGGCTGTTTTGGGTCACCATTGACTTCCATAGTTTTTCCCTAGGTGACCCAAAACAGCCTGGTACTTGAGGGCGAGTAAACGATGACAGAACTATTCCTTTAACAGCAGAACATGATATAAGGGCTAAAGACCCTAATAAATATGACTAATAAATATCTGTCTGGCTTTTCTATTTATTGGCTATAATGATAAACCTACGTAATATCATTTATATAATTTGGGTGTCAAATCATTGTATTTATAATATGAAAAAATAGATACTGAACATATCAAATATGATTTATTGTTACAGTTAATCATCTCTTTCTTTCAAGTTAAAAGCTTTCATAATAATAATAATTGTTATTTATGTATTTATTTTTGGATGTGTAACAATTATGATACATCTGATCTAATCTATAGACAGGTTTGCTAAGCAGAAAGACCATCTATAGTGAATTTTGATAAATGATTTAGCTAGTTATTTTATTTTTCAGTCATCTTAAAGCTGTAATGCAGTCCCAGCTGGCGAAGACCTTAGTCTGGTTTAAAGACATCAAACAGGAAGTGGCGTGAACCGATGAGGAAGGACAGAGGATAACCTCTTTTGGAGTTTGGAGGTGTATCGGTGATGGATTAGACTATACCGCCCCCAGAAGGTGTTTGTGAGGAGATTTTGGGTCAGCTATAAAAGAATCTCTCTACCGTGGGCTGCAGAAAAATAAAAAGACAAAGTAAAATACAGTCACACAGGTTGTGGTGGAGGAGAAATCGATCCCCTGGGCTCCGGGAGAGAGAGATACAGCCACAGTGAAGCCCATTAGGACACACTCGATGCAACTCAGCATTTACCCCGCACTGCTCCGAGTAAAAGCTTTAATGTACACCATTAAGTCATGGTTTGAAGGATTACTGTGCTTTCTCATCTGCTGTCAGACCATTATCAAGCTCACATTTGGTAGGGTTTGTATTCCTATCCTGCACAGCGGTTTAGATTTATTGTAGGTAATTATCTGTTTATGCAGGAAATAAGTCATAAATTTGTTAACTTGCTTTATAGCAAACATGTTTTAATATTGTCTGAATTATAATGAGGCATTTATACGAGACTTTTGTGTTGCATGAGCATAATATAGAACCACTGAGCATATTTTGAACTATTGAGCATATTTAGATTATTGCCATATTTGTTTACAATCAACACCTTGACTTGATTTAACTGCAAAATAACTACGTGTGCAATAAACAAAGATCAAAAGAGAGGGTATGTCACAATAGTTTTGGGGGGAATCTGTTCAAACATAAATACAGATGCAATACTGTAATGTTTCTGATTAATTTGACTGCCGTCCAATGCAAACATCAGCTGATAGAACGCTGCTTGTAACGGTGCATGTCTGCTTATTTATTTATTTGGTAGTAGCCATTTGTAGCATGTGGGATAATGCATACAATAAAAAATAAGGGTGATAATGATCTTGCACGATCTTGCCAAGGTTTGCTTTGCAGTAAAGGCAGCTGGTTAATCTCCATTCTTACGTAATCATGTGTGACGAACAACACACATTAACTGCCATGGCTTTGAAAATGCATTGGGCCATTATCTGACCTGTTATATATGACAGCATGTCTTTAAAGACTTCTCTGTCACATCTTTCTGATTTCATATCCTGCAGTCAGAAGAGGAGGACAGGTGAGCAGAAAGATGGACTTTCCTGTACAGAGAACACAGTAAGAAGACATAAGGATCAATAATTTGACTTCTGACAAATATCTAAAGCAACACAAGATGAGGAGAGGATGCAGAGACGAGAGAGGGATGAACTGAGCTCGTGCTGCATGAAACGATCGATATATACGAGAACAGTGGTAATACCATATCAGACACAGTTAACACAATAATATTACATGAAAAACATGAGGATGCTGATGACAGAAGTGCAAATATCCGGCTGTTTTTGCTCTGACCACAGCTAATAGACTCTGTTCTGTGGGCTGTGCTGCATGCATGTGTTCAGTGAAGTCTCTGCCAGGTTCCTGTAAAAGGCTGTCTTAGTAATTATCTCCACTGATTCAGTCAAAACTCATGAAAAATGGATGCATGTGCATATATCTTCAAAGTTTAAAAGATTAGACTGCACGTAATACCAAATGCATTCCCATGCTTTAATTACTATACTTCAGTAGGTTCTGGAAATCCTGAGATTTGGATGAACTGGATGGCATGGTTTCTCTCTGGCAGAATTCTGAAGCATCTAACACAGATATGATCAGTAAGCACTGGTTTAGAATTTGTTGGTTTGTACTATGTGTGCAAGACAAAAATCTGTTTACTGACACCAAAATAGCAAGAAATAACATTCAATTAGAGCCGTCCAATCAGTGAGCTAATGGCCTCTGGCTAATGTAAGCATCAGCGAGAGGGTTTTTCTCATGCTGTCAAACACACAGAAACAGGTGCAGGTCTCTCTCTGTCTCGGGTCTGGTCTCCGCACAGCTGGAAGCGTTTGTGTGTACACACGTGCATGTGAAACACACACACACACACTCACGCTGTGTGTCCATGTGTTCTGGGGTCTCTTCATAGGTGTAATGGTGTTTCTACTGTACAGACTGTATGTGGTATTGTCCT
>JAUMHP010000026.1:450936-470959 GCA_032361065.1 Enteromius trimaculatus
TATTTTTATAGCTTGTATTTTATATAGACTATGTACATATAATAATTATTTTATATTGAATAAAATATAACTAATTCTCTAAGAGGACTGGTGTGATGTATTTATTTGTTTTATTGAATGTAATGACAGTAAGTGTACAACAGAATTTAGTGTAAAGTAGCTTTTCACGCTGCTGAATTAAATAATATATTGCAATATAGTGTAAACTCAGTAAAATGGGGTTATTTTGCCCCTATTGTCATAGAAAAATTATTATATAAAAATGCTTTTGGACAAATCTTAGTAATATGGAAGAAAATCAAACTTGGAAACGAAACAATTACTAAAAACAAATATATTACTTTCATATTCAAACTTTGAAACAAAGCAATCAAAAATAAAAGCAAACACGCAGATCTTTATGTGACAGCGTGGATTCGAACCTGAGACTTGTTGAATTTGTCGCTTCTCTAGAGGAAACGTTTCGACGAAACGGAGAGTTATGATCTCTCTGGCGTCCCTTACAGAAGCTCGCAGGTGGGAGGAGCAGCAGCTCGTGAGGGTTTCGCGCTGAAAACACCTGAGAGTAACCTGCTGGATTCATTCTCGACAGCTGTTTGATTGTAAAATAGTTCGAAAGAGTCGTTTATTCCGAAATAGAATAATCTCACGCGAGACGGTTCAAGATCTAGTGTGGAAAGAGAGTGAAAGTAAAACCTGCTCAAACCTTTTTTTTTCTTTTAACAGATGATCGAGTGTAGTAAATATTAGCGATGGCATGAAGCAAGACTCAATCATCCGTCGTGATAAAAGAGAACCCACGGGGTTGCTGTGTGCTTTTATGCGTACTAGATGCGATGGATCCATTTGAAGGAAGACCTGAGGATCATGCGCTTCAGGAATGGGATGTCTTCTCAGAGCAGGATTATTTGGATTTATACACATCCCTTTCTGATTCAGCAGGAGATCAGAGGAATCAAGAGCAAGTGAAGGTGGATATGAAGAATGAGGGATCAGCTCCTCTAAACACGTTTGGTCCAGAGCTGATGGAGCCCATGACCTCACAGACCCATGAAAGTGTGACCATGGTACGGTCAGGCACAACAATCATTATTATAGTCTGTGCCTGTGTGTGAAGTCATTTTAAAGCTTGAAGTTTAGAGCATCTTAATGCAAAAAATCTAAATACATTGCTGGTTATAGCACTATCTTAAGCTATAGAACTACAGTACATTTATAATTATATATCACTATCTTCTAGATCAGGGTCACCAAACTCAGTCCTGGAGAGTTTAGCTCTAACTTTCCTTCCTTCCTGGACGTTTCTATGCCTAGTAAGACCTTGATAAGCTGCTTCAGGCGCGTTTGATTTGAGCTAAACTCTGCCTCCAGGACTGAGTCTGGTGAGGTGACTCTACATTATCCATTTGATATGTGTCTGTGTTTTTGCAGAATTTTTGGAACATTAATTTAATTGATTCAGCACAAGGCAGTAACAGTAGAACTGCATCCCTCTGCGAGTCAGCGTCGCAGTAAGATCTTTTTCATTTATGTGCCTTACAGCTGTCGTATTTCATCCATGTTTACTGAACTCTCTTGAAGTCTTAAATGATAAATAATGGGCATGGCTACTTTCACGCGTTAAAAAGGACATGCATTTATTTGATTTATTTAATGCTGTCTTCTGACAGTCTGCTCTCAGAATATGCGCTCAATCACACTGAGTGTAGCTGGAGCGTGGCATGGGCTCGCGTGGCTCCTGTGCACCAGTCTCTTCTGGAGTCCGCTGAACTTCTCTTTAATGTGTCCGTTCCATGGCTGCCCGTGGAACTACCGTACAAAAGCAGATGTAAATATTGCAGATTATATACTCACTTTTAAACCAGGTTCGACCTTATAGGACACTTTGGCACTTTCATATTTTTTTCTTAGTGAACAGCACTGCCCAGGAGCTGATGGAGGGAGTCTTGGTGACTCTAGATCATTCTGCAGCCATCAGCGGACAATACTTGATGAAGCTCTGCGACTCAGAGGAGTATCTCAGAAGGTAATTTCACCTGCCATGAACAGTGATGCAGATACTCTCTACTGATGCTGATGTCGTTCTGGCTTGTTTTTCCTCGTTCAGTGATGGAATCTTGGGATTGAATGAACGCATCCAGGTGTATCAGAAGTTTGCTTCAGATGTTCCAGTGAGGATGGTGCTCAAGGAGTCCGTTGACAAAACCCTGACACGAGATGTATGATGTTTTATTACAATAGCTCAGATGCCACGATACAGATTCTCATGTGAAGAAGGTCATGTGTTTCTGTAGGAGGAAGATGACCGGCAGGTGTTTCACTTTAATCAAGTCCCCGCTCCTGCTTGTGCATTCAACACTATAAGGTTTTCTTTCTTCTCTACTTTGGAAGCATGACGGAGTATAGCATTCTGTACATTCCCCATACAACCACGTGCAGCATTTGGTGCATTTTATTTTTTAAAGCGAAATATACTTTGAATGTTATAATTAGCAGAATGGAAATTGGCTGTGTATCATGTGTATGATGGTGATGATTTATTGTAATCAGCTCATCGCATTTTCTAACCCACTTTATGTTCATCACAAAATATTAATTAACACACAATGTCAGAGGTCTTAATTGTGAATTGTGAACGCAATTGAAATGCAAATGGTCTAACTGCATTTGTAAAGGGAAGATATTCTTTCTAATTGAAATTTAGCACATGAATGCATTTGGACTGACATATTGAAGTTCTATTTTTGATTTGATTTGATTTATTTGATTTGATTTACTTCGGTTTGCTCAGAATGGTGCACTTCCTTACTTCACTGATGCTTGTTATATATTGCATTTCAAACTATTATACTATTTCACATGATCTATTTGTGTACGAGCCGAATCTGATTTGTTCCTTCAGGTCATGTCTGCAGGAGAAACTGAGCAGCTACAGCCAGGAAGTCAACGAGCTCTTGACGAGCCAGGTTTGTGTTTCACTGAAATCAATCTGAAAGAAAGAATTCCACATGCATGACTGAAGTTCCTAAACACGTGTGAGCCGTGTATTGTGCTGATCTTCGGGTCAGTAAACTACAGCCGTGATGACTTCCTGAACGTGTTTGTGTTTGGTATGTCAGTGTTGTGGTGGAGTGAGGCAGGTTGTGGAGAGCGTTCATGCCGTTTGTGAGCAGCTCTGTGGAGTCACTACAGTAGATCTGGAGGAGGCTGTCGGACGGCTCCAGCGCTTCGCTCCGGTCACTCCGGTACAGCCTGAGATACACGCTTCATCTGCTGCTCAATTCAAGCCATTTAATTGCATGACATTATTAAATAGATTGTTTTTCCATAGACTCCAGATGAAATGTGTGAGTGTGAAACCGGTGAGTCTTTATATTAAAGTCATTACAGGGTTTGTTCTGTTTCGGCACAAACTCAAGACACATTCAGCACTTCAGCATTTCTCACATCATCACAGTTTTACTGGCAGTCTACTGCATGAAGGAGTTTGCTATCCTATGAACTATAGTGTCCTGCAACCGCTAGTAGAAAAACATTTTCAAAATATATCTGGTGTCTGAATACCTTTAGGTTTGTGTGTACGAGCTGTTAGATGTAAGTGTAAGTGTGTGTTTCAGCTGTAGTCATGCTCCATCACGCTCTGCTGAAGCTGCTGCACATCTTCTTCACAAACTTTGACTTGGACGTCCGAGGACAGGAGGAGCATCCGGATCCACCAGCAGCAGACGTCTCGCTCCACACCAGCATGCTTCAGGTCACCCTGACCGGCTTCTACAGACTGCTGCCCGGCTGGATAAACAGGTACGACCAGATGCTGAACACAGCAGAGGAACCCAGTGCTCAAAGAGCAGAGCTGTAAACGCGAAACAAAGCTCACCTGTGTAAGACAACCTCTAAAATCTCCTTCGTGCTTGTGTGCGGCTCACACCATCCTCTCTATCAGTTCTGAGAGATGAAGGAAAATCAAAGCAAATGGCAATGACATAAATGATTGTTAGTGAGTGAGCTGTAGTTATGATGTGTGTGTGTGTGACAGTTATGATCACTTCAGTGTGAGCTGCTCGCTGACGTACTGCAGCAGGAATCTGACCGAACCTGTGCTGTCTGAGAACATCAGCACCTCGCTGCAAATCAGCTGCAAGATCCAGTGCAACCGGCTGTAAGAGACACTTCCTTTACAACACACGCATTCTTAAAGTCCACATCTGTTCTGTATGCTTCAAGCATGAGCTGTATGTATTTCACACCTGGGGTTTGGCCAGTGAAGAGGTCAATATATGACAGAGAGAGATTTCTCTCTAGGTTTTGATGGTGCTGGGAAACTCAAGGTGTCACGGGTCAAAGCGGAGCTCAAGGTTGATATTATTCAGTAGGATAAGGTCTAGGGTGTCCAGTGAACTCATTATGCTGTATCTGTCTGTGCTAGACAGGACTGAGTTCAACAACGTCAGCTAGATTGTTTTCCACATGTTCTTGTGCGTTTCAGTTTGGTGTTTCCTGTTCCAGTGAAGGAACTTCCTTACGAGTCGATGTTATCTTTTCATCTACTGGGCTCAAAACAGGCCAAAGCCCCCGAGCTCCTGTGCTGGGCGGTCCTTCCTCTCTTTAACAACAGGTATGCCATTCACCTCATCAAACCAGTTTAAAGGGATGCTTTGGTGTTAAAAAAATGTTGGGAACCAACCAACATCAGACCCATTTTATGAACAAAACACTTTTATTTCCTGCAAATTAAAAACAACATGGCTTGGTGAATGATGTGTTCATATGATGTGCTCTACTGAAAATCACAATAAATGAATATGTGTGGAAACAATCCTCTCCCTTTCACCATGTGCTCTCTGTTCCCTGCGGGTTAAAATAATAACGCAAATGGCAGTCATTTGACAAGCACAAGCGTTGGTAAGTCTCGTTGCGTGATTCATTTTAATACTCTTCTCCCATAAATTTAGTTTGAGAGGGAAACTCCTAAGAATGCATATTCATTAAAGTCAGACGCAAAATTAACAGTGTCTGCTCCTTTTCAGCACTAGTTGTTCACTGCATGTCTTTAGTAAATCCTGACGGTACTATTTTAACGCCAAAAGACAGTTTGCGATGCATAATGAATAGTGTTTTTCTGGAACGCAGGAGTGCGTTTCAGGCCTTCATGTGTTTGATCAGTGGATCTTTGATGCTGATGCTGTTTCAGGACTCTGGTTGGTGGCACGGTTCTTCTCAGTATGTCCACACAGGTGCTGCCCGTCTGTCCTCCATCACCAGCGCTGAGTGACATCCATCGACAGCCCACTGGAGTCATTCTACAGGTGACACACACCTGCTTTACACAGCCTTATTATTATTATTATTATATGCAGAAATGATGGGTAATGAGTTTGGTTCTTATATCTTTATAACTTTATATCTCGCAAAAAAAATAGAATGAATTAAAATGTATTCGTTTTTAAATAATTATTATAAGTAATTACTAATAATTACTAATATTAGTAATTACTAGTAATTTTAAGTAATTGATATTACTAATTCCTAATTATAATGCTTACAGTTTCTCAGTTATTTAAAAAGCATCTCAAGAAAACATTTACATGACCAAAGACTCAGTCTAGCATGAGTTCATGCACTTACACTCTCTTTATAATCTACACCAAATAATGGATATATCTCTTATTATATTTACATTGCACACACATATGCACTTTGTTGTTTATGATGAGAGAATTCACAAGAGAGCTGAACTCAGCAGTGAAAAGCGATGACTCATCTGAACGCCTCTGATTGGCCATTGCTTTCATAAACTCAACATAATCGTTTGTGATTGGTTATAACGCACAGCACTGTAATAATAATATGAATAACTTGTTTTCTCGTCAGAGGATATCTCTGACTGTCGTTGAGACTCGATGCTGTGGTCAGTCTGCAGGACTCTCATTCCACCACGTGTTTTGGCATTTCTTGAGCGCTTTTGTGAATGCTAAAGTATTAAGGTAAGCTTCAGGTATTAATTCATAGATGAAACTGATTTGTCTCCATAGATTGATTTCCCGCAGTCTGAGCAGTGGAGATACGAGCCAGCGTCGGCTCGGGCTGAATCTGTCCTGGAGTCAGGGCTGTGTGAAGAGCTGCAGAAGAGAATCACAGAAGTGTGTCAGAAGCACTGCCTGTCGCTGTCAGTACAAGATAAGACTCTCAGGAGCTCTACAGAGGTTGTGGTTGATGGGGACATTAATGTGGCTTCCTCTGTTACACGCTCTGCAGCATGACAGACAATGAAAAGGCTTTCCTGTGGAGCAAGCGGCTGATCTGCAGCCAGAAGAACTCACTGCTGCACCTGGTGTTGGGCAGCGCTCCTGACTGGAGACCGCAGAACCTGCCGGGAATATACTGGGTCCTGGAGCGCTGGGGCCCCGTGAGCGCCGAGGAGGCCCTCTTCCTCCTGAGTGATGAGTACGTTACGAACCCATCAGTGTTTCTATGCGGGGTAATGTTTTCTTCGTGATTAGTTCTTCAGAGGGCATAACTGTGGAGTCCCTGGGGTGAGCGGATGGTGTCCTGAAAGATATTATATTAATATAATATTTTTTTATATGTTGCGTCTTTGTAACATTGTATGCAAAAAGTAAGTAAATAAATAAAAATCTATATCTATATGCATATGAACAGGTTTTTTTGCAAAAGCAGATTTAAAAGTTTTTTTATTATGCTATCATGCTTTTATTGTTATTTTTATTTTTTTTTCTTAACTAGTCAAAAAAACTGCAGTTACACTGAAAACATACAAATATTGGAACCTAGTGCACCAATCAATCTCCACAGAAAGCATTAGAAATCATGCATGCTCAAAAGTGAACTTATTTTAACTTATTTCATTGTCTTGATCAAAGTGAATGATTTCTGCTGTGCTGTCAGGTTTCCTGACCAGTGTGTGCGGTCAGTGGCAGTGCAGTGCTTCCAGCAGATGTGTGACAGTGAGCTGGAGGAGTTTCTCCCGCAGCTGGTTCAGGTCAGACACACGCCGCATGTCTTCTGGGAGTTATGATGATGATAATAACTCAAGGTCACGTGTGTTTTCTCCTGCAGGCGCTGAAGATGGAGTGGGACATCGCTGGGCCGCTGATGAAGCTTCTGCTTTCCAGATCTCTGAGCTGTCTCCGTATCGCTCAGCAGCTGTACTGGTGTGGAAACACGTCACATCAGCAGTGCTTTCACTGTTTTCATTGCATGGAGTTATTATCATGAACTCGAACTGGAAATCAAAATAGAAACATAAGGGTCATTCAGTGTCGACAGAGATCCCTGGCTCAGAATTTAGATTTTACTAATATTCTTTTCTGGAGACATGTATACTAATGAAAGCCAATATGAGATGTCTGGATGAATATTTAGTGAGTAACCCACTACTCTATAGAGGGGGTCAGGCTGCTAATTTATTTAGATGAGTTTCAGAACCAAATTATTGCCCTGTATGACCTCAGAAAGGGAAATACCATAGTGTTAGATTTGAATCAAATCTGTCAAAAGACTTTTGCAGTCTTTGTTGTATTTTATACTCCAGTGGGGACTGTTCAAAAAACATGAATGTAATGCTTGAGTTATATGCAGACTTATAGTTGACACGCAGGTATGTTCATGTCTGTTAGGGTTAGGGTTAAGGTGTGACTAAAAGGAAACATCTCTAGTTTCAACATTCTTTTTTTCAGACATTCCTCTTTAAAAGAAAAGTGTCATATGTTTTGCAGTTACTTGAACATTGAATATATGTACATTTTCTCCTGGAGCCATATTGAAGTTCCTATATCTCTGGAACAAAAGTCATATTTATCCTCCTGTAATTTGGCTCTGAATCTAACATTTTTTGCAATTTTGACTCCCCTCCTCTACAAAATTCTGGACCAATTAGTCAATATTCATCTATGACATTTAATAATTTGACTTTCATCACTAAACATGTCTTTCTTCAGAAAAAGTCATACAAATCCTACATTTGAGCTGGGGATGTTTTGGTTGATTTGACTATGAATGACTCCTAGGAAAGAGCAAATACATGCGGATGGTGATCTGGATGTATGTAGCTGCATGGACTCATGGATCTTGGTGTGTGTGTGTGTGTGTAGGTTACTCGTGGACTCTCTGGACGACTGGCTCTATAAAAGCTGGATGAATAAGGTTCTGTCGGCTCTGAAGCACTGCTGCGGTCGCTCTCTGAGACAAGAGCTTCAGCACCAGAGCAGATTAGTAGATCTTCTCACTCAAGTGGCGGAGAAGATCCGTACAGCTGACAAAACCAAGAGAAAGGTCCCATAACACATCAGATAACAAACCCAACACAGAGAGATTAACTGAAGAAGACCCTTCTGTTTTTTTTTTTTTCTAAAAAGAAATGGTTAAAATGTTGTTTTTGTGCAGGATGTGTTTAGTCAAGAGAGGTGGAAGATTGTGAGCTTTTTTGCCGATGGACAGTCTTGCAGACTTCCTCTAGATCCAGCGGTTGTGGTCAAAGGAGTGAACATTGAGGTAAATATAATAAATGCATTTGTGAGATTTACTGTGGATGAGCGATTAAGAAACACAGAGTTATGACTCCTGAGACGTATCCGTACCAGGTTGTAGGCACTCCTCAGATTGAGTTTGGAGAAGAGGCGGGCCCCCTGCAGTTCCTCCGAGGCGGCAGGGACCAGGGGAAGGGGATACAAAGATTTGGTGAATTCAGGTTATGATAATCTATACAGGGCCTCAATCCTCCAGCCTTCTTGCTGACAAAGCAGCTTAAGGCCACTGGAGAGATGGAAAGGCAGATGAAGCCTTGCCGGAGAGCCTCTGTGATGTATTCCTGCATAGCCTTGGCTCCATGCAGCAGCTTGATGGCACAGTCCCATGGCTGATGAGGAGGTAGTGGAGTGGCTGCCTGCTTACTAAAGACATTCTGGAATGTGATGCTGCGTCTGAGTCTCTGGACTCTCCACACCAACACCAGTGAGGCTGCTGCGAGGTACGAGGCAGCAAAGGGAGGCAGGAGCGGAAGCAGGAATGGTTCCATTGGAGAAACTCACAGGGATCCCATCGGACTGTAGGGGAATGCTGGTGCAGCCATGGGCGTCCCAGGATGAGTTCCATGGTGGTTCCCTCCAGTACCAGAAAGGATATGGTTTTCTCATGGAGAACTCCCACTCTGAGTCATATAGTAGGGGGGGGATTGATACTTGACCCGCCCGTGCCCTAGCCGTTTTCCTTGGATATCTTCGACTCAGACCTCCTGGGGCTGGTATAGGTGTGGAAGCTGGAGTCGGTTTAGTTGGTCTTGGAAGATGAAGTTCCCAGAGGAGCCTGAGTCCAGGATGGAGGACACTGAAACAGAGTAAGACAGAGTCAGCAGTGAAACTGTGAGCAGTGAGAGTGTAGAAATATCAGGTTCTACCCGGAGGGTACTCACCCGAGGGCGCAGGGGATGAATGGGGCATTCCTGGATTAAGTGTTCTGGAGAGGAGCAGTGTAGGCACAGTCCAGCCGTTATTATGCGAGCTCGCTCCATGCGGGACAACTGGGTAGCTTCTAATTGCATGGGTTCTGGAACCGGAGTTGATGTCGGGGGTGACTCTGGTGAGGGGGTGGATTCCTCAGAAGGGCATGTAGTCAGGCGCTGGGAAATGTGAGAAACCTTGAGGAGGAAACTTTTCTATCCCAGATTGTTGTCCAGAATATCCATGTGGGCACGCAGGCGGGGATTCAGACCCTGACGAAAGACACTCGGCAGCGCAACTGTGTTCCATCCACTGGTTGCGGTGAGTGTGCTGAACTTAAGGGTATAGCCACGGATAGAAGTGCATGCCTGCCTCAAACGCAACAACTGCTCATGCACCGAAGTCTCTTGGCTCGCAGTCCTGAACACTTCTCTGAAATGACTAGAGAAACTGGAGAATGAGGTTAGTACGGGGCTTTGAGTTTCCCAGATCACCTGAGCCCAGGATCTGTCTCGCCCATTCAACAACGAGATCATGAAGGCATGACATGCGGATCGGTTTGGGGTCCGGTCTCCTGTCACGACACACACTAGAGAGAGACGGGGGAATTTGTCAGAGTGAAGTTTATTAACAGTGCAAGGGGTGAACAAGGGAGGGTTGGATTGAGGATGGAGGTCAAGGAGATAAAGGTAGGGTTAGGTGGAGAGAACCAGATCCTTGCCAGTAGCGGAAAGTCAATGGAGTGGGCATACAATGATGCGGGTTGCCAAAGAAGTGGTGAAGGTGTGGAACTGAGATCAAACAACACACAGCCCATCAATACTTCTGGAGAGAGCACAAAGAGATTAGTCTGGTTTAGATCCACGGTGTGAACGGTAGAGTTCACAAGTGAGGAGTGTGCATTTGAAGGGAGCTTGATTGCAGGTGACAGGTGCACAGAAGGCTGGTGATTGGGAAGTGGGTGCATATGAGGGCACAGGTGACTGTGATGACTGAGACTCCCTGACAGTGTTTTACTGAACATCTGTGCTCTTTCATTCTGCCGGGAGCTGTGCTTCAGAGCTTTGATTTGTCTTTTTATTCTTTTTACAATGAAAAGAAAATCTTGTCATCTGATTTGATTATCAGTATTACAATTATTATTATTATTATTAGATCACTGAACTGTAATCTCACATCTATTTACTCCTTTTGTCTAAATTCCTTCTAGCGTTCCTTAATGACGTCACAGGACTGAAAACTATGAATATTTGTAACTGAACTTCAGGATGGTTTTGTGTCCGAGCCTTTTTTCATGATGCATCCCTGCTATTGCTTTAAGAACTTGAGTTTATTATATAAGCCACTGGTAGTGATGCAAATGTTTGTTTTTGGATGCATGAAAATCTCAAGAATACTATGTGTGTCTCTCAGTCTTTTAAGGTCTTTAATTCAAACGCGGCGCCCATGGAAGTGTCTTTCATCACCGCTGACCCGCTTGGCCAGGACTACAGCCTCATTTGCAAAGTATGAAGATCCTTCATGAGTTAAGGGTCACTACTGGTCGACTTCATCTGAAAGCATGTTTTCTTCTGCTGTGTTTGTCTCAGACTGGAGATAACCTGCGGCAGGACATGCTGGTGCTTCAGATTGTGCGTGTTCTGGACCGCATCTGGACACTGGAGGGACTGGACATGAGGATGGTCACCTACAGATGCATTTCCACTGGACGAGATCAAGGTCAGTCAGGCCGTGAAACGATGTGGGTTTCTGTTATTAAGACACCGAGCCCATGAGCAGTCTAAAATATCCAGGGATCAACTGGTTACCCGTTCTCACTGGGAAAGTGCTCAAGCAACATTGTTCAGGAAGTTGCTATCTCAAAATTGCTCGATGTACTGATAAATTCTTTACTCATCACAGAGCATCAGTATTTGGGTGTTTTTATTTAGCTGCCTGCTCAGTTACATAATTTCTTGTTTGCTGCAGATTCACATACAGTGCAGTTATTATACTGTGAAGCAATGCACTGCATTGAATGATGATGTGTATACTTTCTTATAAGGAGAGGAGAAGTTTTTGTTTTCCAGTCTTGAGGACACACGTCTTAGGTCTTATTTTTCTGAGATAGGGAGATCAAAATGTTGTTGGAGATCTGCTTTCAGACTTCAGGTCCCTGCAGTGATCACGTGTGTTTGATTAGGGTTGGAGCTGGACTTTGATCACCTCTGTTCAAATAGTTGATAAGTTGTACTAATAAGGAAGTTTTCCGTCTTCAGTGATCTCATCAATGCCAAAGATCAATTAAAATTTGATTCCTTGAAGGAACAGGCTCTGAACCCGTATTTAAAATGACAATCTAGGCTTTCTGTGTGGATTTTGCATGTTTTCCCTCACAGTTCAAACACATGCTCTGTTTTTGCTGAAAGAATTGATTTTTGTAACCGACTCCCTTGATGCCAAATAATATCCTCTAGCAGTATTTTTATTAAATGAAAACAGTTAAATGTATAAAATAACAGCAATGTTTTTACTGTAGTTGATGCATACAGATGATTTCTAGATGATTATTAAGAGCTGGTTGAGTTCAGGTTTGGTGGAGGTGGTGCGAGATGCCGTGACGCTGGCCAAGATTCATCAGGAGTGGGGTCTGTCTGGAGCTCTGAGAGAAGACACCCTGGAGAAGTGGTTCCACATGAGGAACAAGACCAAAGAGGACTATGAGAAGGTAATGTGTTATTCAGGACGCGTCTTCTTCTCTGACATCTGCTCTTGGGCTCAGCAAGGTGTGTTTGTCTCAGGCCGTCATGAACTTCCTTCACTCCTGCGCCGGCTGGTGTGTGGCCACCTTCATTCTGGGCATCTGTGACCGACACAACGACAACATCATGATCAAACACAGCGGACACATGTTCCACATCGACTTTGGCAAGATCATGGGCAATGCGCAGAAGTTCGGGAGCATCAAGAGGCAAGGGTTTTTGATTTCTTGTCACTTCAGGTATTGGAAAAGTTGGGCTGGGTGATAAATTGATAATGATAATGATCGTAATAACTTGATAAGCTTATAATTGTTCGTATCGGCATGTTTCAAAAAGCATATCAAACAATGCTACTCTCTTAAAAATAAAACACTTTTTTTTTAGCCCTGTGACAAACAATCCAGACAATACTTTGTGATATTTCATTTGAAACATACCACCAACTAGAAATAACTTTGTAGCTACATGTCGACTAATTGTCATTCATTCTCAACTCCATGTCTATAACTCTCAGAGTAGACTGTAAGGGTTCAGAAGGAGTATGTAGAAGGTAGAATCCCTTCTAACTGAAGCGTCTCTTTGTGAACGGACAGAGACCGGAAGCCGTTCATCTTCACTCCAGAGATGCAGCGCTTCATCACGGGTGGAGGAGAGAATCCTCAGCGCCTCCATCGCTTCGTGGAGCTGTGTTGTGATGCGTATAACCGTCTGCGCAGACGCTCTGCTCTGGTGCTGGGTCTGCTGCAGCTGGTGAGGCTCGGCTAGATTCACAGGGTTTGCTCATTATAACGTGATGACTGCACGTGTCTGCTTGTAGATGCTGACGGCCGGGATGCCTGAACTGAAGGATATCCAGGACCTGAAATACGTTCACAACAAACTGAGGCCTCATGACTCTGAGCTGGAAGCCACTTCATATTTTACAAAGTAAACACGTCACTCATGTGACTAATGTGATATTATGGTCTGTGTGTCTTATTTTTTAGTGCTTATTTATATTTCTTTAATATCTCTTCAGTCCTCTTATGAAACATGACCCTGGAGCACAGAAGCAGTCATAAGAGCACAGGTGTATCTGTAGCAATAGACAATACATTGTTTGGGTCAAAATTATACATTATTCTTTTATGCCAAAAATCATTATGGTCCGTGAAAATATTTAAGTGAAGGAAAAGTTCATACTGTAAATTTATCAGAAGGTAGTTTTTAAATAGTAATAAGAATTGATAAGAACTTTATTTGAACAAATTTAAAGGTGATTTTCTCAATATTTAGAGATTTCTTTAGCTCCCTCAGATTCCAGATTTTCAAATCTCAGTCAAATATTGTCTTAACAAACCATTCAGAAAAAGGACCCTTGACTGGTTTGTGGTCCAGGGTCACTATAATGTGGTGACAGGGCTTCAATTATCAAGACAGCATGAGGAGAGTTCTTTTTGTACATTTTCCATGCTTGGCTTTAAACATCTCCTCTCATTATGGTTCCAGTAGATCTTGATGCGTCTGTAGGATTCTGCAGTGTTTTCCCCGTGTAAAAAGAAAAAGACTGCTGCACACAATCTTCTTTGAAATCAGAGATCTGATCACAGTTTGAGAAAATCACTTCTACGCGTGTTCACAGAGGTCCTACTCCTGGTGAAGTAGTGGATTTGTGTTTTCTGTTCCAGGAAAATTAAGGAGAGCATGGAGAGTTTCCCAGTCAAGCTAAACTTCCTCATCCACAACATGGTGCAGTTCTCCTCCGTCAAGCGCTCCGAAGCGCAGGCTAACAGCCAGATCTCCTCCAACAACAACATCCAGGAGGCTGTGATTCAGAAATATACAGTCAACGGCAAAGATGTGGTGAGTTCCTTCACACAAACTCTGATGAGACCAGTATGTATGGCTTACATACTATCTGACCGACACAAGTGTTTAAGTCTAGAGGAACTAGTCATCTTTCATGGTACTGAATGTCACTGATCTTCCACAGCCTGAGTAAACTAGAAGTATGATGTTAGCTTCACTAAAACCATATAGACTTGTAGTTTACTGAGAGTTTACTTCAAAGTGGATAAAGTAAAACGTCTGCTAGACTTACAGTATACAGCTAGTAAATGAGCAGTAAGTATAGTTTACAGTATGGGTTAGGGTTAGGAAAAGGAAAAGCGTTAACTAGTTGAGTGCTCAAAAAACACAAATCAAAAGTGGGTCAGTTTATATTGTGTTTGGATATCAGTACTCTACGTACAATATATTTCAGCTTTACTTAAAGGTGCTGTATGTATGTTTTTGACTCTACTAAAGCAGAACAATACCATAAAATGTTTGCTGATATTTAAGAAACATGCCGAATGAAGATACGTGTTTATCTGAAAACTGTTGCTAATCCCCGGGCCGGAACGTCTGTCTCTGCTTTGGTCTGTGTGAGCCGCCCACTGCCAGCTGACCCGATGCTATTTCAGTCCCCGGGGTTGCCAGATAGCAGAAAACACAGCGAGGAGGAGGGTGAAAAAACCCTCTCCAATATTTTACACTTGCACTACAGTACCTTCCTCAACCTCTGACCCTACCTACCGCAGCTTTACTGCAATGAATTAGAAGAAAATCATAAATGTTGGCGTTCACCCAGCTATCAGCAGTGCTGAGCGTTAGTAATGTCTGCTGTGTCTGTGTCAGACGTATGAGCTGAAGGTGACGATTGAGGACGGATACCTCGTCGTTCAGAAGAGTTTTGCCCAGTTGGAGATGCTCCATAAGCTGCTGCAGAAGCACTTCATCGAGTCCACGCTCCCGAAGTAAGAGTCTGGCTCACGTCTCATTACTCCTCAGCAGAAGAAAGCCGGTCTGATCTGGTCTCTGTCCTCTTCTAGGTTCCCCAGCTGGTTTAACATGTCCTTTACAGCGAGCAGGAAGATGTCTGTGCTGAACAAGTATCTGAAGGAGCTGTTCGAAGGACCCTGCAAAGGCGTGAGTGAGAGAGGGCTGCTTCCCACAACTTTACGCGACAACATTTCACCAGCAGAGAAAATAATCAAACTTGACAGAAGCTGACGTTTCTCCTCATAAAGATATAGAAAGACTCAATTCTGACTTTATAAATCACACTTAAGAGTTTATATCATGCAGGTTTGACATTTAAATACATTGTGAATGATGAAAATATAAAGTGGTTTTAAAAATAAATCCGTAAATGAATGAGTAAGGGGCAGGGGTTGTGTTGGTTATGTTTGCTCGTGTCTCTGACAGAACGAATACGTCTGTAGCCTGTTTCTGGACGGACCAGACGCTGCTGTGAAGTCCGGTAAAGACACAAACACAAAGACTCTTAATGCTGTCATAATAAAAATTAATAATCAGCTTTAATTGCTTTAGAAATTCATTCACACATTTTTATTTCCAAACTGGCTTGATCCCAAACCTGTAATATTGTTTTAACTTTTATTTTCAAAATGAACTCATGAGCACCGAAGCTGTTGTTTACTATAGTGTAAGCACAGACAGGAGCTGGGTCACGTGTTCAGCAGTCCTGCATGAATTAAAGACTGCGTCATGATGTCTGTTTCAGAGGCAGATGCTCGTCTCCGACCGCAGATTCAGCTCTACCTGTCTTATAGAGACTACAAGTTATCTGTGATGATAAAGCATCTGAAAAATATTGTGAGTCAGTGCCAATATTGTTCTTGATTTTTATTTATATATATATGTTGCATGATAAAATTATTTGAATGCAGTAATTATGCTTTGTAATGCACTGTATATTCTAATGAATAACTGTAACCACAGATACAATGCATTATAATAATTATCTGTTCGTTGTTAAACTTTTTGTAGATATAGTGCATTAAAACGCTTGAGAAATTTTAACTTTCATCACAATCATTTATGAAAAGACATAATTTTTTACAGCGTACTTTAATTAAAGTGTTTCAGAAAAGCATTTTCTATCTTCATTATTGGAGAATAAAGAGTTTTAAATCGATTGAAGGTTATTAATCCGGGTTGTTTGGCGTAGGAACAATTGGATCTGTTCACATGAACGAGTGTAAACCTGTTGTTCTGTCTGTCAGAGGCTGTCTAACGGCTCGTGTCCGGACGCCTATGTGGTCACGAGACTAAGACCCGACCCACAGGACAAGAGCAAGAAGAAGACCAAAGTGGTCCGCAGCAATGACAATCCCACTTTTAACGAGCTGGTGAGGGAAGAGAGATGTCTGTGTTTAATGAGCCTTTCAGAACCTTCTCTCAGACCTGTCTCTTCAGATCGAGTACAGGAACGTGTCCAGTCTCCACGGCCGGGTGCTGGAGGTGATGGTGAAGAGCAGGAAGACTTTCGTAGCAGCTACAAACGTGGTTCTGGGAGACGGAGTCCTGGACCAGGAGAAGTGGTTTCCCCTGGGCTTCTCGGCTGTGTAAAGGTCTTCGAGAGAACATGAAGAACATATGTGCTTCTGATGGACATTATGTGCTAGAGATGACCATGTTGATCAGTATTTCCAGAAGTCATCAAGAACCGTTCAGAAGATGCCAGATCTGGTCGTTTTTGTTCTCGCTCATCTGAAACATGAACACACATGAAAGCTGGATTTGTAACTCGTGTGACTTACTGTCACTGTATTATTCACTGCTTTGATGTACATTAAGTTATATTTGAAATGTTAGTCTGAAACTGCTGCTTTGAAGCACTTTTTATTGTATGATGTGCTATATATTAGTGACACATGAAGAAATGTGTTTGTTCTGTATATGTGTGTGTGTAAAGATTATACACACCTAGCCGGTCTCCAGACCTAAATCCAATTGAAGATCTTTGGAGGGAGCTGAAACTCTGTGTTGTTCAGCGACAGCCCCGAAACCTGACAGATCTAGAGAAGATCTGCATGGAGGAGTGTGTGCAAACCTGCTGAAGAACTACAGGAAACGTTTGACCTCTGGCTTCTGAATCAAACATTAACATTGTTTGACTCAAGTGATCAAATACTTATCTGACACAGTAATTCCCAAATAAACAGTTAAAAAAAATCATCCAATGTGATTTCTGGATTGTTCTTTCTAGATTCTGTCTCTCACAGTGGAAATGCACTCGTGCGGACAATTGTAGAGCCCTCGATGATTACTAAGTAAGAGAACCTGCAAAATCCCAGGGTGATCAAATACTTATTGCCCTCACTGTGTATAACAAATATTAAAACAAAAGACTATATACACACAAACCTCTCCTTCTGAAAAGTCCACTGAGCAGTTAAATCTTCATGGCCTTTGACCTACAGATAAAGAAAAGTTATTAATATTAAAACACTATCACATATTTCAACTTTATAAAGATAATCATAAAAAGCAGTTTAAGTTTGTCTAAGCATCAGTCACGGATAAACATTCACTAAAAAGAGTGTCTATTTTAAACCCTCAGACGTTACCTGTGCACATGATTCCAGCACCTTGTTCTTCTGGAGATCTGACTCCTCTAAGGAAGCTAAGTTAACCTCTCACAGGAAGTTATCTGATCCACAAACTTCAGGCTAGGCCAGGCTTGTTGCACAGAATCCGTCCTACCTTTCATCATACGACGATTTCTCAAATGTTCAGCGAACGTGTATGACTCTCTTATAGATGTGAAATCTATAAATCGCTAGTGATTTAAAAATTGTGCACAATTAACGTTATCAACATACTGTATAATAGAGCCCCAAATCAGAGTTAAATAAAGTGTTTGACCCTTGTCTTCTTCAAACAGCCTTCATTTTACATCTGCGTTGATTTTCCTGTGAAACTGGGCTACCTAACTGCAAAGAAAGAAATGCATGCACATAAAGGTGGAAATGATAACACCCGCCCCTTGAATGTGATTGGGTGGTTTTGTCACGCTGACCTGGCAGCCCTGTTTATAAATGTTATGTTTGTTTGGGAGGAATTATCCCTGAGGTTGATCTCTTTTGCTTTTGTAGTCTAGATCGGGATGATCGGGATGTGAGAGCGGCACCCAGTGTTCAGATTACACATTCACGCCCTCTTTATTGAAAACTAAATGAATTTGGAAACCCCAGATACATATTCAAACCAATCTCTCATCTCTGATAACTCAGGCCAGGGGATGAAATATTCTTCCAGTACAGTACGTCTCTCTTTCATCCGTTCACAGAGTAAGACTAGATGATTCTTACAGATCCTGGCATGAATCTGCAGCAGCAGCATATAGAAGAGCACTTTATCATAGAAAACATGTTTATGTGTGTAAAAGAATCCCAACAGGAGAACAGAGGATGATGTTTTCCCATGGACCTCAAAAACAGAGACATTAGTTTTGCAGCAGTACAGAAACGGATTTATTTGTCTTTATATACTGATGGCGTTTAAAAGTTTTCAACAGAAAAGGTTTACAGGAGATTAAGGGGGAAATAATTCCTTCTGCGTCTGATGTCGGGTGTGTTTCTCTTGTTTTCTGTCTGTCGGCACTTCTGAAGAACTTGGCACCTCAGTCAATAATATTAATAATAATAAAGCATATCCGGGAGGTCAGATCCGTGTGAGCTGGTGCCACAGACTCGAGGGAAGAATACTCTCCACTTTCTCCATGATGAAGTTCAGCGGTGCGAACAGAGTGCTCAGGAACTGTGACGGACGAGACAGAGACAAGAGAGATATCTGAACAGACAAGATAACCTCCGTATTAACATTACAGAACAGAAGGAAAACATTCACATAAAAACACTTTCAGCGTTCCTCAAAATTAATAAAAAGAGTGAAATGCAACCTTGCAAAGTTTAATTTTATTTTATTAACCAGTGTCTTTGCTGCTGACACTTCTTTCAGCCACACTAATAAACACAAGGGACGTAATATAAACCTGAAGGTGTGTGTGCTATTTTTTCATTCCTTTAGAGCGCTCAACTTTCTTCATGTATTCCAGAACAGCAGCACGGCTGAGAGGTTTTTGTGAGCAGCGCCCTCTACTGCACAGATGTGAATTTGCCAAAAAATATTAACACCTATAATAACAAAATTATTACTTTTTTATATTAAAAACTAATTTAATAAACAAGCATGCCCAGCCTAGACGAGAAAAAGTATTGTTTAGTGACATTTGTTTTGGGACTAACCCTAATATGTATTACGTTTAAAAGTAACTTTCCACTGAAGAATTAGAAGCGATTCATCTTCAGAGAGCAGAATCACGCAGGAATCTAATAGAGAAACACCATGGGGAGATCATCTTCAGACAGCACGACGTGAAGAACTGACATGTTAAACACAAACTTGAGCTTGATGAGTTCTCTCTGTCTAACCCCGTGTTCTCTTCATCACAGTGATGCTGGTGAACAGTGGTGTGTGTGTGTGTGTGACACTCACGGCTTTAGCAAACACTCCCATGAGCTCTGGGAACTGATGCGTGAGGAGCGCCAGCATGGCTGTGAAGGAGCAGAGACCCGCTGTGAAGAGGATGAAGAATGGCAGCTCCTTCTTAGGATACACTGACACCTCGTGGAACACTGCTTACACACACACACACACACACAGATTCAGGGTTAACTACTACTGCATCAAGAGAGAAGCGCCTCAGTGATCTCACACTGATGTTCATGTTTTGGAGCTTGACAGCTGTGGTGGATATTAGAATAACGACAGAAGGGTTCAGAGGGACATGATGCTGCGTCAGTAATCACACAAACACTCTTTAACCCTGTAGTGCCTGACACAACAAATAATAGTCAGAAAGCCTCTCAAAATTCAATCACTTGACGTCTTAGTGAGGCGAGACTGAAATAATCCAGGATGTCCGCGGATCCTTAAAAAGTCTTAAATTGCGTTGTCCTAAAATAAGGCCTTGAAATGTCTTAAATTGTCTTAAAT
>JAUMHP010000026.1:484697-499332 GCA_032361065.1 Enteromius trimaculatus
AATCCTGGAAAGGACGCATCCGGGGAAAATGGCACGTATGGTCACCCTAACTGTATCAAGAGTTGAAGAAATTAAAAACAAGTTTGATGCCTGAATAAGTTGCTTACTTATAATCGCAAACCTTAGTTATCCAGCTGGTCAGAGAGCCAATAAATGGTCTCTTGGTCACTGCAGTTATCTCGGGTCAAACGGTCTGGGAAATGTTCTCATTAGCGTCTCATGCTCTGTTTCAAGACAGATATTAACCAGATCGCAGGTTGCACAATTTAAAACTGGTTTTAAATAAAAGCTGCTTGTTTAAAATGGCGTAACTTTCCTCCTGGAATAACACGACCACCTCTGCCTTCTGTTTTGTTTTCATTGGTGTTCGGAGCAAATGTGGAGGGAGGTTAGCATCTATTAGCATCATTAAGGAAGCTGTTCCTCAGGAAGCCGACCTGTTAATGTTTGTTAGAGCGATCGAGCGTGTTTGACAGCAACAGGCCCTCACAACAGCAGATGGCACGGCCAGCAGGGCAGAGAGGCGATGGAGGGTTACGCAAGAGAATCATCACAGTTTGATAAGTGCTATCCAGCTGTCACTGACACACGTGAGCCCATCACACACTCCACACCGAAGCTGATGGATACGCCGCGGCCCGGCCCGGATCAGCAGCACCGGACCGTAGCGGCAGGGACATGGCTCTGAGACTGGTCCGGCCGGGGAACAGATGGCCAGAGCCGCTGCTGGTGGCCTCGACCCGCTTCCGGCTTCTCAAGGGCACTCCGGGCTTCCAGTGGGATGTCAAACACGGCTCAGAGGGCCACGAGCTGACACTTCTCTCATGTTGCCTGTATCTTCTGACAGACACAGAGGTGTAAGTGTGGCACTCTCAATGGCTGGATTGATGCTTATGTTTATGATGACCAGAATCAAGAGTTCACTCTTTGTCATCTCATCTGTGTTGCTGATCCTGCCCTCTAATCTGGTTCCTCACAAGGTTTCTCTGCTTAAACATTGTCTTCATAACCCAGGGTAGCAAAATAAAGTAAACTGTGACACATTATTCAGTGGACTACCAGCATCATTCAGACGCTTTGACCTGAGCATGTTTTTATTTAATTGCTAATGCGACCTTTTTACACCACAGACTGAACTAAATCAAGCAGTATTGTTTAGTTGTGTACTTAAATGTAAGTCTAATTGCGTACCTTTCTTTCAGAGCTACCTGACATCATTAAGATGAATTTGTTCTGACACAGTTGAGTTCTTGTCTTATTTTATTACCCTTTCCTATACTACAGCGAGTAAACTGTGATAACGAGGTGTCTGCATAATTTTTGGTCTGACTGTATATAAATGCACTGTTCAACTAGAAGCGACTGTTGCAAATGCATTAAGGTTTGATATTCACTGCACTCACTGGCAGGCGTTGTTCCTCTGCCATGCTGTTAACTAGGAGTGAGGTAATGCTCAGTCCTGCCAACTGCTCTCTCTTCACTCTTCTGCTCCTGCGTCTGGCGTTCAGGGTGCCACCAGGTGCTGTTCAGATGATGGAAACACACATATAGAGCCGTCCGTGTCTGAACCTGCTGAACTTCTCAGAGAACCTTCCTCTTCAGTTCGGCGTTCTTCCGCAACACAAAACAGCCCCCTCTGTTAATGTCAGCGAGTCCGGGGATGCTATCCAGGCCCGAGCTTTATCAATACTTGAGCAGCAGCGTGGCGGTGAGTGTTGGTAATGAGGCGTACTACACTGCACCATCTATATTGCATGATGGTTAGGACAGCGTAGAAACAAAGAGAGAGATCATACCTGCCGCTTCTCGTCGTCTCTTTCTGCTAAAGACAGTCAAATCTTGCTCATCGGGAGAGTTTGAGAGTGTGCGGGTGTGGAGTGAATGTTAAGAGTTCTCATCAAAGCGCATGCAAACCCCCGCAGGTGAATACGTCTGTTTTTATGAGTTACCAGGTTCTCCTCTTTTCTCCTCCCTTCCCCCGCTTCTGCTCCCCTTTCAGATGGATTTCTGAATTATTTACGTCTTTCATTTTCATCGATCACTCTTTTTCCACGGGCCTCTCCAGACGTCCCTCCATTGCTGTTTTCTCCCTCCTCCACCGTGCTGTTTGTTGCTCATAATAACCTCTTGGCCCAATCGCTCGCGTTGCACTCCCACCCGCCTTCGAATACTTCTCCTGCATGAAAAGCGCTGCGCTCTTGAGGGAGCAATGCTTTGAGCCCGAGGTGCCTTATGTGAGCAGAGCAAACGCTATCCGGGCTCTGAATTTGTCGACGTGCATGTGCATTTTCTTGACGTTTAAGGGAAGAGTTCACTCAGAAATTACAATTCTGCCAATATTAACTCCCTCGTTGTATTTGCATCAATCTTTTAAGCGCTTGAAAACTCCAGAAAGCATAGAGATACTATTAAAGCTTCTTAAATGCAGCCACTATGTATATTCTTCTGAAACTGTTGCATGAAGAAAAGCCTGAAATTCTCATGGACTGACAAAATGTCCACATTGTATTTCTCTCATTGATACCATGACATTCACCAATGTGAATTGTGAACTGGATTTGAAGCCAGCATCCTGCTCTGAGCCGCACTTGTTTAGAAAGCGAGGTAAGGAATAATGCAGTTAAAAACAAAAAAAGGAAAAATGGAGAGTGAGAGGACTAGATATTACACTGGCAGTAAGAGGATGAATTATTGAAGCTGGCATAGGGGGAGAGAAGCAGGAACAAGGGATATGTTTTTAATCCGAAGTGTATCCACGTCTAGACATACTACACACACACACACAGCGCTCACGCTTCTCCCTCGAGCACTCAGAAAGAAAGAAACAGCCAGAGTCTCTAGTAATTTGTTTTTATAAAATAATAATCAAAATAGATCTAATGTGATTAATAATAATGATTTCCTTTGACTGTCTGCCTGGGATTTTGTCAAACAGTTGGTTAAACCAGCAGCAGGCTTTCAGAGCGGGTCTCTTGTGTTTTTGAATCACAATTACCAGTCCGTTCTGTCTTTTCACAGAATGAACAGCTTACAGTAAAAGTCTACTCTTCAACCTAAAGAAACTCCAAGATTCAGCACAAACGCGTCTGCTCTTTGTCAGTAATTAAAATAACACATAAACTCTCGCAAGCCAAGAATGGAAATGCTCTTCCTGGTTTGAGCAATGCCAAAAGAAACCAAAGCATGCAGGGAAACGAAGCCGTGAACATTTTCAAGAACGGTGTTTCATATTAATTTTGACTAGCATAATTTTTCTGGGTATGACTTCATGTGTCTTGGTTATGTTTGCTGTTCTTTGGTTACAGACTCAGAATTTCAAGGCTGTCAATCTCACACTCTCTTAAGATATACAGTATTTTCTCACAGCGTTCAGTGACATCTTCTCCATGTAAACATGTCTTTTTGACGGCTGCCGTCTGGTGACACACATCTGGACACACATCTGCTCTCTCTCAGCTCTTCAGGAGCATCCTGGGTTATTTTACATTCAGTGTTTCTGGACCACTGCCTGTTGATTACTACAGACAATCAGTTTGTACAAATCAACGAGAAACACTCTTGGAGTAATGCATGCGTTGGCTAGGGTCTGTATGTGTGCTTGTTACTGAAACTGTAATTAACTGTGAGTAGTGAGTGATGTTTTTGAGGAAGCATATTACATTTCCAGTTGATGCTTTTTTGTGTATATTTATGAGCATGATAGGCAGTGTATTGCACTGACAGATTAATGAGCGTTGTCTTCTCTCATGTGGCATTACACCTGTTTTCTGTCACTCTCCAAACACTACAGGACCTCAGTGAAAGCACCATGAGTTCATAGATGTACCTTACATTCTTCCCAAACATCGTCTGCTGTTGTTGCCTGTTTGTGCTGTATATTTAGAACAAATTCATTTTGTAATTTTTGTACTGTACATTATTTACTCAGATGCTGATCTTGTGAGAAAGGTGCTTCTTAATTCCTTGACCTAATGTAATTAGGTAAACCACATTGATAATTTGATTAGCAGCAAACAAATCAATCTTTGAATCAGTCCAGATAGGATCTAAATGTACTACCAAGTTTGCTCAGATTTGTTCTCATGCACCATGAACATTTTTACCTCAAACAATAATGAAGTAGACTTTTAAGATAGAAAATACATTTAACTCTTTTCTTACTTTGAATACCAAAGCATTTTTCTGAAGGCCTCTCACAATGTTTTCTCAGACCTCTCTGGTCAGTGTATTCTGACTCTGTCCTCTCTGTGTGTCTGCAGTGACCATCTCCACCAGTACTTACTTCGATGGGCTGCTGGTCACCGGTCTCTACACCTCCACGTCTGTCCAGTCGTCTCCCATCCCTGCGTCTCCAGCCTTTGGCTTCGGTAAGTCTTGAAACAGAATAACAGAAAAATCCGAGTATATCAATGTATAACCTGGGAGTATAACAGGGGAACACACCATGTGGTAGAGAAGTACTGATGGACTGGAGTATTGTTTGAGACTGGTTTAATGATTCTCCTCTGTGTGTGTGGTATGAGGGCTTGTGTAATGTGGACATCGTTGGCGTTTATATTCTTAAAAGCGGGTCTGAAAGAGTTTGGAGCGGGTACAGAAGATCCAGATACATACACATAATCCAGACCATATGGTGAAGTCTAGAAAACAAGTCTAGATATTAAGGTGGTATTATACTGACACAGAATATCCTTGAAGAACATCGTATAGCTGCAGGATTTAGTTAGAGGCTGATTGTTATTTACAGAACTAATAAAACCAGCAAAGATATTGCTCTTTCTCATTTATCTGAAAAAATTGGTGGGTTTTTTTTGTTACTTCCTTTTATTTACACTGAGCTTGTTCCAAATACACCCAACATGCAATAGTTCTCATGCTGCTTATGAAATTATGACATGGACTCATGAATCTAGGTGATGTTGTTAGGTAACCTTCCAGGAACATCCGCCTACGTAATCTATTAATATTCATAGGCAAGCGTTAAGTGTAGTTGGTGACTAGCATCCACTTACCAGCGTCTGGCTTTCAGAAGATCAGTTAGCTCAATTAAATAAATTTTATGCCAGGTTTAATTAATCTCAGAAGGGAATGTGTTAATTTAGATCCACACTGATGTTTCTATAATGTCCTAATGAATCCATTAGGGTATGCTCAGTGAGTTACAGTGAAACAGTCCTGCTGAGAGAAGATGCCAGCGCAGATACTGTATCAGACACACACACACACACACACACACTGAGTGATTTCAGCTCCGTCTGCTGTCTTCAGCTCATCAGTGCTCTGTCTGGAGCGGTCAGTGACGGACAGCAGCACACACTCCTTCACTGGCAGGTGATCTGATCTCCACAGAATCACCCAAACCCTGAGGGGGAAGTATTATTAGACAGTTGTTCAGAATAAACACTGCGTCTCAGGTGTAAACTGCTCCTTTAGTATGTAAATGAAACCACTGACATTCGTTTCAGCGAAACACATGTACATAAGGCTCATTACAGATTGGGCTTTATTCATAAAATTGATGAAGCAGCAACGCAGGACTGTTTGTCAAAAGGAGTGTGCTTTACAGTTTCTATCTCATTGTCAGAATCAGAATCAGAATGGGCTTTATTGCCAGGTATGTTTACACATACGAGGAATTTGTTTTTGTGACGAAGCTTTGCAGTGCAACAGAATGACAAGACAAGACACAGGTAATAAAAAGAATAATATACAAATATACAAAATGGTGTACAAATATACAAATAGTGTAGCACAAAAAACACAATAAATAATATAACATAACATTTAAGTAAGAGCAGGTGTGATTGGATTGATGAGGACACAGTGACGCATGTCAGATGGAAGAGAGCTGGGACAAACACTAACAACAATAAAAATGCAGACACTGGAAGACTTGTTTTATCGTTCTCAAAGGAAATGTAATGATGTGATTTTTACTTTTAACATTGCATCACCATTGTTTGTGGCCAGGACTGCCAGCGTGGTGTTCTTTGTGTGAGGTGTGTTCTGTGTAGCTGTACTGAGAGATCACTGCAGGGTGTGTGTGTACTGAAAATAAGTCAGCAGCGATGTTGATCCAGGGAAGGTTTCAGCTTCTTTTTAAAGTGTACCCAGAGTTTGTGTCTCGTGTGTTAAAATGAAAACAAAACTTTTTAATAATGGTTCATTTATTGCAGTTGTAGCTGAATGTTAACACACATCACTGACTGGATTACATGGACCTTCACACAAATTAATGCTGAATATAAACGTCTTAAGTTTCAGATTTAATTACACACTGCAGCTTCTATGCCGGAAGTTGTAGTTTCTTCCAATGTCATTATCACCATCTGTTCCCGAAGGGTTCTGAAAGGGTGAACATCACATCCAGTGAAAATAAACAAAAGATTAAAAAAAATCTATTAATGGAGAGGATGAAGTGAAGGAGGAAAAATGGAGTAAAACAGAGAGCGTTTGTGAAGCAGGAGTGGTGCCATTTCCTGTATTTACTCTCTCTGCTTTCATTTGCATGCGGCTTTATGCCATCATTCTTGGTTCACAGTGTGTGTGTGTGTGTGTGTGTGTGTGTGTGTGTGTGTGTGTGCCCTCATGGGGTTGAAGAGCTGTCAGTCCCTGAGAGACTTCAAAAGCTCAGCAGCTCTGTGATCAGTCTGCTCTTTGACTCCTCTGACAGGCCCTCAGCTACACACACACACACACACACTGCACACCCACTCGTGAACATTTTACACATGCGTCTCTGCAGCTCTGTGCTGTAGAACACATATAGCCTGTAGACACTCGTAGCCATTAGTGCTGCTGTTATCTCAAACATGCTGTAATTAATTTATCTCTAAAGTCAGGGATCAGCTGGGAGTAACTGATGGAACTGATTTACACTGTATTTCAAAGCATTGATATACTATACATGCAGGGCAGTTACAATGACTATATGGAACACAGGAGCGGACATTAAACGTAATTCATTAATTCATACTCCATTCCTTGTCTTTATAAAAAGTAATTGTGGAGAGCACAACATGCTAATTCATAAAATTACGATTGTCCTCACGTGAAATATTTTGCTGATGTTTTTGGTATATAAATAAAAGTGATTGATTGATTGATTGATTGATTGATTGATTGATTGGTATCGTTCTGAACCTTGATCATGATAGTTCCCTTGCTGTCTTTGGAGGGTGAGAAAGCTCTTGTATCTCATAAAACATATCTTAACTTGTGTTCTGAAGATGAACAGAGGTCTTACGACTCTGGATGAACTATCCCTGTAAATCTAGATGTATTCACATGGCCCTTCAGAACCATAAACACAGCTTTCAGAGACGAGTACACTAACCCAAATATTCCACACCCATGATTCATTGTGTCCTGAGCTCAGGAGCAAATTATTGATGACATTTTATAAATATTGTACTGTTTGGATATTTATTCATTTTTGCTGTCCTGCATCAGTCTTGAAATCCATCATTTCAATATTTATTTAAAATACCATCTATATACTTAATTGAAGTGTTGAATTGTTCACATGGTTTGTGTGGTGCATTGTGGGTAGGGTTACCAGTTTGACAATAAATCATGATAAAATTCCCCATGGGTTAGTATTAAACCATTTCAGATTTTAATGATCACTAAAACTGTATTTGATTACAGCCATTTTTCAAAGGAAAACTGTAAGATTTCAAAAGAACATATCAATTCATTAATTATACTGTATGAATGTATTTCTTCACAAAAGATGTGATGCTGCTCCCTTTAACACCTAATAAAGCAGTGTTTAATCACAGTACGGCTTTGTCCAGAGGCAGCTTATGTGGATTCTTCACGTTTAAACAATATGGATAGGACATCTAGAATTATCAATGGAGCGCGTAAAATACATATAACCATTTACTAATTAATTATCATTTTGACTTAATTAATAATCATTTTTTTAAATAAACATCTTTATTTAATGTCTAATGTGAGGTTTGCCATTTTATGATTTTTTTTCAAAGTTTTTTTTGAACATTTGGTACTTGTTATTAGATAAACTTCATTTAAAATCCAGACATCGTTGGTAATGTTATTGTTTTAGTGCCCTTCAGCCCTTCATCAGTCTGTGTGTATTCAGGTTTAAGAGCCCACCAGGATATTTAAACCAAACCTCACACACACACACACACACACCATGTAGTTTTCAAAAAGCCTGGATGACTTGATTAGCTGGAGCAGGTGTGTTTAATTAGGGCTGGATCTAAACTCTGCAGGGCTCCGGAGTTTCACACCCCTGGTTTATGCAAATAAAAAGTCATTTTATTTATTTAAATATAAAAGTTGGTGAAGCAATTTATGTGTCAGTAACCAGTAATTTTAGTAATTGACTATAATCATCTATTTTCTCATCTGTAGTGCATGTCCCAGAGCTCAGGAAAGAGTTTTCTGAATCTGATTGAGACGCAGCCGCTGTTAGTCAGTATAGATCCAGAGCTTCCGTTCATCACAGTGCACTGACATCACTCTTCGCCTCTCTTCTGTTTTTTCTTGGATGTTGTGAACACCTACATGTTTTCTAGGATGCGCTTTCACTTTCTGATCAATTTTTAAAGCTCCTCTGTGGATAACAGAAGAAGAGCCCTTGAGAAAGGCTTCTAATGGAGGAGGAATGAGGTGCACTTTCCTAAGTTTTAAATGGCTCAGTTGAAAGGAAAACCATCTTTAAATTTCTGCTTCTAAAAGCCCATCCGTTGCGAGCGTCCCACCCTGTCATCCGGTTTAAATAAGGCATCTGTGAGGGCACTAGTGACCCAAATGTTGTTGGAAAAGTGTTTTTTCTCTTATTGGCATGCCCTGATCTGTTAATTATGTGTTTTGCGCTGCTGGCGTTCTCCAGGCCTGCCCGTCCCACCTGTCTCAGACGCTCGTGTCTCCGCCCGTCTCCGCCGGCCTCGCCGCTCCGATCTGTTTACGGCCTCCGAAGGGAAGGCGGCCCTCACAAATTAGCACAAGTCAAGTCAGATTAATTAATTTCTAGCTCGCACGATTAGCCGAGGAGTCACATCAAATTAAACTTCAAATTAGTGCTAATGCCTCCCAGGAGAGACAGAAGAGCTTCAGCTGCGTCCGTGACGGAACAGGCCCTCTGGCACCGGACCACTTTTGACATTGCTTCTGTCTTTCATCTCAACTTTATTCTGATCGCGATTCCTTCTGAAAGTCACTGAAGCGCCGTCCTGAGCTGAATTCAACCTAAAACAGCGAATAGATCTGGATTATGTAATCAGACTTTGTAATTAGAGTCATTTACATTTTAAAATACCTGTAATCAGACTACATTTAGTTTTTATTGCTTTTAGTAAGTGTTTTGTTCTGATTAAAAGGATTGGTTTGAACTTAATTGATTATTAGCTTTTCTTTAAACTCACAAACCCCCTGCAGTTCCTTCATAAATCCTCAGTTTGGGAAACCTTGGCATAATGTAATGCTTAATTCAATTTAAGTTGTTAATAACATTCCTATTAGATAATACAATATTATCCGATATGAATCAATGTAGTAAACAGGTTATGTTAAAAGTTATCTAAAAGTAATCAAAAAGTAGACTATGTTACCTAATACAGTATGTGTACTGTAATGGATTACATTACTGCCTACAATATTTGTCATGTATTCTGGAATCAGTAACGGACTACAATATGTAAGTTTATTGCTCTTTTGTTGATTTTGATTGCTTCCACTGTCGTGATTTGTATGTCCCTTTGCATAAAAGCGTCTGCTAAATGATAATGTAAATGTAAGTCTATCCAGCTCTAACAGTAACAGCATTGTAGCTGAAGAGAGAAAGAGAGGACACAAAGTGAGAAGAAAGAAGTCAGAAGCTATTTTTTTTTATTTACTGTCATCAATTAGAAGTCAAAGAATCCAGTCAGGTTATGGTTATGGTTATGGTTATGGTTATGGTTAGGGTTAGGGTTAGGGTTATGGTTAGGGTTATGGTTAGGGTTAGGGTTAGGGTTATGGTTAGGGCAGCAGAACAGATTTTAACCGAAGAGAAGAAATGTACACCAACACCGGAGAGCTAAAAGCCACCTGATTTAAGTAACAAATGTGATTTCACATTCTAAACGGTTTGGGACTCGACAGGGAAAAGAAACTAGTCATTTCCCATTTTTTGCTTTCACACATTTTGAGTAAGTTGTGTTGAAGTCATAAGCTGATAGAAACAGAGAAATGCTGCAGTTCCGCTGCGAGACAGCAGCAAATGAAATTAAATGACCCTAATTAACTCCTGTATAATGAACTATTGAACCACACGCTTCACAACATCATTTTTCTTGCAAAGACAAATCACGATTGACCCAGCACCGGTTGGGATTAAAGGTCATGAGGTCACCTGTGTGCGGTAGAAGCAATGATAATGATATTTAATGATCACGTTAGAGACCACACTACTGTTATTAAACACAACGCTGTAGATCAGTGATTTTTTTTTTATTTGCTGGGATCGGCTCCAGATGGCCAGTCCGGCACAGAAAAGCCTTCCCTTGTTTCTACTGTATTTCTATAGTATCACGGCTCATTGGGCGGCTGGTGCAGGTCCAAGTCCACAGTTCAGCATTCAGAAAGATCAAGAGCAAAACAACTGCAGTGCAAAGGGCATCAGGAGCAGTTCAGTGCATGCATGCTGCAGTGAAAAATATGATCGGAGATCACACACAATATCTCCCAGGTGGCCAAATTGTCTTCTGGCCAATAATCCTCTCTGCATTGTGTCGGCCCCCACTCCCGCGGCCCCGGGCTCCTGCGTCTCAGAGTCGGGCACACAGCTTCTTCCTGGCAACACAAAGAGAACTTCTGTCATCGGCATGACAATGGCAGTGTAGGATGATTGGCAGATTATGAAACGGACCAATGGCAAAGCAGGGCAGGGTTGCCAAGTGATCGAGAAGCTTCTGGACCTCCAGTTTCTGACCTCGGGTCAGTTTCTCAGGGGAACAAAGTGACTTTTGGCCAGCGATTCCATAAAACGCAACACTACGTCATGTTCTCCGTACGTCTTTCTAGGAAGGCCAGACACATCTAGATCTCACTAACCCACCCGTTCACATACTGTATGTTTGATTAATAAATATTCATACCCTGCTGTCGCTTGATGGATGACGAGCGAGTGGAAGCTATACGCTGAAGCTCAGAGAGTCGGAGACGAGGGTGGTGCAGGATGGAGGAAAGAAAGCCTCTTTTCTTGAAGTGACACTTGATAGATGAGCAAACATCCTCACAAACCTTCAACACTTCTATTGAAAACACGTCATATTTCAACAACACTTTCCGTTCAGTGCAAGTTTAACTTTCAGCTTTTCCAAACGTTTGTCAATGACTCGTTACCAGAGCTACAGATTTGAGCTGCTGTATGGCAGCACTGAGGTTAATGGTAATGACTCAGACTGCTTTATTCTACTAATATGTGTTGAGTTGAAATTATGAATCTGCATTTTAATGAGCAGCAGTGAGCATCATGCGTGCCAGTCTGTGCCACCCCGTGCCCATCTGTTGTGCGCCAAATCATCTTTCCTCTCGTTTTAGAGGCCATTTGGAGTGAAAATCTCAGACGAGGCTATCGAGCGGAGTGTGTGTGTGTGTGTGTACGTGAAGGCAGAGTAGTGGGAGGGCAGAGGACTTTATTCATCTGGAGTGCGGGTGGCCGTGGGAGATCGCAGGTCGCTCGACTGCCATTAATCACGGCCGACGGCACTCTGGTCTTATATCTGCATGTGAAAGGAAACGCACACATTGTTTATGCTTTGACTGGTGCCATTATTTCAGTCCTGTGAGAGAAGTTTACTCTGGACATCATAAATGAAATGGAAACAATCGGTTTTCTCCTCGAGCGAGTGACTGATGATATCAGCACACTGAGGCCTGTTAACACTGACAGGAGATCATTCCCTCTAAACACTGAAAACTGGTCTGAGCTTGTCAGCATCGCTCGGTTTTTATTGCTATTTAATAAGTGGTTTGGGTCTGAAACAAATCCAGAAAGCCACAGATATTTCCTGCCTGCTCTCTATCCTCGGTCTGTCCTGATTTAAACCATCTAGATTTTAACTGAATAACAAACATTGATGAGCCTTTATGCAGTAACAGTAACAGTTACCATTTATCTGAATATAAATATGTGACGAAGCTTTCAAAACAGATGCAGCATCATCTCGCTGACAAATCAAACACTCAGGGAAAAGCAGTTTTTGGATTGTGTCAGAAATGGTTTGGTAGCAGATTATTAATGCACATCATGTGTGATGTCTCTTATATATGTGTATGTGTACTATACATGACCCTGTGAATTGTCCCTGGGCGACAAATAAAGTGTTTGAAATTGAAAGTTGAAATATAGTGATATAACACTGTACGAATACTTCTGGCATCTCCATCTCGTGATCGTAGACAACTTAAAAACCAGAGCTTCCAGACTGAGATACATCTGTAAAGATCTGTAAATCATCTCCATATGGTTTGAGTCAGATTTGAAAAAAAAAAAAATGGTTTTTTTCTTTTTGACGTTCAGACTTTCAGAAACCCATCTGGATAATAACTGGATATGCAATTGCAGTTTTGCTGTCAGATTATGAGGAAATGTCCTCACAAAGATGGCGAGATCCAAAATCCTTTTTGGATTTTTTTTTGATCTAAGTGAGGAAAACAGCTTATAAATCATACAAAAATAAGTGTTTTGAGAATGTAAAAATGTCCTGTAGTTTTGTATGAGAGGTTTAGGGGATTGAAAATAGAGTCTGTACAGTAGAAAAACCATAACGCCTGTAGAATGAACCCATAAAACATGGAACCCTTTTGTGTGTGTGTGTGTGTGTTCTCTTTTCCTCGTTAACTGTATTTTGACATTCTGTTTTTCTTTTTAGTATTTTCAGAAACACACCACTGACAGTGTGGATTAATTCAGTCACATTTTGGTGCTTTTAAAAGGGAATACAAACATAGCAGGATTTATGCATTTGTTTCACAACCATACGTCATATATTTAAAAGAATTCTTCATTCAGAGCTCTGCTGGGTGAAATAGTTCATTTGCACAATGTTTCCCAGCTGGGATTAACATGACCTCTTGCTTCCACAGAAATAAATATAAGTGCAAGACCTCCTGGAAATCTGTTTCTATGTAGCAGGCAAACCGCTTGTATTGTGTTGATTTCCACAAGCAGCAGAGGGGTTTTATCTCACATGTCAAACTCTGTCTCTGTGTGTGTGTCAGGGGTGATGTCCGACAGGCAGTTCGGGACTCAGTTTGTGTGCAGCGTGGTGGCATCTCACGTCAGTCACCTGCCCTCCACCAGCCTCAGCTTCATCTGGATCGCTCCTCCACCCGGCACCGGCTGCGTCAATTTCATGTGAGTCACACTCGACAAACACAGTTCATATAGACCTCACGGCTCTGTTTCAGGCTTGAGGAACATCTCACAGAAAATCTGACATCATGAGGCAGATTCTTCACGTGTGAGTGAATGCGGAGGCTCACCTGAGAGAGCGCTGTGTTTGCATAAAACATGCCAAGAAAAAACAAACCCTTCTCTGATGTAGGTTTGCAATAAACATGAGTGCATTTTAGAACAACAGAAGAATAAGTGTAATTTTAACTGTAAAAAAAGCTTAGTTTCCACTCACTGTATTCAGGGAAAATCTGTAAAACATCTCACCAGACATTTAATGTAATTTTACAGTTTTCAGAATTAATGATAATTTACAGCTAAAAACTGTAAACTGATATTCCCAGAATTCCCTGCTTGACACTCAACATTTAAATGTATTTTGCTTAAATGATCATGTTTTTTTATTATCTACACATGGACAGATTATTTATTTCTGATGATACAGAAATCTCAGTTTTGAAAAAAAATGTACCCTTAATGACCGATGTTGTATTCTACACAACATAAACTGCATTTTAACCCTCCCGAGTCATCAGACTGCTGTATTTGTTTATATGGCTGTGAATGAACATCTTCAATGCATTTTGACTGTAATACTATTTCCTTAAAAAAACAGGCAAGATTGAACCTTAAGCCCTCATGATTCCTTTACTTCCAGCAGCACACCTGAACACAAAAGAATATGTGCAGGAATTAGTGCACTAGGAAAAGTGCACTCAGTATAATGACAGACCACTGATAGATGTCTTGTTTTGTGCTTTAATTCCACACAAAGGCAAAGGCATTTCACGTATGTTCGTATGTCACGTATGTGTATACTTATATATCCACTGATTACGGTGATTTACCCGCTCATACAGAGGTGAACAATCATTGCTAACAGTGCTGAGGTGTATGTTTGTGGTTTACTACAGCTCTGAGAACACACACATTCCTGCGTGTCTTACAAAAATGTCCTGTGGTAATCCTGTGGTATTTTAGCAGCACAACATAAATTTACCACACAGCAAATGAGCAGAGCTAAATATGACAGGATTACCACAGCTTCTTCTGTTGTACAGTATCAACCAATCACTTTTATTTCTATAGCGCTTTTAACAATACAGATTGCAGCAAAGCACTGAACATCAAATAGGAGAACAGAGTGATGGTAATGTATAATGACGAGATTAAACTATTTATTTATCAAATGCAGAGACGGTCTCTGTAATCAAAACG
>JAUMHP010000026.1:499432-519949 GCA_032361065.1 Enteromius trimaculatus
CTACAAACTGATAGCGGTCAGATAAGTATGATTTGAACCATGCTAAGGCACTTCCACTAATGCCAACAGAGTTTTCTGTTGGGGGTTGATAAGTGTCGGTAGATAGAGCAGCACTAATAGAGAGATTCAGCCACGATAGGATGAAAAGAGCAGGTCATTAGTAACTCTAATTAGAGCAGTCTCAGTACTATGATACGGTCTAAATCCTGACTGGAAATCTTTAAAGATTTTTCATTTTTCTCTAAGGGGGAATATAGTTTTTAAAGATACTGCCTAATATTTACATAGTATTCTTGACTGAACAGAAAGATTTGAGATCGCTCTATAATTAACCAGTTGTTTAGGATCAAGTTGTTTTTTTAAAGTTTGAGGGTTTCTGGGACATATTCTAACGACTCTGACAAATTTATAATATTCAGAAGAGAATCTATGGTTTCTGGAAACACAGTATTTTGATGATTTAGTTGGTTTAGGAGATGAAGAATGATATGTGTCTGAAACAATTATTTCTCTACTGTAGCAGAGGAATGTATTTGTTCCTCAGTGGTTCTATAGTATATCTGATATGATATTCTATTTGATGCCTGTTTGGCTATAATTAATTATCGATCTTGGAGGTAAAGAAATTGATTATGTGTGTTTGTTCAGTGGAAGTGCTGTTTGACGTGTTAGTAAACAGTGCCCGTGTGATGATAGTGAACATGCACCAAGACTGCTGTTAAAATCTCTTCATCCAAACACTTGATAAGGTTTTAATGCTTACAGAGGAGGACAGTGAGGAAAGCCAGAGCTGTCACTCCCGTTACCCAGCATTCATAGCACACAAGTCAACAAAACATTGTTGCTGTTTAGTTTCCAGCCTGATCTCATTAGAAACGCTCTGCAAATGGTTTTCCAAAATCCCAGTGTGTCCCTCCTGCTGCAGGCCAGTACGGACAAGACTTAAATACACACAAGCTGAATAAATATCCAAATGATGAGCTGTTTACCCTGTTTGGATGTTAAATCTGATTATAAAGCTCAGACTTTCTGAAGCACTGAAGGCTCTGAGTGTCTGTGTGCTGAATGAATCTTTCAGTCTGATTTCTGGCATTCAATCCCATGACTTTTGCATCGATGCAGAAAAAAACATGCCTGACTTATTTAACAAATATTTGCATTGGCTCAGCTGTCTGCAAAAACTATATTCCAGAGCATTAGTAACTGATAACCTTCCTCTGTGATCTTCATTTGTCTGAATAGGAAGTAGCGCCACCCAGTGGAGGTTTGATTGGAAACTGCAGTTACGTTCATCCTCACATTTGCTTTCAGTGTGTGTGTGTGTGTGTGTGTGTGTGTGTGTGAATGAGTTCTGAAAAAAAAGGTCAGCAAATGAAATGGAGCATAGCTGCTTTATCATTATAATGTGATGGATTTTGGGTAAAGATTATATGAGGTTTTTGAGGGAAAGACTGACTATATTTTTGGTATATCGGTACAGTTCAGAAGATAAAAAGTTTTTTCCAGAGAAATGAGGGTTTCTGAGTGTAAGGTTTAATGTGGTTAATTATAGCTAGACGTGTCAGAAGCTTTAGATAAGGAAAGACTGAACGTCAAGCTCAACCGTGAGATTAAAGAAAGCCTGCAATGTTCTCTAAAGAGTTAAAGTCAGTTATAAATACATTTGTTATGATCTTTCATTAATTCCGTGAAATAACAAATAGTAACACCTATACATGTATAAATAAGAGTTCATCATTCATTCACACCTGTTGGTCTTTCATACATTTAAATGGCTGATCTTCAGCAAACACTGATTAAAGTAGCAGGCTTTTGTTCATGTGAGATAATGAGAAGGTGGTTAGCAGTCAGCAGCGCCTGAAGGCTGTAAGCGGATTCTGGTGAGCAGGAGGATGAATCATGAATAACTGCATGATGAATATGTCTGATTTAATGTCCAGTGCTTAGCATAAAAGTGTTGTCAGAAAGAATGGCGTTTTTGACCATTTAATTCAGCACAAATTTGGTTTAAGAATAAGTATGGTCTCAGTTCTGATTCTTACATCTGGAGCAATAGTCTGTCAAAGTAATTCAGCCAGTTCAGTTGATCTATTCATTCAATTCTTTCATGATAACAGTCTGGAGCAACAGCTGTTTTAGATCAGCATGTGGTTGGACTGATATGTTTTAGGGTCAGGTTTTGCTGCTGAATGGGAGTTTCTGTTATTTGTCTGTAGAGGTTACAGTGTGGTTTTGAGATTATTGGTTTTGAGGAATTATTCCTTTGTTACCTTTATTAAAGAAAACAATTCATTCTCCGTCTAAAAATGTCCGCAGCGAGCTGTCCTTGATTTCTTCCTAGTTTTGTCACAGGATCCAGACACCACAGACGGAGAGAAGTAGGAGTGTTAAATGCCCCTACATTAGTAATATTTTTGTTGAAGTAGGAGGCAAAGACTCATGGGAGTGACATTGTCCTAGTTTTTAGATGAAGTACAGAGAAAACCGTTACCCTTGATAAATACCCTTAGTGAGACATTAGAGTCATTTTGTGAGATCAGGACCCTGACGATCCTCAGCTTCCGGCCATCGATTACAAGCTTTAAGATCACTGTAAAATCAGCGCTAAAGTCCTCCAGGTTAGTTCTTCTGACTTGCAGAATGAAAGGGAGCAAGAGATGAGACATACTGTAGGGTCAAATGCACAGCAGCTGTCATTGGAGAAAAATTGAGATTGAGAAACATAACATTCCAAAAAGTATTTTTAAGTTTGCAGGCTTCTTCATATTGATTACAGTTAAAGAGCATTAAATGTCACTACATGTACTGTATATTTATTAAAATGATCCTTACCAGACTTTCTCCTTCTATCTTATTTATTTAGAAGTCTTTAATGTTTTTGTTTTGTCTCCTTAAGCTCCCACTGAATCTCCTCTTCGGCCCAGTCTAGGTGAGTAAAAGCATCAGCAGACAGCTGTGTGCTGGTTCCTCCTCACTGCTCCTCACTGTGCTCCTGTCTCTGTCCCTGTCTCTGATGTCAAGCCGTGGTTCATGGTGATCACGCCGTTCTCCGGGACGACTTTGAACACAACACACAAGAAGAGCTTAACCTCAGTATTTGGTGAGTAACACTCGTCTTCCTCTGAGTCGTTTACGTGGGTGCTTTCATTTTCATGTATAATATTTTGCATTGATGCCATATAGAGAGCTAGAAGATGTGCTGATTGTCCTTGTGTGGTTCTCTCACAGGTCCGACTGCAGTAACTGTGAGGTTGGAGAGCAGTGCGGTGCGTTGATGCACGGAAAAGCAGTGACGTTTTGTGAGCCCTTTGGACAGAGAGAACTGGTAATTGTCTTTTACAGAAGAGATGTAATTGAATGAAAAACAGCAGACTTTGCGCTGTTGGTCTGGACAGGCAGTAAGTTGTGCTTCTCTAACAAGTAGATGTCCAAGACTCCTGCCAAACTCCTCAGAGTGACTTATAGCCGGTAGAATGTCCATCAAAATAAAGTGTGAGCCGATATCAAGCAGACTATAAATAGACAGCTGGTTGACATGTACTGTAGTTGCAAAGTTACTGATTGATTACAAAGTTAGTTACTAGAACACATGAAAGACTGGTGGCGTGGTGCTGTGTAGCTTCGCAGTGCTGTGTTCACATTGTTTCTGTGTGAAATCAGTGAATAGACTCATGTTTTTATCGTCTCTTTTAGACTACAGTGGCTCTGAACACAAGCGCAGCATCAATCCTGCAGTTTGCGTTTGGTGAGTGTCAGCGCTCTTCTGCGGTTACTGTGTGATTCCTCAGCTCCTGCAGCCATAGACCACTGGTATACAGCTGAATACTGGATGCATTTTTGACTTGTTTTCCAGTTTTCTTGTTTCATGAAAAAGAATTAAGTAAGTTCAGGTATTGAAAAAGAATAAATTTTATGCCAATGGGTTAAGAAAAATAACCTTATTTTTATTTTTCTGTTATTACCCCATATTTCTTTGTTGCTGTTTAAAGCAAACGCTTTTGGTAAATTCTGCAGAAGTCTTCTTATGTCATTTTGCATCTCAAGTGAATGTATCTTAGAAAGAATGCTTAGAAATGTTTACTGAAATACAAATCAGACGTAGCTGCACATATTTTTCAGTATGAAGTTATGAAGTCAGGTGACTCTGTTCTAATGTGTGCCACTCTTGTGTTTGTGTTGGTTGTTCAGGGTCTGGTTCTTGTCGGTTCAGTTACTCAGACCCCAATATCATCATATCCTGTGGTCTGAACTCCTCTGATGACTGGATCACCTTGGAAAAAATCAGGTTTTAATTTATTTTAGGAAATAGCTCCACTGTATTCACAGTATTACTGTAACGATTATGTAATAATGCCATGCGCAGTGCTATAAAAACAATTTAAGGTAGCATATGTCTGAATGAGCGCTTCAGTGTTCAGTGTTTTTATTAGATGCGTTGTGTCTCGCAGGGCTCCCACCAACAGCAGCACGGTGGTCCATCTCCTGCCGTTGCCTCCAGGCTGTAGAGGAGAGGCCATTCATCTGCGCTGGAGTCAGGAGCCGCCTGTGGGGCCCGATGGTTATGAGTCCTGCTGGGGCCTCGATAACATACTGGTGCTAAACACGGCCAACCGGCCCCCGCTGCTGGAGGACAGCCTGGACCCTCTGGACACGGCCAACTGGCTCTTCTTCCCTGGAGCTACAGTAAAGGTGCATGACCAAATAATGTCATCCAGCAAACTACAAACCATCCCATGTGATGAAGCTCAAAACCAGTGCTTATTATGGAAATAATCTACTAAACTGTGACCTGAATATAATGTTTTCTGATGTTTAATTGTATGTTAACTGTAACTGAACCAAGATGTGTTATAGATTTAATTTATTTTAAATGCAATTAGCATAAACTTTAAAGTGCTTTTTGACCCACTTAAGTAGGACTCTTTATACAGTATGTAATTTCATACTTTTCATAATTCTACTGTCTTTGAAATATGGTTAAAGTTACTGCTGAATGTGCTTACAAGTAAAAATATACTTAAACTTTATTTCTATTCAGACTTGAGTGACATATTTAAATACATCTTAAATTACGCATTAGCAGTTTAATTCATTTAAAATGTATGAACTATAATTCTTGAATAACATATCATAGTTAAAATAAGAATGTTGTGCTTTAGGATGTTAGTCAACACATCAACATAAATGCACTTCTTTAGAACAAAACAAAGGATTATTAAATATGTTTTAAAATGTACTTTTAAATTAAAATATGTTCAAGTGTGTTAAGAAATTCAGTCATTAAGTCACTTAAATGGGGTCACTTTCAAAGTCACTTTCATGAGGTATGACTTATGAATGCTTTCATTTCAGAGTTCAGTTTATGGTTGAATATCACAAAGTAAAGTGCTAATATGATAGGTCAGAACACAAAGCTGCAGCTCTGACAGGGTCATTTCTTACAGAAGCCCTGCATTTCTTTACTAGCCGATAGGTCTGTTCCCTGTAAATGACTCAAGACATGGGCGTCATTAATGTCTTCTCCATCTGCCTGTTTTCATGCAACATGGATATTTTAGTTTTGTCAGAATCATCTGTAGCACTGAAACACTTCCTCTCGAATAATTCACCAGCACGCTTGTCAGTCAGAGGGAAACTCCTTGTACTTTCATGGTGGAGAGGGGTTCGAGCACAGCTTCGCCTCTACTCGAGACGTGGACCTGCACCGTGAAGAGGGACGCAGCTACTGGGAGGAAGACTTTGAGAGTCCTCTGAGTGGGTGCGTCTTACAACTGCCAGCAGATAAGATTGGGATTTGTGCTAATGGAGTACTTTTGTTAAATAGTATTTTACCAGTGGTTAGATCAGTCAGTAGACATACAGTGATAAACTGAGGTGTTGACATTTCAGTTTTGATATCTTGCATATCTAGATAAATGTGATCTCCAAAAGCAGACGTGGGTTAACAGGTGTATCAGATGCTGTTATCATCAGCAACAGTTTCTTGTAGACCAGAGTATGATATGATTGTAAGTGTTGTGTGACCTGTAGATGGGAGGTTGATGGAGCAGTAAATGGAGTTCAGTGTGGAGAGGTGGAGTCTGGATCCGCACTCGTCTTTCTTAAAGATGGAAAGAGGAAGATGTGTACACCGTACCTTAACACCACCGCCTACGGAAACCTGCGCTTCCATTTCACCATGGGTATGACTTATACTTTTATGTGGATATTATGTTGACATTTGTTTAGTGTCTGATTCCTCTGTTTTCAGTGACTAATCTTTGTTTTCATCATATGATCTTTGTGTCTTCAGTGTCTGATCTCTGTGTATCCATTGTCTGATCTCTGTGTTTAGTATCTTACCTCTGTGTTCAGTGTCTGATCTCTATGTATCCATTGTCTGATCTCTCCGTTCATTGTCTGATCTCTCTGTTCATTGTCTGATCTCTCCGTCTTCAGTGTCTGATCTCTGTGTTCATTGTCTTATCTCTCTGTTCAGTGTCTGATCTCTCTGTGTTCAGTGTCTTACCTCTCTGTTCAGTGTCTGATTTCTGTTTTCATCATATGATCTTGGGTCTTCAGTGTCTGATCTCTGTGTATCCATTGTCTGATCTATCTGTGTTCAGTCTTATCTCTCTGTGCATTGTCTGATCTCTGTGTTCAGTATCTTACCTCTCTGTTCATTGTCTGATGTCTGTGTATCCATTGTCTGATCTATCTGTTCATTGTCTTATCTCAGTGTTCAGTGTCTGATCTCTGTGTATCCATTGTCTGATCTATCTGTTCATTGTCTTATCTCAGTGTTCAGTGTCTGATCTCTGTGTTTCCATTGTCTGGTCTCTCTGTGTTCAGTATCTTACCTCTCTGTTCAGTGTCTGATCTCTGTGTCTTCAGTATCTGATCTCTCTGTTCATTGTCTATTCACTCTGTGTTCAGTGTCTGATCTCTGTATCTTCAGTATCTGATCTCTGTGTCTTCAGTAGTCGCTTTTCCACTGCCGGGCCAGTGCGTGCCAGTGCTTTAAATAGCCGGGCAGGGCTAATAGGCTCAGACCTGTAGACCCGAGCCCAAAATCACGATGCGTTTCCACCATTGGGCTCGAAGCTCTGCTGCGCTTCGCTAAAACCCACCCTTTACACGCCTCCCTGGAACAACGCCACGCAACCCTAGCATTACACCAACGAATAGAAGTCATCAGAAAACTAATACGAAAAAAAGTTACTGGGCTAGCGCAATCACAAGTGAACATGGTATGCTGCCATTTGTTTGAATGTTTTTCATTATTTATATCCAAAAGCTTCAATGTTCTACAATAATAAGTGATATTGATCATAACAAATTAATTTATCAGAATTGAACACAATTCAAACAGAAATAAAGCAGTATAAACTGTTATTTCACAAAAGAAAGAGGACACAAGTCTACGTATTCAGTCGAGTCTGTTTCTGTTTATTTGTATTTTCACAGTATACATTGCATTTAAAAAGAAATGATCAATTCTAGTCTATATATATATATTTAATCAGAAAAAAGACCTGGATAAGTCAGCAGAAAGGAGCCCCTATAAAAGCCATTATGATATTTTTGTGATGTACGTTACGTGGAGCTAAAGTCTCAAGACAATTTTATGACAGATAAAATATGTGATTAAATAAATACACCATTGGTACAGAATGATAATTTGACGTCTGATTTCTTTAAGCAATCATATTTTATACCATAATGTGTACGATGGTAATGCTATGGACTAGTAATAGTCTTACTCTTTCTGCCTACCTATTTCTGCATGGGCATCATAATCGACACTGGATCTCAAACATATGTTATTTTAAACACGCAAGCTATCTGAAAGTGAGTTTTTTAGCTAAAATTTATTTTAAAAGTCTTTGACTCCAGCCCAACAAACACAGAACGTTGCCTTGACGTAGCCAAACTTTTAGCAACGTTGTAACAACATCGGTAAAAGGTTGGTAGTTCTTTGTTGTGTTACTACGTTGTCACAATGTTGTATTCAACCACGGTTCAGGGCCATTGCGGAAGGTTGTGTTTAGGCGGTCTGGATGTGTTTAGTACTCGTTGCTGTTCCAGAGCACATTTTACATTTTAACAGACCATTGGGCCGTCTTCTTCAAGGATATGTGAGTATATTTCGTGTCCAAAGTGAGATTTATTCGTTCTGTTAATAAACTAAATGGACAGAATAGCTGATAATTGCCATACCAACTGATAGTTTGCGATTAGGTTTGGGGTAATGCAAACATTTCACAACAGCAAACAGGAATTGTAGAGGAAAAATGACAGAATAGTCCAGAGCGGCAGCGAGGGTCAGTTGATCAGCGAACCAAATCCAAGCTGGACAAAACCAGAACAATGAACACACAGGGAAACACTTTGTACGAGGAAAGGCACTCAATACGCACCGGTTAGACTGACAAACAAGAACACTTTTAAAGGCGAGACAAGAGGGTTGATGAGGGGGCGCAGCTGATCAATTTCTATGGGAGCTAACAAGGGGGCAGAGACTGAACAAGGGAAACAGTGGGGAACACACTTCATAATAAGAGTCCTTGACAGGGGTGACACACATTACAGTCCAGAGTGGAGTGCCCTCTGGCTGGTGATTGTGACAATTATATTACTGACAATATATATAATATATTTTATACTTTTTCCCTGTCTATTCAACATTTTCCCTTCCCTGCCATAAGAATAAAATTGCTGTTTTATTATTGTTGTTGTTGTTTTATCCTTTTTACCTTGTATTCTTAGAAATAAACATATGAAATTTTTTTTGCTTTTTTTTTTTTTTTTTTTTGCTAATAATATGAGGCAAATATAAGCAGAACAAATTACAAACAATAGCAAAATAATAAGTAGAACAAATATACTTATTAAACACTATTTTAGGTTTGTAGGTGATTAGGGACAGAAATTTAATAATCCAGTGTAATAATAGTGCATATTGTTTACTGTATAAATGAAATATACATGAATCATTGTTAAAGCTACTAAAGTTAATCAAGAGTATTGAGTGATTTTTATTGTATTAACATGAAGTACATTGAAAGCAATGAGGTCACTTTAAATGTGTATACGTACAATATATTAAAACTTTAAAAAAAAAATACATTTTTTTATGTATTTTTTTATACAACTTTTTTTAGCACCTTTTTACTTTCAGTTATGACATAACGGACTGTTTTCTGGGATTCGCTCTAAGATGTGTATGTTACTATTATTGTCCAGTCCTGGTTAAGTACTTTTTTATTTCTTTCTGCAAAGTCTAAAGCATTCAGTTAAGTGCAAATCAATGTTTCTTCTCATAATCTGAAGTATTCAGGGACTCAGCTTTATGGGTAGTACAACATCATTTCTGATGAACATTTCTAGCCTTTGCTCTTTTTTTATATCTGCTGAGTTGCTTAAAGTGGAATTTGTTTATTTATATTAAATAAATAAGTACTTTTAAATAATTCAACAATTTACGTATAGTGCCACAATCAATCAATAGTTAAATACACATTTTCAATACAAATTAGCATAAGTCAAGCTGCGATAGCAAACAGGACCAGTCAGCGTTCATTATTAAACACTCTTACTTTTTGAAGCCACATACAGCTGAAAAGACATTTGGACGTTTAATTCAATCAAGGAAATGAACACAGAGCCCTGCAGGGGGCCAGACCTTCTGACAGCTTATCTTTTCTCTCTCTCGTCCTCTTCCTCATTACGCAGCTGCTGTTGCAGTCATTATAATAGTTATGTTTTGGTGGTTATATATTGATTGGAACATTTTATGTTTGATAAATTTGAGTCATTGTTTTTAATACCAAGTGGCCAGCACAAGACAGTGAGTTGATCAGTTAAGCCTTAAAAACACAATTAGAGACATAAAAACGTTGTGCATTTCACAATATTCATGTAAAAAATGAAGATAATAGTGTGATAAATATCCAATCGTTTGTGTGAAGAGTGGAAGCTGGAGCGCGCTCTGAAGGACTTGAAGACACTCGTGGAATTTTTTTGGGCTTAAGAGTGGAAAAATAAAATGCCCTCATTTTTCCTCATGAAGTAAATAGTACACATCATTCAGAACTGCACATAGTTGTATTTGTGTGCACTGACAATATCAACACAACTTTAAGAAAACAAACATGGTGGCTTTCTACAGTCCCGATCTTGAGCAGGAACACTTTACAAAAACAGAACCAAAAATCCGTAAATAATTTAAGTCTCACTGACATGATGAATATATTTAAAGGGGAAAAAAGACTACTTTAATATTAAAAATACAATTATAATATAAAATTGGTTCATTTTGTGCATTTCTCTGTAAAGAGACGTTCAGTGAAGACATGTTCGTCAACTTCCTGTTTTTTAGTTTCGTTTTTAGTCACACTTAACTAAGATGTGCTCTGCTTCCGTGACAGAATATTTTCCTGTTTGTGTCCTTCTATACTGTTGGCTTGCTATTTGATTTCGCTCTGTCTTGTTCTCTACTCAGTTTTTCTTGTGCCAGCCGCGCATCATTCTCTGTCCCCGGACTGTCTGTGCTGCCCTGTTATCTCTGGATGATTCTCCAGTCCCCAGCTGCCAGTCGCTCGGATCCATTTGCGGACTTTCATTAGGGAAATACAACAGGCAGAAATGCTCACCAGCAGACGAGTACACTTCAGATAATCCAATAGACAAGTCAGAAATCGGGCACAGAGTCTAAATACACAGTCCAGGGTCATACACAGGAAATCCAACACGGAAAAGAACGCTCAGAATTAAGGCCATGAGACAATAAGACTTTGCGATGTGTCTGCAACAGTTCACGCCTTATAAAGGCTAGAAAACAAGGCGCACCTGAAGCGAATCAGCCGAGATGCGCGGGGCAAAAGAGATATCATCGCCCTCCGGTGGCGGTGTCCTCATCCTGGTCCCTCTCTCCTCCCGGGTCAGCAGCGGGCTTAAACAAAGACATACGAAAAGTGGGTGAGATACGATAATTACTGGGTAACTGTAAACGGAAAGAAACTGGTGTTATTTGTTTTATGATTTGGAATGGCCCCATGTACCTCGGACTGCGCTTTTTGCATGGAAGGCGCAGACGAAGGTCCCTGGAAGAGAGCCAAACCCACTGTCCCACTTGATACTGTGGTCCCTCTCTCCTATGGCGTTTTGCTTTTTGGGTTACTCACCGTATGGCTCGTTGTAGATGCACGTGGGCTGCTTCCCAGGTGGCTTCACTACGTTGCAACCATGCGTCCACAGCAGGCAGTTAAGTAGGTTCTCCTGACCAAGGGAACACAGGCAACTGGAATCCCCGAACACATTGGAAGGGAGAGAGCTGTGTAGAGGGTTTCCTTAATGAATTTTGTGCATATTCGCCCCAGATAAGATAATCACTCCAATCTCCCTGGTTGCTGTGGCAGTAGGCGCGGAGAAAGCGGGTGAGCTCTTGATTTAAATCTCTCCACTTGCCCATTTGATTGGGGGTGATACCCCGACGTGAGACTGACATTAATGTTTAATTGGGAGCAAAAGGCTTTCCATACACGAGAGGTGAACTGTGGGCCGTGGGTCAGATACAATGTCCTCGGGGAGGCCATAGAAGCGGAACACATGGTTGAGAAGTGACTGAGCGGTCTCCCAGGCTGTGGGGAGTTTGAGCAGGGGAATTAGCCAACAGGATTTAGGAAATCGGTCTATCACAGTGAGGATAGTGGTATAGTTTTTGGAGGCTGGCAGATCAGTGATGAAATCTACAGCAATGTGGGACCAAGGTCGTTGGGGTACTGGTAGTGGCTGAAGTAGACAAGCAGGTCTCTGGCGGGAGAATTTGGAAATGTTGCAGGTCGCACAGTTATGGATGAAGGTAGAGACCTCTTGGGAGAGGGCAGGCCACCAGAACTTGTTAGCTAGCAGGTCCTTAGTAGCTTGGATGCTGGGGTGACCGGCACTAGGATTGTCGTGTGCCAGATGTAAGACCCGTTGACGGAGGAGTGCGGGAACATAGACGAGGTTGGGAGGACATTCTGCCGGAGTGGGGTCATTAACTTGAGCGTCTGGGATCTCGGAAAATATGTCCCACTGGACAGGAGCGAGAGAGAGGATGGTATGATGGAGGACAGGGGTTTCATCTCACTGTTATAATCAAACTGATGAGAGAGTGTGTTGGCCTTCCCGTTTTTGGACCCTGGTTGGTATTTTATGGTGAATTCGAACCTTGAAAAGAATAGTGACCAACGGGCTTGCCAAGAATTGGGGCATTTAGCGGTTCTGAGGTATTCAAGGTTTCTATGATCTGACAAAACTATGAAAGCCGTGGTTGCGCTCTCAAGCCAGTGTCTCCACTCCTCAAGAGCTGCTTTCACAACACTGCTCCTATGCCTGTATTGGAGGCGTCTACTTCCACAATAAACTGGCGAGAGGGATCAGGGTGTCGGAGAATGGGAGCCTCTGTGAAACGGTGTTTGAGTTCCAAGAAGGCTTGGTTGCTTTCCGGGGTCCAGAGAAGACGTGACGAGCCCTTGCGAGTGAGTGAGGTTAGTGGTGCTGCGACTTGGCTAAAGCCGCGTATGAATCTTCTATAAAGGTTTGCAAACCCTAGAAACCGCTGGAATTCCTTCACTGTCTGGGGTTTGGGCACAGTTGATTACTGCTGAGACCTTAGAGTCATCCATGGTCTCCCCCTCGGTGCCGATGACATAACCCAGGAAGGCAATAGAAGACAGGTGAAATTCACGTTTGGTAAGTTTGGCATAGAGCTTGTGGTGTATTAGTCTCTGTAAACCTGCTCGGATGTGCTTGATGTGACTTGGGAGGTCATCGGAATAGATCAGAATGTCGTCTATATACACCACTAAGAACTTGTTAAGCATATCCCGGAAGATGTCGTTTACAAGGGCCTGGAAAACTGAGGGGCTATTGGAAAATCCAAAGGGCATAACAAGGTACTCATAGTGACCAGTCGTGGTGGAGAAGGCGGTCTTCCATTCGTCCCCTGCCCTAATGCGGATCAAATTGTAGGCACTTCTCAAGTCTAGTTTGGTGAAGATGCGTGTGGTGCGCAGTTGTTCTAGGGAAGAGGGAACCAGAGGTAGGGGATACCTCTACTTGATTGTTCAAGGCTCGGTAATCAATGCATGGTCTGACGGTACCATCATTTTTCTTCACGAAGAAGAACCCGCGTCGGGGGATGTAGATGGGCGGATAAAACCCTTAGCCAGTTCCTCCTCTATGTACTGTCTCATGCTTTCTGTTTCAGGTTGTGAGAGAGGGTAGACTCTACCGCGAGGTGGTAACGTGCCTGGCAGCAGGTCAATGGCACAGTCTGTGTCGTGGTGAGGAGGTAGCTGAGTGGCCAGTGTTTTGCTGTAGGCGAGGTGTAGGTCATGATAGGGTGCTGGTAAACCATCTAGGTGCTCAATCTCCTCTGACGTGTCTGGTGAAGAACGTTCTGACTTCAGAGGTAGTGATAAGCATGACTGATTACATGTGTGCCCATGGTGTGATTGTGTGCCACCGAGATACGAGGGTTACATGGAACAAAAGAGACATGATGCAGATTAACAAAGGCCTGGTCGATAAAGTTCCCTGTGTCACCCGAGTCTATGAGTGCCTCTGTCAGAATGCTCCATCCTTTAACTAATAGACAAACCCCAAGCAGTAAACAGGAGGAGAGTCACAAAGTCCAAATACACAGTCCAGGGTCATACACGGGAAATCCAACACGGAAAAGAACGCTCAGAATTAAGGCCATGAGACAATAAGACTTTGTGATGTGTCTGCAACAGTTCACGCCTTATAAAGGCTAGAAAACAAGGCGCACATGAAGCGAATCAGTCGAGGTGCGCGGGGCAAAAGAGTCCGGGTGGGAACTGATACTCGGGCGATAGTTCCCGCTGCTGTTGGTTGGAGAGAGCCACAGAAGCACGAAGCACCGGTGGTGACACCTTTTTGTTCAGCAAACTTTCTCAAATGACGTTTTATGATGCACTTTTATTTGTAGTCTATTATTTGTGAGAAAAATAGAATGCACTCTATATTAACGTGTGGCTTTTAATGAATATTTTTGTAGTGTACTGTACAATTCACAGTAAAAATGGAACATTTTCCAAGGTTTTTGCCGGGCCATAAAAGCTGAGGAAGCACTGGCGAGACATGATGAAGCCTCAGAAGTGACAGTGGAAGAGCGACTGGCCTGCTTTTGGCCCGACAGTGAAAACGTAGCTAGTGTCTTGTCTTTCTGTTCAGCGTTTGATCTCTGTGTATTTATTGTGTGCTCTCTATGTGTTCAGTGTCTCATCTCTTTGTTTTCGGTGTCTGATCTCTGTGTGTTCACTACAGGGGGTGGAGACTGTGATCCTGGAGAATCCAGCAAGAATAATGTGGTCCTGTTTGGTCGTTCAGAGGGCAGGAAAGATCGTGTGCTTCTGGACGTACTTCCATACTCAGCCTACAGGGTAGAAACCTAATAAAGTCTATAGGCAGATTTAGGTTACATGATTACATTTTCAACAGTTGACATGTTCTGTTCAAAATCTATCATATAACTCTTAACTCTTCTTTTTTAATTTACTGTGCCATGTTCTCATCTCTATTCACCTTGATATCTCATGACATTCTCTTGCAGACTCCTACAGTCATCTCAGTTGGTTTGCCCACAGAACTTCAGACTCCAGCCACTCAGTTTTGTCTAGAGCAAAAGTTTCATGCTGGGATGAACCATCATGTTTGGGCTGTGGACTTCCTGCAGCTGCTGCCAGTGCTGCCTGGAGCAAACACTCACCTGGTGCAGTTCTCAATCAACCTTGGGTGTGGAGCCTATCAGCCGACCAACAGGTGATCAGTTCAGAAAACAGTGATGACTCACCCTCATGTCATTCAAACCTCTTTCTTCAAAGACTTCTTTCTTCTGATGCTCATAAAATAAGACATTTTGAAGAAAACTTGGGTCCACACAATAGTGGGCAAAACAAGACTGAGATATCTTTTAAAACACCATCTTTTTTTATTAACAATTACATTTTGGAAAGCCTAAATGCCATTTATTTATCAAATGCAGAGTTCGGTCTCTGCAGTCAAGACGACGATAAACACTAGAAATCAGGTGTCCCCAACTAAGCAAGCCAGAGGAGACAGTAGTCAGTACAGATACAGGAAAATACAAGATTCAGAAGATGTACTGTTTAAAATAGGCAAATTAAAGATGGTTGTGTCTTTTTCTTCTTCTATTCCTGCATGTGTGAATCTCACAGCGTCAAGCTAGAGTTTTCAACCAATCATGGTCGCTCCTGGTCTCTTCTGCACACAGAGTGTCTTCCTGAATTGTGTGACGGATCACATCTGCCTCACAGCAGCATCTACTCCTCAGAGAACTATAGCGGGTCAGTCACTGCATCTGTGGGATGCTTTCAGAAACCCCTGTGGTGTGTTCTGTAAACAGTGTGGGTTAATATCTGTGTTCCTGTAGCTGGACGAGGATCACGATTCCTCTGCCCAATGCCGCACTCACAGACAGCACTCGCTTCCGCTGGAGACAGACTGCTGCGGGAAACAACATGTGGGCAATTGACAATGGTAAGAGCTGTTCATTCAACATACATCAGCAGATTAGGCAGTGATTTTGAGCCAAATCATGATCAGAGAAGATGGCGATGATATGGTTGTTGTTGTTTCAGTGTATATTGGGCCGTCCTGTTTGCGTTTCTGCTCCGGTAGAGGACACTGTTCACGCACGGGCTGCAAGTATGAACATCTTTTAATCAGAACTGCGGTGAAACACTCTTCACACTGCGAAAACACCAACATTTAATGACACTTTTTGTTGTTTCGTATTTCTTTAGGTGTGACCCTGGTTTCAGCGGTCCGGCGTGTGAGCTGGCATCTCAGACTTTCCCCGCGTTTCTGTCCGAGAGTTTCTCCAGCGTCAGGCTGTCGTCCTATCACAGCTTCTCCTCACTGCGGGGGGCAGAGGTCAGCTTCGCCTGTGGGGTTTTGGCCAGTGGAAAAGCCCTGGTCTTCAACAGGGACAGTAGAAGACACATTGTTACGACCCCCCTGGACAGTTCACAGGCCAGGTATACACACATCTTTATGTTTTATTGGGACTATCCCTAGGCGTAATGGTGTTTCTACTGTACAAACTATTGTTTTCAATCCCTTTACACTAACCCTACACCTGAACCTCTCACATAAAGCTACAGACATTTTAAAATTCTTAATAAAGCATTGTTTAGTACGCTTTTAGTGCTATTTTGATTATGAGAATTCATTAAACACATTTATGTTGTTATACCAGTGTAACACCCAAGTCATTATACAAATTTGTGTCACATGCACAAATATAAGTACCATTGCTCAGACATTTGCACTTTATTGGGACCTTTTGGTATTATAAGTGTAAGAGAGCATCAAAGATTAATTTTTATCACTTCAGGCAGAAAGGTACTATTGCCTCTATTAGTGTCACCTTGATAGCGTTACTTGAATATGAGCCCCAGGTTTGTTTCTCTCTCTATGGCAGGTATCTTCAGTTTACACTGAGGCTGGGCAGTCGCAGCACGTCCAGCTCCTGTCCCGCTCCTGACCAGCCGGGTGAAGGAGTGCTGCTACATTACTCTTCAGATAACGGCATCACCTGGACACTGCTGCAGCATTACTCTTATCAGGGCTTCCATGAGCCCAGGTACACTGCCCTGAACACACACATACCTCTGCTGGACCTTACTGCGCTCATGTGGAGTAGCATGACATGTCTTCTTCTGCAGTGTGTCAAGCACATAAGTTAAAGCTGCCAGATGTCAGGTTTTCAAGTTTTCCTCAAGTTTTCAAGTTTGTGCTATATAAGATCTGTAAATTCACAAAGATTAAAGTGTCAAAACCAAAGCGATCCTTAAAAAATGCTTTCCTAAATGCCTTCCTAAAACGCTTCGTTTAAACACGCCTACACATATCTACGTCTCAGTGGGGAAAGAACTGCATTACACCGCCCAAATGTTTACGCAAAGAAAGAAGCTTTTATTCTCGCTGTAGTATTGTTGAGTGTGTTTCCAAATATGTTAAGGGTCATACCATTTCCCTCATATGCTTGAGGTATTCAGCCAATCACAGTGCAATGAATATCTGGTTAATCAGAGCACAGTGTGCTTTTCAGAGTGATGAGTTTTGTAAAAGTTGATGTGTTTCCGAGAGGCACGGCAGAGAGGAGCAACAATAATGTACAATACATGGAAAATAACTTTGTGTTTGAACTCGTAAACCGCATAAACACATTGAATTCCACCAAATATAATATTCTTTTTATTGTCGCCATATAGGTCATATGTTATTAATATATGTTGTGTGATCAGCTCCTCTGCAAGTGTTGATCGTTAGACTGAATTCTCACTTTCTAGGATAGTTTCTGTGGAGCTTCCTCCTGGGGCCCGTAAATTTGGGGTCCAGTTCCGCTGGTGGCAGCCGTACCACTCGGGTCGTGGACAGGACGTCTGGGCTCTGGATGAGATCAGCATGACCTCGGTTCTCTTCAACATCATCAGCCTGGATTTCAGTAACGTCTTAGATGTGACTCAGAGCCTGGGCTTCTATCTAGGGAATGTGCAGCCATACTGCCAACACGACTGGACCCTCAGGTACCGGCCTCATGTTCATTATTAGCTACGACTTCAGTCAGAGATGTTAAATATAGTTAGGGTTAGGGTGCAGAGATAGAAGAACTATATCATGATCCTGACCGATTGATGTGATTAGCATCACTGCATTTGTGCTTTACTCTTTTCATGATTTTTCTGGGATTTAGAGATTTGGAGAACATCCATACTATAAAAGCTGCTTTTTAAGGAACCTTTTAATGTGCAATAAAAACTTTTATTAATTCTCAGATGCCACCACCCACCCAACTACAGTCTCACATGACATCAGCTCTCCAAGAGCAAAAAAAGCACAAAAAGAGCTCTGTTTCAGATCCCGAAGTTCGTCACTAGACTAGCAAAGAGACAGTAAACTGCTTTTGTATTCATTGCAAAAGCAAACAGAATATTTCTGCAATTAATAATGCATTGAAATCCAAACTGCATAAGTTTTTCCATTCAGGCGCCGTCTGAAATGAAAATGTAAACCACAATGATGTAAATATTTGCTCAGTTTTTCAGGCGATCATGGCTCGGCTTCCAGTATCCGCTACGTAGAAACACAATCCATGCAGATCGGAGCATCCTACATGATCCAGTTCTCGTTGGTCATGGGATGCGGACGCGAACCTTCTCCTCACATCGACACTCAGGTCCGGCTCGAGTTCTCCACCAATCATGGCTTGACCTGGCATCTCGTCAAAGAGGTGAGAAAACAAGAAAAAAAAAGAAGTATTATTTGATGGGGCTGGTTTTCACCGACAGAAAAGTGCTTAGATGCATATACTGTATGTTTGGAGAATGATGTAATGATTGAGCACAACAGTATACATTCAAGTACTGACATCTGATACTGCCTCTGACCGTAGGATCAGTCTGAAGCTCTGTTGTGTAGTCAGAGTATAGATGTCTCCACTGTGAGGTTAACCTGTGTTTCTGCTGGTTTGTGGGTAATAGGCCTGTCTCCCCGGCATGCCCAGCTGCTCTGAGTTCACTGCGTCCAGCGTCTATCATCCGTCTGAGTTCACAGACTGGAGACGCATCACACTTCCTCTGCCATACAAGACCTGGTGAGACACAAACACCACCAGCAGTGTACTGGAGCAAGACAAACATTACATTATTTTACATATCTATACATTTTTTATACTATCGTAAAGAAATGTTTAAGTCTCCTATTATATTACAAACAATACATGGCAAGGATAAACACCAACCCCATTTTCCCTTGACCGGTTCTCTCGTATTTATGGCAGTATTTCTGGTCATATGCAGCTTCATGTTTTCTGGCTGTAGGTCGAGTGCGACGCGCTTCCGATGGATCCAGAATTACTATCAGGAGCAGGACGAGTGGGCTCTGGATGATATTTATATTGGACAGCAGTGTCCTCAGATGTGCCGTGGACATGGATGGTGTGACCACTGTCACTGCAGGTCAGTCGCACTCCGAACCGTTTGATCAAATATCTTGGTAACACTTTACAGTACGGGTGCACAAATACTGTGTTCAAACCTCATGAAGAACTAAACCATTTATAAGTGAATTCAACATCAGAAACTAATAAGCGTTCTGTATGATTCAGAGATAGAATTAGTCAATTGATTGCTATTAGTTAAATGTGTCAAAATTAATTAGTTCCCTAATTACATTAAATTAATTGATGATGTAAAAGTATTTAATTTAACTTTCAGTTGTCTATTTGAATTAATCATTAACTAATAATTTGGAAAGATATCATTATGTTATGACTCTACTTGATTCATAGATTATCTGTGCATTAGTGAGTTAATTATTTGATTTTATGCACATTAGAGCCTGAGTGTTGTAATGTTACTTTGTAGTCACAAAGGCGTAAATGAAGAACTTAGTTTTACTGTCCCAACTCACGTTTGGCATTTACAACACATAATCACAGACGTGGTATAAGAACACAAGGACGAATGAACTAAATAACAGACAGCTGGGGAACATACAGGGAACCTAATTAACTCATAATCAGGGGAACACAGGAACTACCAAAAAAATGCAACAGGGAAGACACAAAACTCAAACTAACAACAGATTTTTTGACGCTTCATCATAATTTAAAGCTCTTCACACCAGGATCTGTAATGAAGCGTCTGTATCACAGCAGACCCGAGGGATTTACTCACACTGTTTAATAACTTGAACAAACGCTGTGTTTCCTGTCTGATTGAGCTGGAGGTCAGTCAGTCTAAAGCAGACCCTGACCCGGGAGACTCGCTGGTTTCTCACTGCATAGAAGTGACATGAGCTCGAATAGCTTTCATTGCTTTTCATTTCAAACTGTAAATGTAATCTGGAGGGTGTGTAACACAAAAGACCTAGAAGTTAAGATTATTTGTGACTATTTTCATTCTAAATTGTAAATGCTATTAGGGTGTCACGCACGTCAGAGCCCTCTACACTATCACTATCCACTGTTCCAGAGTCAGTCACTATCACACTCACACAATCACCTGATTACAGACACCTGTTGCCAATCACCCAGTCACTATTTAGAGGAGCTCTGCCAAACAGTCAGGAGCTGAGCTCAAGGTCGGTACGCTCTGACGCACCTCTACTTACCTGTCTACCCGCAAGCCCTTCTTCCTGAATTGGAATGCTTTGAATCTACAATGAGACTTAGTTTCCTAACTGCTACCATTACTGACCTGCTGTGTCTGGTGGACTATTGTGAATGCCCATTGACTGTATGCTCATAATGACACTTACCTGTGATACTTACCAGCTCTGATCTTCTGCACTCTTATCATTTTGCTGACAAATTATTAATCGCATAGAAAATAAAAAATAATTTTTTCGTTTTTATAATATATGAGTGTGTACTGTGTATACTTATTATATACACAATATATGTTGTGGAAATATTTACATATATTTGCATGTCTATAT
>JAUMHP010000026.1:530498-548081 GCA_032361065.1 Enteromius trimaculatus
GATGCTTTATTTTTTGTTAATTTAGTCACTATATTGAATAGATACCGAGGGTTATGTTTGTTTTCCTCTAATAGAGATGGAATGTGCATGATACTGAAGCAGTGTGAATTGGCTCCTTTGAACACGTTAATCAGATGCATGTACACAATAAAGGATTTAAATCAAAGATCAGTGATTTAAATACAAAATTCAGAGTAACGTAAACGTGTATAAAGGTTGGCACAATACTAAGTTGCTCAGACTTCATTAAGAGACAGTTTGTGTTTGCATACAGTGAGGGGCAAAATGATCATCCAGTCTGTCTGGAATGACATAAAGAAACCAAACAAACTGAGACAGACTCAATCCAGAAGAACAGTGGAGAAACCTACCTGGTCAAAAAGTTTTAGGCAGTTGTGTAAAAATTCTTTAAAATGAGATTGTTGTCAAAAATAATGTCATGAATTGATTTTCTTTATCAATTAATTGCTATGAACTAAATCAGGGGTGCCCAATCGCGATTGGCAATAATTTAACTGTGTGGCAAAGTTCAGCTCCAACTCTAAACATTTTCAAGCGATGGAGTTGGAGCTGAACTTTGCAGTCGCTCTCCAGGAGCAGGATTGGCCACCCTTGAACTAAATGAAATCAACATCTAGAGTGAGCATCCTTCGTGTTTCAAGCAACTTTTGTCCTCTGTGCACTTGAGCAGAGTTTCTCAGCAGCTTTGCAGGTGGTTCCTGTACCATCTTGGAGACGTTGTTCTCCACAGTTGTTCTGGATTGAGTCTGTCTGAGTTTGTTCTGTTTCCTCATGCTATTCCAGACAGACTGGATGATGATCAGATCACATCTCTGTTCAAAATATCAGGAATGTTACAATTAATGGCAAAATAAATGTTTTGAAATGTGAACTGATAAAAGATGGACGTAGCTTACTAAAAACCATTTTAGCTCCTGATAATATTAGTATATAAATCATTAAATTTTATATATTTATCTATCTTTAAACCATTTCTATAAAAGCGACTTTACACTATACATACATAGCCTTTTAGAACAACTGACCCCTGCAGATCTGAATGAATCACACTTTAATCACAGAATTTGTATGATCTGAATGTGGCTGGGTTTAAGGTGATGAATGCTTTCTCTCTAGAGAGGCCGCGTTACGCTGAGAGCTGGGACTTTGAGGTGTCTGGATCTTCATTCCTGCAGTTCGATCTGAGCATGGGCTGCAGTAAGGCTGCGTCTTCGGCCCACGGCGTGCGTCTGGAGTTCTCCACAGACTGCGGGAGACACTGGACACTCGTCACACCTGAGTGTGTGCCTCCGGCCATCGGCTGCAATGGATACACGCAGCGGTCTGTGTTCAGCGCTCCTCAGTTCCTGCAGTGGAGGAGAGTCACCGTCTACCTGCCCAGCACCGCCATGTAGGACCCGCTCTTACTCCAATGATGCTGCGCCTGTGTCTCAGATGATTACATGCAGATTTACTAAACAGGGCGAATTAGTGCAGTTTCATAAAAGCACTGATTGGAGGGGAAATTCTGTGTGTGATTAACTGACAATGCACATATTAACAGAGATTAATTACAGAGATGCAGCTGGTAATTTCAATAATGACCAGCACAATTTATCAAGAGCCTGCTTTAAGACATGCATAATGGTGCAAATAGTAGTAATTTGTTGAGTGCTAACTGTGTGTCTTTAGCAAATCCTGACAGTACTATTTTAATATAAAAAGACTGGTGGAAGCTGTTTGATAAATCTGACACTAAATGTTTGTACAGTCCCTGCAAAAAAACTACCATGACAACAACTGTGATGGTACTTAGAGATAATATTGTGATATCATGTACCATAATATTTGAAATTTGCTGATATGCTTTTAATGGTTCTGAGGTTTTTAAGTTTAAGAGTGAAATACGGTCTGTGGTAAAAATAACTTCATGAGACTTTGTTGTAAACAAAAATTGGACACACTTCTAACTTATTAGAAACACGTTTTTAAAAATGGACATAACTGCTACAAAATTTGTGTTTTGATGGGTGTGTTACCATAATACTCCATCATATGAAGAATTATGGCTTTAATCATCAGACAATAATCAAACAGAAAAAAGAAAACCTCATAGGTGTCACAGCTGCAGCGCTCTGTATGTTTGAATGTTGTTTCCAATCCTGCAGTTCACCCCGAACACGCTTCCGCTGGATCCAGCCTCACTTTGCTCCGGGAGCCGATGGCTGGGCACTGGACAATGTGCTGCTGACCCCCGGCTGCCCGTGGATGTGCTCTGGTCATGGACTGTGTGAAAACGGACACTGTGTGTGAGTGTGGCCCAGCTGTTCTAGCTTCTGATAGCTTCATACGCTCCTCAGAGATCCTGCAGTCACACTGGTTCTTCTCTCGTTCAGCTGTGATAAGGGCTTCGGCGGGCCTCACTGCGTGCCTTTGGTCTCTTTGCCGTCCGTTCTGAAGGAAGATTTCAATGAGAACCTGAGGACTGATGTCTGGCCGGAGGTGTATGGGGCAGAGAGAGGCACGCTGAGCGGAGAGCCTCTGAAATCAGGAACGGCCCTCATCTTCAAAGGAGTGAGTATTGCAGTCAAATAGCAGTGATCCATCTTCCAGTGCTCTTCATGCTATTCCAGACAGACAGGATGATGATCAGATCAGATCTCTGTTTGAAGCAAACTAAAATATCAGGAATATTACAATTAATGGCAAAATAAATGTCAACTGATAAAAGATAGACGCAGCTTACTAAAAAACATTTTTAGCTCCTTATAATACCAGCATCCATCCAATACCGATCCATCTGCCAGTGAACTGCTGCGCTGCGCTATCCATCAAATCGTCTACTGTCACAGTAGTAAAGCACCACTTGTTTCCAGCATTTATTGTATTACCTAAGTAACACATTATTTTGATAGCTCATTTTAGACATTATACTAACTATAAGAATCCTTGCAACTCCATCTCAAATAGCAGTCACTGTCTACTTCATATCTGCTCACACTTTATTTTGAATGACATTCTACTGACTATAAATGTCTCTAAGTATATTTCAACCTACTAACCTTAACCCAGCTGGACTCAATTCCAGTCCTCGCAACAAGAGAAACATGCAAAAGACCTAACTATCCTAAATACGAAACATAATTTGTCCTCACACCCACTTGTTTGTGGTGTCCCACAGGGCTCAATTCTTGCCCCAGTTTTATCTTCTATATTTCTGATTAAATTGCAGACTTTATTACAAGAGTGTTGTCAGGACAGGCAGGGTAAGACACCAGCAAACAATCAAATCCAAGGCAAAAAAGTAATCCATGACTGGCCAGGGTCAGGGCAAAGAATCAAAACACAAGAATGGCAAAACTTAGGCACAAGGAAATTAGGAAACATGGAAGGGCTAAACATTCAATCACCAACAACATGAGAGAGTGTGTGTGTGCATTATGGAGGATGTAGTGTTTGAGAGTCTGGAGAGAGTGTCCTCTAGTGAAACTCATGGGCACACTAGCTGGTGATCGAAATGATAAAATGCCATTTCTATTCAGAAACTAAATGGGTCCTTAAGATTCAGTAATCTTGGTCTCCTCTCTGTCCCTAGATTGGGGTTCCATTGCAGAGGGGATTGAACCTTCATGTTCTGTGTTTCCTGATTTGTCTGAATCTGCTGTGTTTCTGCAGGAAGGGCTACGTATGCTGGTCTCTGCAGATCTGGACTGCACAAACACCATGTACATCCAGTTCTCATTCAAGTTTATAACGAAGGGTGAGTCTGAGGTCAAGCGTGTTGTATCTCTGGCTTTTCTGCTCATCTTTTGTTAGCTGATGAAAATGAACACATTATCTTCTGTGTGTTTTACTGGCAGGTGTACCTGAGCGCTCTCACTCCGTGCTGCTGCAGTATTCGGTGAATGGAGGGATCAGCTGGCTGCTTATAGACGAGTTTTATTTCCCCACTTCCACAGACACGTTGTTTGTTCACATGTCTTTGCCTCCCAGCGCACAGACGAATGCTACGCGCTTCAGATTGTGGCAGCCATACAACAGTGGTAAGAAAACACAGTCATCCACTCCCACATTTACCTCACCGCTGGCATTTCAAGATGTAACATAAATACATCAAACATGGGCAAGCAAATGACAGCATAACAGTGCATATATGCCTTTTTGTCATTGCTATAATTGTTACTCTTGTCATTTTTCTTGTCATCTGCAGGGAAAAAGGAAGAGGTGTGGGTGATTGATGACCTGATCATAGATGGCAACACCATCAATAGCTTGCCGGTTATATTAGACAGTTTTGAGGGAGGTCCTCAGGAGGGGAACTGGCTGTTTTATCCCGGAGGAAACACTGGATTCTTCTGCCCCTATCAGAGGGCGGGACTGTGAGTGTATGCATAGTGTTCAGCTCACATCATGTACACCAATGTTCTAGGATATAAACCACAATCAGTTCTTGACTCTGCAGCACCAGCCCAACTTCTGTCATCCAAACTCAACAGGATCCTGCATGTTAAGCCATTGAGCCTCCAGCTCTTGATGTTTTGATCTCAGTGTTGAGAAAGAGCGATGTCATCATCTTAGTCTCACTGTGTTTGCAGCGAAGAGGACTCGGCCATGGTGTTCATGTCCAGTGAGCTGGGGGAGCACTCCATCACCACCAGAGATATTGATGTCAATGAGAACACTGTCGTCCAGTTCGAGGTAGGGCTTTGGCATCTTCATGACTATAAGTTGTGGTAAAGAACATCATTATCTACTGTGTGATTCCTGTTCTAGATTAATGTGGGCTGCACAACAGAAAGCTCCTCCTTGAATTCTGTGCGTCTGGAGTTTTCTCGAGATTTTGGAGCCACGTGGCATCTGCTGGTTCCTCTGTGTGCCGGAGGGCCCAGACTCAGCTCTCTCTGCTCGACTGAGCTCCACCCGGCCAGTGTCTACTATCCTGGCACCACGCAGGGCTGGAGAAGAGAAATGATCCAGTTCGGCAAGCTGCGGTTGTGCGGGTGAGTAAGAGGCATTTTTTTGCGCTTCACTGTTGTGTGTCAGGTGTGTGATGTTTCTATGTGCTCTGCAGCTCAGTGAGGTTCCGCTGGTATCAGGGGTTTTATTCAGGCGGCACGGCTCCAGCCACATGGGCCCTGGACAGCATTTACATTGGCCCTCAGTGCCAGAACATGTGTAAGGGCCATGGTGTGTGTGTGTCTGGCACTCACTGCAGCTGTGATCCGGGCTACTCTGGTCCTGACTGCTCCGTCCCAGATGTGCCAAATCCGGATTTCCTGAAGGAGGATTTCGAAGGTACTGAATCAAACAGATGATTTACAGTATGTTGTTATCTGACATGACATTTCATAAGAAGCAGCAAGACGTTTAGTTGGGCTGTGTAGCCCTGCTCTCATGAAAGCTTATTTATTTATCTGTTTTTGCTGCTGTGTTAAGCTGATTGTTGTGTGATACTCTTTATTCTGCTCTAACCCACTAAAATTTGTCTATGTATAAAATTTGTCAATTTTTCTATTGTGTCACAAAGGTGGGGTTTTGGAGTCTGAACATTTCAAGTTGATGAGTGGAGGAAAACCTTCCAGAAAGTGTGGCATCACCACCAGCGGGAACCACCTGTTCTTCAGCGAGGACGGTCTGCGAATGCTGGAGACGTTAGATCTAGACCTGTCCAATGCTAGGTATTTCACAAGCACACCAGACGGTTCACTGTGAAAAATGTCCTTCACGTCATTAGTAATGTTGGAGACTTGTGTCCCTATCAGGTTTATCCAGTTCTTCCTGAGGCTGGGCTGCGGTAAAGCAGCTCCTGACCCGCGCTCCCAGCCAGTGCTCCTGCAGTTCTCTGTGGATGGAGGGCTAAACTGGGCTCTTCTGCAGGAGTTCCTCTACAGCAACAGCAGTAACCAGGCTCACCTGGTGGCACTGGAGATCCCTCTCCGAGCGAGAACCTCAGCTACACGCCTGCGCTGGTGGCAGCCGTCTGAGAATGGACACTTCCACAGCCCCTGGGTTATCGATAAAGTAAAGAGCTGCTGTGCCAAGACACGTGTGCCATTACTGTAACACCATTATTAACACTGTATTAAATATTTATCAACAGTGCCTTGGAAAGACAATTCAAAACCATAAAGCAATTGTTAAAGCTGTCATACATTTTGACTCAAATGGAACTTTGCAACTACATGTCAGCTAACTGTCAGTACAGTATCAGTAGACTGATGGGTTAGGCTTAGTAGAATAAATTGACATGTTCTTGCAAAGCTACTTATAGGTAGCAAAATGTCTGAAGTGGACCATCACAATAAAGAGTTAAACTGTTCCTGCTGGAATAGATTAGCGTTCTTATCTTTTGCAAATCTCACTAACCCTGTTTAAGTCTGGCATTAAGATGAGTTCTTAATGGTCCAATCACAAGGGGTCTGCCAAGATGCTTTACGTTTATGCTAGGTTTTACCAAGCATTCTGCCTGGTCAGTTACAGTTTCAGCCATTTTAAATAAAAATATTGATTAAATGCAGTAAAATTCAGGTTGCGTTTTCAAAGGCATCCTCAGCTAATGGTTCTACAAACTGATTAGGCTTACAAGGCTTTTGGGAAACGCAGGTTAGGCACCTGAATGGTTTTGGACGCACTGTTTATTCAGCCAGTGAACATGTACATTTGGGCTGTTGTGGTGGTTTTGGATCTGTGTGTACAGTTGAGATGTGATCTCTGTGATTGGGGTGTGTGTGTGTGCAGTTGGTAGTTGGCGGCAGTGCCAGTGGCTGGGGGCCGCTAGAGGATGACTTCTCCTCCACAAATGGACGCTCTTGGCTGCTCCACCCCGGTGGAACACGGATGCCGGTCTGCGGCTCTGATGGTGAAGCTTTTGCCTTCATCGAGAAGTCAAACACACGCTACGGCATCACCACAGACATCAGTCTGGGCCCAGATGCCTTCATCCAGTTTGATTTCTCTGCCTCCTGCTCTGTCACCTCCTCCTGCTACAGTATGTCCCTGACACTAGTGTTTGCTTCTGTCTTTGTCATGAATTTAAAGGCTTTCCTCTGACCACTGTTCTTGTGCCTGCAGCGGTGGAGCTGGAGTACTCTTTGGATCTGGGTCTCACGTGGCTACCGCTGGTCAGGGATTGTTTACCCACAAGTCCAGATTGTTCTTCATACACGCTGCAGAGATTACTGGTGTCAGATACTTACAACAAGTGGGGCAGAGTTACATTACCCATACCACACTATGCCAGGTAAGCACGCTATTTTCCTGTTTAACACTGTAAAGTGGCTTTGACACAGAGTCTTTGTCCACTGACGAGCTGCACAAAACTATGATGAGAATGAACGTGGATTTGCGAACCTTGTCAGTGAGCAATGGCTCTGTGTAGTAAATCCTGCTCAGTGTGGAAATCAGAAACGTGATGGAATTACCACTTATTACAGAACTGGTTTTACTGACAAATTGCGCATTACATATCGGTCAGTGTTTACCGTGAATCCCTGTTAATGACCCCTCAAGACATTGTTCAGATAGTTGGTATAGTTAGCATCATCTCTCTTTGGTGTTCGGCAGGAGCCTCTCTATTAATAATGAAACTGTAAGTTTATCTGCTTCAAGAACAGCAACGTTAACGCCTCAATACTTTGCTATGTCATTTATCTTTTTAGTTTCAAACTATACTACTAAAAAATACATTTGCAGAGTAGTTCTGACATCAAGGTGGGTGAGCTTGCAGAGAGAGAAAAGGAAACAGAAAGTGTGCTTTGCATGGGTCATTAAAAACTTGAAAAAAACATGGAAATTGCCTTTTTGGTCACATGTGCTTGCTTTGTACAGTGTCTTTGGTTCTTTTTGGTTGTTTTGCTGCTGTAGGTTATAAGGACCTTTGGAATAACTCATATTATATGGAAAAGTGATTTGGAAATGCAATGTGGTCAATAGGGCTGTAACTATTCCTCGAGTAACTCGAATAACTCGATTCCAAAATATTATCGAGGCAAAGCCTCTATTAATTAATTTTAAAGTTCATGTCACATTTTTTCGCAATGATTTTTGCATTACTGTGACAATGCACTTACCCTTAAAGCGTCACCACAAAGCAGAAGGAGACGGCGATGTTTTGATTTGAGGGCGCGACCGCGGGCTAGTGCGGGCTGCGTAACAATGGCGATGAACACAGACCAAATGAATAGGAGAAAATGACAAAAATGTCCTACTCAGAGAGCGGAGGCGGACTGTCACCGAGACCAGGTAAATGGATGGGATAAACCACAACGGTCAGTGCAACACTGCACGACAGATGTGGAGGGAACACCGATAGCGAGAGCGTCAAAGTGGCCGGAATTAATTCATTTTAAATGTAAGCTGGCGGCGAGGGGCGGCACATCATGGACAGCGAGAGCATCGAGGAGAGTAGAAATCAAGGTTGACTTTGTGAATGAGCTATGATGTGTTTCGGTGGCAACCAGTCAGAACGCAGTCCACTGCTTTGCAGGGTGCAGCGGCGGTGTGAATACACGGCTACACTACATATCAAAGGAATGAGTTTACTGTCAATAAAGTTGTGCATGGCTTTTACGATTGAACATACATAATACTACGTGATAAAAAAGAAACATGGCTTGGATGAATACTTGATACTTTCATTTGAATACTGAAAGTTGAATAAATTGTTGTAATCCTGTCCCTAATTCTAATGTGCTCAATACAACATGTGTGGTCATTTTAGTTTGATTTCAATGAATAGGTTTTATAAATGCACAGCCATTAACTGTATGATAATAATAATATTTTACTTAATATTTTAATATTAATATTAAACATTTTATAAATATCATTGATAAATAAAATGTATTTTTTTCCCTAGAAAAGTAACCAATTAGTTGTTCATTTTAAGAGATCTCTCTTATTTTCTCTTGCACATTTAATATTGCTCTTTAATAAAGCAAAAATGTTTTATCCGATTATTCGATGACATTTTCTGTAGAATACGCGATTACTAAAATATTCGATAGCCGAAGCCCTAGTGGTCAAGACACTGGGAACTACTTGATAGCTGCGCATTTCCTGGAAAATAATTGCACACATTAGAATATCCATCAACCAATCAGAATAAAGCATTCAACAGCCCATAGTATAATGACTTTTAAGAACTGGAAGGTATTTAGTTGTCTTTTGTGTCAAACACTCAGGTCCACAGCCACACGCTTCCGCTGGTTCCAGCCGGCGCCATTCGATAAGCAGCAGACGTGGGCTCTGGATAACCTGTACATCGGTGACGGCTGTCCAGAGATGTGCTCCGGCCGCGGCCGCTGCAGACAGAGCTCCTGTGTGTAAGTTACCCTCATGTTCCCCACGTAATGTCTGCTGCAGGATTTCCTACTCTTCACCGCTCTTGTCTTTCAGATGTGACCCTGAGTGGGGTGGAGAATTCTGCGATGAGCCTCTGCTCTCTCTGCCAGCTCAGCTCAAGGACAGTTTCAGTCGAGCTCCAGCGCTCAATCACTGGCACCTGCTGACTGGCGGCAAGATCAGCAGCGTCTGTGGAGCTGTGGCCTCGGGATCAGCGCTGCACTTCAGCGGGGTAAAGCCATCTATCCGTTAGTCTCATTTCAGTTTGAGGAGATTCACAGTGATTCACAGTCCTTACATGACACTATAGCAGCATGAAATCATAATATCATGAAGGTAGAAAAATATCAGCGTACGAACTATACATAGAAACTAAAAACAAAATAACCAAATTCAAAAGTATTTCAGCTCCCAGAGTTAATACTGAGTATGACCTTTGGCAAAGAGCTTATTTTCCTGAAGATTGTGTCCCAGGAGTCTTAGGATTGCAGCTTGTTTTCCTCTAAGGCTTTTTATTGTTGGCCCATCTATATTTCATTCTTTGTTTATGAGTTTCCCATCCCTGCTGTCTTTTACCGTAGGGATGCTGTTCTCAAAGTGATGTGAGTTTAAGAAGGCACACAAGCTCAATTTTACTTTCATCAGACCATGAAATCTTCCTGCAGTTAGCTGCCTCTTAACTGCCTCTAAGCAAACTCAAATATCAGTTTTTCAGCAAAACATTTCCATGAAAATTATTCTCCCTCTAGCTTTCTATACACCTACCTGTCTATTGTAATAATGTTTCAGTATGTATGACAGTATTGCTGTAATCCTGTTTGCGTACGCTACTGTATGGTAGTTGTAAATGAATCTGAGTGTTGTGTGTCATTGCTGTTATTTGTCCAATGGCCAGAGCTGCTCTCGTCAGCTGGTAACGGTGGATTTGAACCTGACCAGTGCTGAGTTTATCCAGTTCTACTTCATGTACGGCTGTATGATCGCACCCAGCAATCGAAATCAGGGCGTTCTGCTGGAGTTCAGTGTGAACGCGGGGATCAGCTGGAATCTGCTGACTGAGATCTTCTATGACCAGTATAGCAAACCTGAGTGAGTGTCTATACTGTGATCTTCTTCTTGATTTGAACCGTTCCAATAACCGTTCTTATAATTCCCAGATCAATCCCTCATACTGCTGTTTTGTTCTGAGCACAGAGTAGCAGGAGGGAAGGGCAGAACTTTTCTCGTGTTTTGTGTAAAAACAGTCTAGTAGGAAACTTTTTTAATGTACTGAATGAATGGTCCTCTGGTTGGAGTGTTCAGTGGTAGTGCGTTCACACTATGACTCTAAAGGCTTTCTCCTGCAGGTTTGTGAATGTTCTGCTGCCCCCTGCTGCACGGGCGGTGGGTGTTCGTATCCGTTGGTGGCAGCCCCAGCATGATGGAGCCGATCGGAGCGACTGGGCTCTGGATAATGTGCTGATCTCTGGCTCAGATGCTCACGCTCAAATCTCTGACACGTTTGGAGAAGCAGCACTGCCCAGCCATGAGAGAGCACCGGCCGACGGCACACACACTCGACACAGCGGCTCATCCACCATCCACGAGGAGACCATCGGTACGAGACACCACACACACACGTCTGTTCAGCTATACTTGTGGAGACTCTCCGTAGGCGTAATGGTTTTTATACTGTACAGGCCATATATATTATACCCCTTACAGGAAACTTTAATTTTACTTTCTCAAAAAATCTCATTCCGTGTGATTTATAAGCCTTTTGACTTGGAAATATGGGGTAATGTGCTGAAAAGTCACCTTCTTGTAATACAGGTCCCTATGTCATAGACTCTTCCTTATACACATTTGTGTTCTTGTATGTCAAAAAACATTCATGCACACATATACACACACACACACACACACACACCTGTAACTGTAACTCATCCTTACTCTCACTTCTTTTCTGTATTAATCTGCATTTCTTTCTTTTCAGTGAGCGATCACTGGCTGTTTTCTGAAGATTGCTTCGTGAAGCGTTTCTGCAGCTCTCCAGATGGTGTCATGGTGTGTGGAAACACCGATGGACAGGAAGTTTATGCAGTCACACATGACATAGTTCCCTCTAAAGGCTGGGTCATGCAGTTCAAGGTAAACTCTCACTGATGTACCTATGCAGTCACTCACTCATTTGTTTAGGCATCAGTTTCTATGGCGGTTTGTAGTCCTAAGTGTAATTATTTAGTGTGTTGTTATGTGTGTTGTTTGTCAGATTGCAGTTGGCTGCAGTGTGCCGGAGAAGCCTGCAGAGAGACAGGTTCATGTTCAGTACTCTGTGAACTTCGGTGTGACCTGGAAGTACCTGGTACCTCAGTGTTTACCTGCAGACCCTCGCTGTGCCGGGCAGGTGTCGCAGCCGTCTGTGTTCTTCCTGGCCGACGGCTGGAAGCGAGCGGTTTATCCTCTACCAGACAGTCTCGCAGACACGTGAGATATCACAGACACTGTTTTGTACATGTATCTGAAATCAGTTACTAAGTTCTTCCAATGCTAGAGTCATTTCTCAAAGAGAAAAAAACTGTTTTATATCTTTTATTCATCATGTAAGCAGAGGTTCACAAACACACCATGATTCAGTTTACCATGGACAGTTTTATGCAGTAGAAGTCAAACCTTCAGCTGTGCTTGTACTGATTAAATCAACAAACTCAACCACACATGTGAGCCTGGAGCACAGCAGCAGTCATTCATCTGGGCTCAGGTATATTTGTAGTAATAACCAACAATATATTCTACTGGTCAAAATGATTATTATTTACTTTTATGCCAAAAGTCATTAGAATATTCAGTAAAGATCATGTTCCATGAACATATTTTATAAATTCACTACTGTAAATACATCAGGAATTAATTTTGATGATGCATAAAGCTCAATTTCCAAATATTCACCTTTATGACTGTTTTGTGCTTCAGGATTACATTTCAGAAACCCAAAGTGAGTGTATCTATTCTCCCTTTTTTTTAAAAAGCAAGTATTTAGAAAGGAAAGAAGTGACATGTGTCCAGGTATGGGAAACGGTGCCTTGCTCAAGGGTCTCACCTCAGTCGTGGTATTGAAGGTGGAGAAAGCTCTGGAAAGTCCAACTCCCCATCCGTTAGACCACGACTGCCCCTAACTGCTTTCAAAAGACATTTTTTGCAAGAACACATGGGGATGAGAGTTCTCTAGATCTTCAGGTGATATAGAAAGATATTCTGGTGTCGTTCACAGAACGGTGCGCTTCCGCTTCTATCAGAGGCATTCAGATACACAGTGGGCGGTGGAGAACTTCTATATCGGACCAGCTTGTGAAAACCACTGCGGAGGTCATGGAGACTGTCTGGACCAGCACTGCCTCTGTGATCCGGGCTTCACTGGACCCAACTGCTATGCCAGCACCACGCTGAAGGTAACCCAGTGCGACAGCAAACATGTAGTGCTGTCAAAAGTACTGACCACGATAATATTCGGTTTGAAAAAACATCCATTTCTTGCTAAGATTTGAGCACTGTTGAACCCATTTTTATAAATTGCTGACATGTGAACGTGAGCTCTGCAAACGCCAGGCTTTCGTTGTGTCCCCAGCAGGCATCACTGAAGGAGCGTTTCGACTGGGACGGGGCCCGCGGGCCGCAGTGGCAGGTGCTGGAAGGCGGATATCCCTGCACTGACTGTAGGGTGCTGGTGGAGGGAACCGCTCTGTACTTCAATGGTGCAGAGGCCAGACAGGCGGTCACCAGGGATCTGGACCTGCGCGGGGCGAAGTAATTACACTGAGCATTCTCCTTTCTAAGTTTAAACAGTTTTTAATTCAACACATAACAAACTATAATACATAATACAAAATATTTACATTTAATACATCTTTAAATACTGCATGACACACGCTTTTATGTACTGTAAATTAGGGTGACACAGAGAAGTTTGTTGAATAAAGTCATATTTAATATATTATTAAAACATATTCTCATACCTTTTGAATTTTTTATTTGTATACAATCACAATAAAAACAAATCTTTGTGCTTTTGTAAAATAAAGAAAAATAGGATGCTGCTCGCCATCTTGGTTTCCTTACAGGCAGCACAAAAATGAACCGAAACATAGACTAGTTGTTTTTTCTTTCATTTTGTCAATTTATTATTTAAATAAAAATATTTATTGTATAGACCTATTTATTCATTATATATATTATATATAGCCCCACTCTGAGAAATACTTTGTGAGGTTTTTTGTACATGTAAAATGAAAAATGTAAATGTAAAATGAGTTGTTTAATGTAATTTAAAGGGGTCATAGACACGTATACTTTCTGATTTAATTCAGTTCTGCTTTATAATAATATTGTTGGTTAATGTTTAGTAATCGGTTAACAAGCATCAGTTCTTAATGTTGACCAGGGCTGTGTTCTCCGATACCCCCATAACACTACGTTGTTCTTAAGTTGTACCTTAAGATGTACCTTATCTTTAGCGCCTGTTTTCCAAAACCTTCTTAGTTAAGTCTGTTCGTAAGGTTGGTCTGGAGCGCTCTTAGCTATACCTTATCACTGCTGACGTGACCACCAATACGCTTTCCACATCGCAGTTTAACTGCACATAGAACATTTTAAATATATATTTAAATATTTAAAACATTTAATATAAAATCTGATTTAGTATTTTTACTTTATATTTTTAAACATAAAATACTGGAAGTGTTTTCATTAATAAAGTTTCTATAAACTAATGGTTGTTAGCTTTTACTATCCTAAGGCACATCAGCTGGCGAACCATTTGACAGAAATGGCTTTAGAGTCTAAAAAAAAAGATAAGTTTACACAAACTTTATAGTTATGGCAGCGCTTGCAAAATCGTGCCATTTTTACGGATCTCGTCCCACTGTCTCGATGGGCAGGAACCGGACAGTGCCAAATTCATGGCTATGCTTCCGCAGATTTCCTTTTTTATTTTTATTCATTTTTTATTTTTTTTGGTTGGAGACCGTTGTGGGGACACTCGTGGCTACACCTTTGTGGTGTTCCTTGCATTGGCGGTTCTACATTGAATTACTCCCTGGGCGAGACCCCATCTTAGCGCCTAACCCCTTTTATAATTTCAATTAACATCAGAAAAGGATTTATTTTGAGTACAAATTAAATAAATAATAAAAAATTTATTTAATACTATTTAATGAAGTGAAAAAAAAAAACTGTTTTATAATCACTTCAATACTGAGGTTGACGCTAATAATGTGATACGGCCGGTGGGTCGGCATACATTGTGGAGAACATTAACACACTTATGGCCGTGAGGGTGTGGGATTGTGCTCTTGCTACTGTAAATTATAAACACATAAACTTATTTATTTCTGCATGTACATGTTTAAATGAGCCCCGATCAATGCAGTTTGTGCTATCTCTAAAACGCTTCTGTATAAAGAACATACTCAATATTTTTCCTATAACAATGTGAAGAAAAGAGCACACAATCGCTCCTGCTAAGGTTGCACTTAAGAAGGTTTACCTTAAGCAACATCCTAATAGTTTGGAGAACACATGTAGAAAAGGCATAACAGTAGTAAGGGTATACCTTTAGAGTCTTCTTAGCGCGCTAAGAGACACCGTTATCGGAGAACACAGCCCAGATCTGTGAGTATCCTCCTGTTATAACAAATGGCTGTGCTGCCGTTCAGGTTTGTGGAGTACTGGGCTAAAATCGGCAGCGAAGAGAATGTTACTCTCTGTCATCGTCCAACCTGTCGGAAAGAGGGTGTGTTATTGGATTACTCTACTGATGGAGGTATGCCTTTTTTTGCAAAATCATTCTCATCTTTTCTTTCATAAAGACACAAGTCATACTAAATTGATGGAGTTGTTTTCTTTTTAAGGTGTGTCCTGGACATTGCTTCATGAGATGGACTATCTGAAGTACATATCAGTGAGGAGAGATTACATCATTCTTCCGGAGACAGCGCTGACCAATGCCACTCGTCTGCGATGGTGGCAGCCGTTCTCGCTGCTGTCGGGACTGGTCCGGTCAAGTGCAGAGCGCGCTCAGTGGGCTTTAGATAACATCCTTGTAGGAGGCTCTGACATCAACCCCAGCACCCTGCTGGACACCTTTGATGACGGTGAGCCACGTGTTACTCTACTATCATCAGCTGAACCTAACCCTAACACAGGATTTTCTTGAGCTACTGTCCTTATTATAGAGCTGTACTAATGTTCTCCTTCCTCCAGAGGGCGTCTCTCATGAAGAGAGTTGGAGCTTCTATCCCAATGCCGTCCGTACAGCTGGCTTCTGCGGAAACCCGTCATTCCACTTATATTGGCCCAACAAGAACCAAGATGGGTCACACAATATCCTGGTGACCCGAGAACTCATTGTTCAGCCTGGATACATCTTACAGTTCAAGGTTTGAGCACAAGATGATTGAGATCAGGGGGCAGTGCTAGGGGTGGGCTGAAGCTCTGAATGTTTTATTACCAAGCAGAATTTTCTATTAGACCCGCTGATGTTTTCTACATTACATTCTCTTGTTGAACTGGCAAACCATTGATAAACAGTTACAGCAGCTGCTTCAGGTATCTATAAATGACAGTAGACTTTAACTTATCAACCTCACCATTTTTCAGTTTAGATTATTTGTTACTGAGCACTGTTACTGTGAAGCAACAGATAGAGATATTTAGAGCGATTATACAAATAGCGTGTTTGGCACACATGGTCAGTGGCAGACTTTTCTTTGTGTCAGGGCAACAAATATTAAGTGGCTTAAATTGTAGAGATGTTGTAGTATATTGTCCTGGCTACCCTGGCTGTTTTTTAGAAAGTTGTCCTTGGATGCTGAGTCTTGGGCCTGTTGTAATACATCATAGTCTGTCTGTGATGAGCTCTGTGGGCAGGCCTCAGCCGGGATGTCCATGAGCAGTGCTTGTTTTGGCTGCGCAGCGTTATCAGTGTCCTTGTGGGATGTGTCAACAACTTGATGACTCTGAAGCTGAAATGAAGTCCTGACTCATACTAGGGCTGGGCGATATGTATCGTACGATATATTATGCGCATCTCATCAGTAAAGCCGGTTCTTTGATTAGCGCTAAATCTCCGTCACCTGTATTTAGAAGGAACGCCAGTTTATACACAGAGCCGTAGATCGCTGAGAAGCTGCGCGTTGAATCACCCGCGAAACTCAACGCGCAGCTTGTCTAATAAGCCGTTATGATTTTATAACCTTAGAACGAGCAATTTATATCTACATACACCTCGGGTCCCATTACATGCAAGTCGATATTTAGCGCCGCCACGGACAAACTTCTACAGAGCGCGTTTCGTCTAAGCCACGCCCAAGTTGCCTGTTTTCTGCTGAACCGGTAAGTTAGTCCAACATTAGCAATCATGGTGAAAACTGTTGTTTGATTGCTTTAGTTGCAAGACGGACATAACCGCAGAGACAAGTATTGCTTTGTTCCTTGTCAGTGTTGCACGGTCGCATTTCACTTTCCCTTTTCCTCATGATGTTTCACTGTAGACTTTGTCCGATGGCAATTTGGTAGATGTCACCCAACCCTATTAAATGTCATTTAAAAAATCTAACTAAAGTCAGCGAATAAAACGGAGACAATGATCAATGAGTAACAATAATATTCGCAATAACATATTAGTCTACTGAATAATTAAGTAAATATAGTTATTTGACTTACCTTTGTACAGAAACCTCATCGCTTTATTGGCTACTGTCAGGTGTAACAGACGACGACATTTTTGTCTTGTGTCAGCTTCCATAGCCAAATTTTTAAGTATTTGTTTGAAATAAGTATTATTTGTAGTTATTTGTGTCTTTCCGAAAAACGTATTCAAGTTCGCCTCCACCCCTAGCCTGTATATATAAGACTAAAAACACATTTGACACATGGATAAGTCTAAATTAACAATGGCTTGCAAAAATTAAGAGTCAATTTAAAATACAGTGCAGGCCAAAGGTTTGGACACACTTTCTCATTCAATGTGTTTTCATGACCATTTTCATTGGTAGATTCTCACTGAAGGCATCAAAACTATGAATGAACACTTGTGGAGTTATGTACTTAAGCAAGAAATTCCACTAATTAACCCTGATAAGGTACACCTGTGAAGTGAAAACCATTTCAGGTGACTAGCTCTTGAAGCTCATTGAGTACGTTTACATGCAGCCAGTAACCCTTTTAAAACCCGGATATTCACAATAACCCGGTTCCGCACGGCCA
>JAUMHP010000026.1:550919-564073 GCA_032361065.1 Enteromius trimaculatus
GTAGTTGTTTTATTATAAACAGGCCGTTCTTTTAAAACTATTACTTATTTTAAAAAGTGCTCTTTGAGTATACAAACGTTTACAGAAATAGTCTTGACTTGGATTTTTCTTTTTTTTTCCTCTGCATTTTTGCCGCTTGATTATTACTGATGAGATCATAGACAGCGGCAGCAGGTAGTTTGACACATATTAATAGCTTTTACATGATATTTCTATATTTTCCTCTATACATTTATATTGCTCACTGTTCCTGACAGAGGCGGTGAGCCCGGGTGCGAGGGCCTTTTCATCGCTGCTTGCAGCTTTAATTTACCATTGTTCCTGTGCTGCTTGCTCTGCAGTTTTCGTCACTGTAGCGAACTCCTCTCCCGTCAGTGCTGGAGCTGGGTCCTCGTTCATCCGTCCGTCCAGATGTAGTCAGGTCCAGGGAATGACCCACTGCACCTGTGAGCCTGGGTTCAGCATCTCGGGCCGCGACAGAAGCGTCTGTACAGGTACAGTCTCCACAGCTGCACAAGAGCCTGTCAAACTACATTCTCACATTATTTCCAGTCTCCTCTGGGAGCAGGTGACGAGTAGCAGCACAGTTTCTCTTGACATGTTATTCTGTACCAGCCTGTGATTCTAGGCCTTTGGGAGAAGGGCATGCTGCTCTTTTCAGTACGGACAGAAACACTTCTGTATGTTTTTCCTAGACATTGACGAGTGTAAACTGTTCCACAACGGTCCGGCCGGCCGCCTGTGTTTGCACGAATGTGTTAACACCGCTGGAGGATACCGATGCAACTGTCCGGCTGGGTACAGCTTGACCCCTGACGGACGCAACTGCAAAGGTCAATGGATGAGAACACGCACTTAGGAAACACTATATTCAGATTCTGTTCTGACCCTGTTCTACACCCTTCTGCTCTCAGATGTAGACGAGTGCAGCGTCAGACAGAACAACTGCACGCGCGAGCAGATCTGCATCAACACCTTCGGAGGCTTCCAGTGCGTCCGAGTCGAGTGTCTGTCGATACGCAACGCCACCTACTCCAAAACATCCCCCATGTGAGTAACAACTCTCACTACTACTAAAGGGATCGTGAAAATACAGCTAGGCGATACAGCCAATAAAAACTTGTATTCTTTTTTTTCCAATCAGCTGATCTTTATTTCTTTTGAGATTAAAGCCAGATTGTGACCTCGAAGTGAAAGCTAAAGAGCAGAAGAAATATCTTAAAGAAAACTTTGGCTAATTTATATGTTTCAGCATGTTCTGCTTGTGATACTGTTTCAAATAAAAAGGCTTGTGTTGCCTGAAAATCTTTATATTACTGTTTTGTCTCTGAGAAATACACATTTGATAGCGCTAGTAATGAGCAGAAGATGTCAGATTTTTTATATTTATTTTTTTTAAACACAGTTAAACCCACACATCTAGCACCTCAATACCATGGTAAAAACATAACTTTATTGTTTTTTGATTGAATGAAAAACAGTTTAAAAACATTTAGACTACATTTTAATGACAAAAATCCTGTAATTATATAGCATTCTGTGTGTGTGCAGGCGCTGCGAGAGGAACCCGTGTCCGGTGGACAGCAGGAGCTGCTCTCAGGCGCCGGACTCGGTGTCCTTCCACTACATGTCTGTGGTGTCCAGGCTCTCTGCACCGCGCGTCATGTTCCGCCTGTCGGCCGTCAGAGTCTCAGGAGACACGCTGAGGTTTGCGTTACTGGGCGGCCGCGGCCGGCGGCACTTTAGCGTACAGCGCTCCGATCGTCAGACCGGGGAACTGCTGCTGACCAGTCCTGTCCAGGGTCCGGCCACGCTGGACGCAGAGCTGGAGATGACGGAACTGGACCGGAGAGAACTGCTGGGCCGCTACATCACCAAGATCACCATCTTCGTCTCACCGTACGAGTTTTAGAGATCAGACAGAGACTTAACATCAAGTTACTTTCAGAAAAAAGCCAGCTAGTTAGTTTGTGCAGTCTTCATATATTCTGAAACATACAGACTCAGCTCAGGGCTGAGCCAAGCCTTTATGATCCTATGACTGGTTATCATCAAAGCTTGTTTATTCACACAAATCTTGCACCCATGATCAGTGTTGTTTGTTGTAGTGTTGCTTACATCCTATAGGGCAAAAAAGTATTTAGTCAGCCACCAATTGTGCAAGTTCTCCCGCTTAAAAAGATGAGAGAGGCCTGTCATTTTCATCATAGGTTTACAAGACAAAATGAGAAGAAAAATCCAGAAAAATCACATTGTAGGATTTTTAAAGAATGAATTTGCAAATCATGGTGGAAAATAAGTATTTGATCAATAACAAAATGTCGTCTCAATACTTTGTTATATACCCTCTGTTGGCACTGACAGAGGTCAAAGGTGTTCTGTAAGTCTTCACGAGGTGTTCACACACTGCTGCTGGTGTTTCGGCTCATTCCTCCAGCAGATCTCCTCTAGAGCAGTGATGTTTCGGGGCAGTCACTGGGCAACACGGAGTTTTTCTATGGGGTTGAGATCTGGAGACTAGCTAGGTCACTCCAGGACCTTGAAATGCTTCTTATGAAGCCACTCCTTCGTCGCCCGGGCGGTGTGTTTGGGATCATTGTCATGCTGAAAGTTTCATCTTCAATGCCCTTACTGATGGAGGGAGGTTTTCACTCAAAATCTCACGATACATGGCCCCATTGATTCTTTGGTTTACACGGATCAGTCGCCCTGGTCCCTTTGTGGAAAAACAGCCCCAAAGCATGATGTGACATTGTCCCAATCCTCTTCTGGATCACCCAGATGCTCTCCAGCAATCTTCAGACGGGTCTGAACATGTACTGGTTTAAGCAGGGTGACACAGGATTGAGTCTCTGGCGGTTCAGTGTGTTTCTGATGGTAGTCTTTGTTACTTTGGTCCCATCTCTCTGCAGGTCATTCTCTAGCTCCCCGTGTGGTTCTGGGATTGTTGCTCTCAGCTCTCAGGGTGAGATCTTGCATGGAGCCCCAGATCGTGGGAGATTATCAGTGGTCTTGTATGTCTTCTATTTTCTAATAATTGCTCTGACAGCTGCTTACCTATTGCAGATTCAGTCTTCCCAGCATGCTGCAGGGCTACAGTTCTGTTTCTGGTGTCTGACAGCTCTTTGGTCTCGGTCATAGTGGACTATTTGAGGTTGTGGACAGGTGTCTTTTATACTGATAACGAGTTCAAACAGACGCCATTAATACAGGTAACGGGTGGAGGACAGAAGAGCTGACTAAAGAAGAAGTTCCAGGTCTGTGAGAGACAAAATCTTGCTTGTTTGTAGGTGACCAAATTTACCAATTTGATTTTCTTTCTAATTTTCTCTCTCATAGATGAGGTATACCTATGATGAAAATCTTATCTTTTTAAGAGGGCTGACTGAACTCTCTGTAATATCTATATGTAATAGCACCCAAAAGGTAAATAATGTTAATAAGCTGTTATCGGTTTATGAAACAAAAACTTTAATTTATTACAAAATTATATACCCAGGAAAGTTACTTCTACGCAGAAGACAAAAAGTTCAATCAAGTAAAATATTATATTATATTAAAATGTCTATTTGCTGATATTTTGATGTTCAAACATGAACTTCCCTGAAAGAAAAAGATACTCTGCCCAGGCTCTGCTAGTTACCCGAGGTCTGATCAGATCAGGGGGCTTTTCTAAAACCAACTACAGTCGCTACCAACAGAGTTCAGTGGAAATTACGAGAATAACCATAGATAGCTATGAGTTTTAAGAAATGCACCCCTGCCACAAAACACGCAATATAATTTCATGTAGACTACTCTCGGGGCCCCAGGGCCCTAAGCAGCTGCCAAGCTCTGAATCCGCTCCAGTCTGGGTTTCTCTTACTCTGGAAAACTGCTTGAAAAAGTCAGATCAGAGTCTCAGATCCAGCATCAATCATTCATGCAGTCCACATGGACATATTCATCATAATCAATATAGCTGTCATACAACGTGATGAATTTAAGAAAGTATAATCATCGGGTGTCTGTTATACCTATAGATGTCTTTTATTATGTCCATGTGTCCAGAACTGTTGACAGATTAAAACAAATCTACATTTAATGAGTGTTCAGATCTTGTTTTCCTAAATCCATGCATACACCTCTCCAGGTGTTCAACACGTTCCTGTTGAGCGGCTGCACTGTGTAAAAGACTGATAATCAAAAGTCTGGCTTGTGAAACCACGTCTACTATTAAATAAAACATATTTTAAGCTAGTGCACTAAATAAATTAGATTTGTGTGGAAAAAAAGAGACACAACAATTCTATAAAGACTATGAATTAAAATGAATCAAACCTTGATTACATATTTTATTTATGAAAATGAATCAAACATACGATATAATGATATAAATACAAAGACGGCCAGAAGGATCATATGTACACAGCAGGAACAAGCGAAGCACACCTGATCTCTCCAGCTCCAGATTCTCTACAAACCCTGTTACAACCAACTCCTGACACACTCTTCAGTCTCGCACTGACACACACACACACACACACAGACACACGCACACACACAGACACACACGCACACACACAGACACACACAACAACATCAAATCATGAGATGAGAGCAGTTAAAAGTCACTGTATCTGGATAAACATTAGTGATTTACTTGAGTTGTGTGCAATGCTTTACTCTTATTTCATCTCAAAGTCAAAAGAAACCAGAAATTATATTTAGTACAAAACACAGAAAAAGAGAGACATGTGTCCTGAACATGTTTTTCTGAAATTGCCCTTGTTGTATTTATCGAGTGCTGTTCTGTGCTTCTTTCTGTGCAAAGCTGCTTCTCATTTAAACACCACGAGCAACTCTTAGTGCAGATGATCTGACTGTAAGCCTTTAAATAACCTTTAACATAAAACTGCACAGATGATATGGTGAATATTATGCTGTCCAAACCATGAACATCTCGATACCATTTAAATAGATTCACAACCAACAGATGACATGATTGAGAACGAGTTCCTGATCAGACACACGACAAACACGGCCTTTACACACGAGCATAAAGAATCACGAACACGCCACACAGAGACCGCTTCTTCACACTGATGACGCTGCAAGGCACTTTATAAAGCGCTCGAGACGGTTTCTCTTTAACGTCACATAATTAACACATCCCTCCTTAAACAGAGTGGCATGAACACACACCTTCTACAGTTTTGTCCAATTAAAAGCCATCGCTGCAAACGGACACTGATTGTTTAGCGGCAATCTGACATCCATATAAAAATACATCCCTTTATTTTAAACCAACAAATGACAAGCAGAACAGGACTTCTTCAAGAAGACATGACTAACAGTTCAGCTACTCTGTAAGAAAGGCTTCAAACATCTGAAGAGCGGGCGGTGTGTTCTGACACGCTGATGGAGCGCTGAAGACCAGATCTTCACTTGCTCTGGAAGTTGCTGAGCTCCATGTCGTCCTTGCGCCGCTTCTGCTGCGTGAAGAGAGAGCTGAAGGGGTACAGCTTGGCTTTGGCGGGGAACCTCTGTCCGGCGATGTCCACCTCGTAGTCTCCACGGTTGATGAAGTCAGCGGTGACCACCGCCGGGGCCCCGTCGGGGCCAGTGGGGCTCAGGAAGCCCAGACAGACGTGGCGCTGGAGGGTGTAGCTGTAGGCGCTGCTGGTGGTCACTCCAACCAGCTCTCCGCTGCGGTAGATGGGCTCGCCCCACCACGGCCAGATGTCCAGCTCCGTGTTGTGATCCTCCAGAACCAGCATCACAAAGCGCCGAGAGACGCCCTCCAGACGCTGCCGAAGCAGAGCTTCCCGGCCCACGAAATCTGTGTCCTGAGAGAGATCAACACCCGTCTGAGGAGCACCGGACACTAAACTGGACTCCCTCCAGAAGCGCGGTAATGATAACGTTCTCGGCCTTACAGAATAGCAGCGTCCACACCACAGCTAGAGCGATAAAGGCACAGAGACACTATATCGCTGGAAAGATTTCCTCCAGCTGATGAAGGATACAAACATTGACAGCCAATCAGAATCTGCCCTGCTATAACGAGCTGGAGAATTTAAAGCGGCAGATGCATGTATGCTTAGAATAAACAGATATCGTTCGTTGGTGTGGACTCTAATATCGTCATCTTATCGTTACCGTGCTTCTGTGAACGGGTCTTCAGATGACACTGAACGAGACACAGTTAGGACACAGACAGCAGAAGGGAGAGAGAGATACTGATGCAGACACTGACCTTGTCAAACTTGACCCTGAACTCCCGGCCACACTCCAGCGGCGTGGTGAACGAGTCCAGATCCTGACCCCAGAACGCAAAGAACTTCTCAATCCGTAGACTGCGCAGAGCATAGTAGCCAGCGTTCCTGATGCCATACTTCTGTCCCACGGACATCACTTCATTATACACGTGCAGTGCATACTGGGAGAAGAAGAGAAGAGGTCACTAGAGCACTCATATGGTCTCATCGCATCTCTGTGACTTCTCAACAGATAGTAACCCTTGCGCTGGGATTATGTCAGTTTAAAAGTAGTTCAGTTTTTAAAAGCATGTCCTGGGATCGCTCTCGGCCTTCACAGCACATCTCTGTTTGTACAGTGTTTATATTGTGTGCATGTTTGCAGAGTGGAGATGGTGTAGATGTGAGTCGCAGTCATGTACCTCGATGGGAATATACAGCATGAACCCCGGCTCTCCGGTGTGGGTCATACTCATGACCCTGATGCCGTTAGCGTAACCCACGCTCATTTCCTGCAGAACACAGCACAGTTAGAGCTCATGAAGCCAGAACAGCTGGACTTCAGCTGCTGAGATCCTCTCACCTTACAGAAGAGCGAGGGGAAGTGTTCTGGAGTCATGGACACATACGAGAGCTCAGACAACACGTCCATGGCTCGAGGACCGATCAGATTCAGAGCTGAGGAGAACACAGGAGTCAGACGTTACTGCTCTACACTCATTCACTCTCTAGACACGAGGCTTGTCTTGTAGATTTCCTGACCTGTGTACTTCCAGCTGACGTCCTCCAGGTGGAGCTGGGGATCATTGGGCATGTGTTTCTTAATCCAAGACCAGCAGTGAACTTGCTGATCGGTGGGAGAAATGATGAAGAAACTGAAGACAGAGAAAAAACAGATCTCAGTAATGAAGTGATTCAGAGATCTAACGGAATCTAATCTAATCAGCGGAGAACTGAACAGCTGCAATGCATTTTCAGAAGTGAGTGGTTCTGCTGGGTTATCACAGCACTCGGACTGCCGAACTGAACTCTGTTACAGATACACAGATGATCTACCTTTGCGTGACTGACTGAACTCTTGCTATCAGTTACTGAGGTGATTCTGTGTGATAAGTGGTTCCTGGCGGTCTCGGCGCACCTGTTCTTGCTGAGCCGCACGACACTGCAGTCGTTCTCGTAGCCTCCTCTCAGGTTCAGCATGCCCGTGTGGACGATGTGACCCACAGGAACGTCCAGATCATTGGCACACAGTCTCTGTAGCAGCTGCAGGGCCTGATCTCCGGCAGACTGACACACACACACACTGGTCACACACACACACACACACCTCTCCAGCTCTTACAGAAGACAAACAACACTCACTGTGAGCTCAAACTTGGTGAAGGAGGACATGTCGATGACGCACACCGCTTCTTTACAGCACTTCACCTCTGCTCCCACGATATCAAACCAGTCTGGCTTGTAGAAGGTCTTACTCTGATCCAGCGCCAGCAGATCTGTGCGGATGAACACAGACACACACGTGAACAACTTAAAAACCTTTCAATCTAGTCAAGTCAAGTCACTTTTATTTATATAGCGCTTTTAACAATACAGATTGTAGCAAAGCACTAGCGTCAAATCTAGAGAGATCTGCTGAAATACTCTAGATTAGTTTTATGAGACTTTGCTTCACTTTCTAACATTTTGAAGGAAGTAGGAACAGACGCAGTGTCAGTATATGCACTTTTATATTCCCAGTGTCTGCATGGAATCACAAACTCATTTGCTGATGATTCTTAGCAGACGCTTCTTAACAGATTTAAAACTGTGAGCAAGTGTGGTTCAGAACACAGGATCAGACAGATAACCCTCTGAGAATGGCTCTAACAGCGGATCACCGTGATAACTAACACCCGACCCAACATACGAAACCTGACCAGAGACAAACTGTTCCTTGTTGATCCATAACACTCTAATCATGAGCAATAAATATATCTGAAGAACAGCACAAAACAATGACTGACTGACGAGGCCTGAAATCTGCTGGGAAAACACATGATGGCGCCACTGTCCTGTTTCTGTATCAGGAAGGAGTGACTAAACTACATGTACACTGTCCTATCCTAACAGACCATCCATCAATGGAAGCATGATCTATTCTGCGTATTCAGATGCATCTCAACTTAACAAATTTGACCCTTAAGACTGGAAAAGTTCTCACCTTTCCCGGCCGGAACGAAGTACTTGGCTCTCTCGAAGCCGTGTTTCTCCATCCAGCGGGCTCCCTGCGTGTCCAGACGGTCATACAGAGGACTGGTGCGCAGCTGCCGGCCCGTCTGGAAGTCCCAGCGAGGAACCTTCAGCTCGTACAGGAGCGCTGGATCAGACACAGAACAAACCAGGGGTAAACATCCTGCAGTGCTCTGATGGAGATCAGATCTTAGAGATGTTGTCTAACAGGCGTGCGCTATTAGTACTGCACTTCTGTCCATCATAGCCTTGTCTTTACTCCTGTCAGAGATTAAACTGTGCGGCCCCGAGTAGGGTCAGCGGATAAATACACAAAATCAAAAGCTATATTCAGTTGGAAATTAATTGACTACAGATAATTCTCTTATCTGTCTTTTATTTAATTAGTAGTAGATATAACAGGAGTGGGATGACTCTTTAGTAAGATAATTGTTTGATTTTTACAGTCTTTGTATATTAATTGTCACAGGCTACAATTTAAGAAGGAAAACAAAAATCAGCAATGTTAGAGCACTTTTCCTGTGCTAAAGCTCCTCCTCATCTATAGCTAGTGACTGACGGTCAGTACAGTATTGTTCTGGAGATACTCACGCATGACCTCCATGACACGGTGCCGGAGGAACGTACGGCTGCTCTGCAGATTCCCGAAGCGCTTGATGTCCAGAGGCCAGACGTTAGCGCTGGGGTATCCGTACGTGATCCACTCCGCCAAATACCTGCAGAAACAGAGGAGCTCATGAAGACATCGAGCCCCTAACCCTAACCCAATCTATAGGGATCCCTGGCTTGGTTTTGATCTTACCTTACCGGTCGTACTCAAAATGTTCAAATAAAAAAAAATGTAAATCAAGACCACTTACAGTTACTACTGGAGTCCCTCAGGGATCTGTTTTGGGGCCACTCTTATTCATGATCTACTTATATTGACAATAATTAACCTGCTTAAAAACCTGCTAAACAATAGCAAAAGATTAGAAGTGAAATCCATTATCCATTATTATTACAATGAAGGCCATTATCACTTTTTTTTCTTTTTTGCACAAACGTATTTTTACATCGCAGACACGGTCATTCATAGACAACGGTGTCTCAGCTGTAAAAGTTGATCCCAGCAACGTCGTGGTAAGTTTCTTACCGCTGCTGTCATACAGTAGCTTCCTCGAGCAAATCGTGCAGAAACAAGCTCCGGCCGCTCTCAGTTTCTTGCACCAACTGCCAAGAAAGGCTCGCCAATTCTACTTTCTTCAATCCACGTCCAGCGCCATTAATTATTGAGTCTTTTATCTATTGCTAGGACATCATCCACAGGCTTCATAAACTTGCGCTCCTTTTTTTTTCTCCGACAACGGTAACATGACATTGATGTATGGTTGTCAATCATACCGTGTTGCAATGACCCGCCCTTCTCTGCTTCTGATAGGCTTGTTACGTTAGTTAAAGCTGCGTTCCTCTCATATGATTGGTGGTTGAAATAAATTGGCTCGAAAATATTAAACCGCATTCGCAGGCTCTAAAATATTATAATTTAATTTCCCCTCACAGCCGCACGCCGGAGATCCGGCACGGTGCCGGAATACTTTAAGCCCTGTTGTTATAGTTTGAGTCCGCCTTCATGCTTCACCACACGACGCAGTCTGACACATAGGTTCAAAAACTAAACATTCTACATTATTATAAATGTTACATGTTTCACTCTGCTTCACCTTTTTAATGAATCATTGCAGCCTGAAGAAATTGTTTTATCATCTTTTTCGTCTGAAAGGGAAAGTTAAATTAGTACATTTTATTTGGAACCATTAACTACAGTAAGTTTTTAATTGAAAATGTGAAATATGTGTACAGTAATTTAATTAGCATTAGAAGAGTTCAAACGTGTTTTTCAAACAATACAACATGGCTGACTTCCTGTAAGGCAGAGCACTGACTGTCGGCATGAAAGTTGTTCAGGGTGATGAGATGTCTATGTGTATGAATTTCAGCAGCTGTAAGTGAAATGCAGAGCTTGTTGAAAAGGTTCTTATTAAAAGGTGTACGACGGGCCCCCCGGTAGACCCCCACGTGCCCGGCCCTTATGGCCACTGATATTAATGCTACAAAATGCCCTGGACAGTATTTATTATACAATAAATCATGTAATAATAACTATTCATTCTACTCATATGAAAAGTAATTCTTACGTTCTTCATTGTAGGGGATCTGTGCACCATACAAAGAACTTGTGAGTTGAACAGCAAAAAAACATCATCATCCCTCAGAAGATGGCTAGTCTTCTGTTAAAGAACTTTCTTGCGTATCTGAAACCGTATCTGAGTCTTCTCATCCAATTTCCATTGAGTGTTTTACTATATGGACTGGAGGTGTTGGCTGAAATCAACTTTTCATGCCCGTGCAATGTTAAGATAAATCTTCGTTTAGCACTGTCAATGTTCTCTGGACCTTTTTTTTTTATTTTAGCTGTAATGTTCTTCATCTTTAGGCCTTTTAAACATGGGTGGTTTCATTGTCCTAAGACCGCAAATGGTGCAACTAAAGACGAAGCTCTTCTTAAATCTCTTGGGAATTGTCTGATTCCACCTTTAATGTGGGTCATCATCTTGTTTCTTGATGGAGATTATGTTGCTTGTGGTCGTACAGACTGGAATGGACGTTATGTTTTTGATGAGAAGCTCAACAGGTCTTGGTGTAAACCTACTGAGGAGATGAGAAATGAGGACGAGCTACGAGGTTTGACTAACTATAGTCTTCATTATTCTCGGGTAAGTCTCATATCTACCAGCTTGTTCTGTTACTGTAATATCACAATAGAAATGTTATTAGTTCCCTCTTTACCTCACAATATGTCAGAGAGGGAAAAATAATTTTAGTTTTATGAGCTTGCAGTTGTATGGATTTCACAAATATAAGTAAACAAAACACAGCATGAATTTATAGCACCTTGTGATCCATTATAGGCTTAAAAAAAAAAATCATTATTTTCATTTTAATGGTTGCTTTTTAAAAAAAAAAAGAAAAAAAAAAGCATTTCTAATCAACTGAAATCAATTGATTTTGTATGGCTCTGTGAAAGAGTTTTTCCCAAACTCTGTGTCTTCTGTTTAGAATTTTAGATTTTATTTTAATGCTTGAAATAAATTTTAATAGTAAAAAGAAGAATAAATAATATTTTTTTCAGAAATGCTGTTTTTTTTTTTTTATTTAGTACAATTTATATTATCAAAATGGTGCTGATCAGAAGAAGGTATTAAACATTACTGATCGAATTAATCTTATAAAATAGAATCAAATAAAAATTAAACTATTCCTTAATTGTATGTTCATGTCCTTGTATAGTGAGAAGCTATAAACTCATGAGCATCGCACATGCTTGAGTAAACCTGTGTGATAGTTTATTCAGAGACCACACAGACTTTGAATTTCAGCCTTTTTTGTGTTTTGTATTCATAGACACTAGTCCATTTTGTAATTTAATTAAGTGCACTGCACCAGTTTATTCATCCGAAAACTGTCAAATTCTTTGAATTCTGCATAACATTGTAAATTTCTTTATTATTAGTGGATTCTGTTATTTTGACCACAAAAGGGCCGTACATTTAACAGATAGTACTATAATGCTTGATTTTTCTTCTTGTTTCTCTCTCTTTCTCTCTCAGTACATAGGTTATGTCTTGATTGGAATCCTCGGTAGTGTGCTGCTTGTCTCAGTGGGTGTTTATGACAGCTGCGTAACTGGAAAATGTGACTGGTGCTCAATTTGCATATTAAAGCGGTGTGGACGAACAGATTCAGAGTCGTTGAGACCGCATGATAGTAACATATTAAAAAGTAATTTACCGCAAAATAAATGTGACCCCAAGATTAGGTCTGAGTTATTGATGGATAACATGGGAGCTGGCTCATCCCACCAGCCCGACTTCTCTGAATCTGTTACAGGGAACAAGCAAGATGAAGGAATGACTAAATCAACAGGTGAAACACAGACTGAACCAAAAGAGACAGAGACGTTTCTCAATTAAACTGAGAAAAATGCATTTTTGTTTTAAAAGTAAAAAGTGCATTTTATCAAATTACTGAATTTTCAAGCAAAATCCATTCAGATATCATATTCTTTCACCTGTTAATAATTATATGAATAATTGAAATGGCATTCAGTAAACAGAACATACAGACACCCACATATGCGTTAATGTACACGCACACACACACGTATATACATATGTTTACACACGCACACACACATTTAGGCTACGTACTACATACAGGGGGTATGGAAAGTATTCAGACCCCCTTAAAGTTTTCACTCTTTGTTATAATGCAGCCATTTGCTGAAATCACAAAAGTTCAGAGATGCTCAATTGGGTTTAAGTCAGGGCTCTGGCTAGGACATTCAAGAACAGTCACAGAGTTGTTGTGAAGACACTCCTTCATTATTTTAGCTGTGTTCTTGGGGTCATTGTCTTGTTGGAAGGTAAATCTTTGGCCCAGTCTGAGGTCCTGAGCTTTCTGGAGAAGGTTTTGGTCTAGGATATCCCTGTACTTTTTTTGTTCATCTTTCCCTCGATTGCAACCAGTCGTCCTGTCCCTGCAGCTGAAAAACACCCCCACAGCGTGATGCTGCCACCACCATGCTTCACTGTTGGGACTGTATTGGACAGGTGATGAGCAGTGCCTGGTTTTCTCCACACA